>JBAMJV010000450.1:0-355271 GCA_037951105.1 Echinarachnius parma
GAGATTGTCTACTGGTAGACATGTTGACAGTTCTCATTCGACTGAGCTTCCTATTAACATGTTCATGATTTGGATTGTTTTGTAGGAATGGCAAGGAGTTGAAGGAGACGAAGGAGATCCGCTTCAGTCAGGCCGGAGATTTGTTCCTCCTGGAGCTTCTGGACACCCTTCCAGAGGACTCTGGCGAATACACCATCGTAGCAACCACATCTGCTGGGGAGGCCAAGTCAAGCTGTGATATCTTTGTAGAAGGTAAATAACATTCATCATAATTTCCTGGCAGAGGCCAATGATACAGCACTCAGATTTGCCCGCCATTGACAGGAAGTTGTGTGATGATACGAAATGAATGAATGAAAACCAAATACCTTAACCATTTAGACTTTATTTAAGAAGAAGTGGGATTTTTAGTAAAATGCTGAATTGTCCTAGAAGTACAATACAATATACAATATAGATACTTATATTATATGACTTAGTAAAATACGAATCATTGATTTGCGCAACACATTCATGTAATTGCCATAATATTTTGTTACACGGCAGGTGTTATATTATATGAAGTTCGCTGCAAGAGAGATTGTATTATGATGTCACAATGAGAGAGAGAGGGATTCTATAATGATGTCACAATGACTTGTCAACATATCTCTTTGAAAAGCCACATTTTCTAATCGAGCTCAGAGAGGCTGAAAGTGTAAAGATGTGTTACTTTTGTCATATAATGTAATATAACAGATGTTAACTTTGTTGTCGGGGAAAATCATGGAATGTTCCCTCAGGATTTGAAATGCTATTTCGTGAAGACAATAAGTCCCTCAACTACGTCTCGGGACTTATAATTGTCCCTCAATAGCATTTCAAATCCCTCAGAGAGAAACATTCTGTGATATTCCCTCCACCAGTTAACAGCTGTATAATATAGCGCTAAATTCACAAGGTTACATAGCGCTTACTACATACATGTATGAATAACCGTTAACCTGTTTTTATATTTGCCTATTTTGTGGCGGTAATGTTTAATTTATTTGATTTCTTTTTATGTGTAGCATTGAATAAGTATCATCTACAATCTTGACATTTTTTTTTTCATCATGAAAATCATATTCAATAGAAAATCAATTTGAAAAGGGTTTTGCAATCTAGATGTCCCAGCTTTTTGAATTCCTGGCAAAGCCCAGTTTTCTTTGCTCATTTTAATTCATTTATTGTACATGTATTTTGATCAGTTTCTCTTATGTTTGAATTTTGATATTACAGTCTTTTTCCCAAAATTGTTTTGACAGATACCTTGGCACCTGACGGCAAAGGCAAGAAGGATGCAGCAGGGTATGTAGTGAACAAATATTTCTTTCAATTCATTTGAAACAGTAAATTGCATTGAACGTTTATAATGAAATATCAATAGTAGTCTTACATATTTTTGTATAAATCAAACAAAGCTATTGCTGAGGAGGGGTTGCCATATTCTGAGTTTGCATGCTTGTTTTGAGATTATAACTACACAAGTTATGTGTAGTTATAAAGACTTGTTTGATCTCATGGGTAGTTTTACCACATTGTTTCCTATGCAGAAAGAAACCAGTGGATGAAGCCATTACACCAACTGGCCAGCAAGGTACAGAGTCAATGCCCATCCAGCAAACTCAAATGGCTGGCGAGGCATCACCAGATTGGGAGTTTGCTGGTAAGTGACGAATTAAGGGTTTGATAAGTATTGATATAAGGGTTTGATAAGTATTGATATAAGGGTTTGATAAGTATTGATATAAGGGTTTGATAAGTATTGATATAAGGGTTTGATAAGTATTGATATAAGGGTTTGATAAGTATTGATATAAGTGTTTGATAAGTATTGATAAATGAAAATTATGTTGACATTAAGTGGTGAAGAAGTTTGCTTACATTGAAATGATTTTGATTAACATCGGAATCGAAATAGAAAATGTTTATTGAAATTGGAATTAGTGAAATTGAAATTTCAATCAAAAGCGTTTGTAGTTAAAGTTACTACTGAAATTGAAACTGAATAGTTTTTGTTTTAATTATTGAAATGCGTTTGCTAGTTATTAAAACTGAAATTGGAAAAACAAAGTTGTTGAAGTTAAAACCTAAATTGAAAATAAGTTTGTTGTAATTTAAATCAAAAGGGTTTGATAAATGAAATTGATATGCAAATATGTGCTGAAATTGATATAAAAAATATTTATTGAAATTTAAAAGATAAAAGGGTAATTGAAAACTGAAATCAAAAGACCTTGATAATTAAATTTAAATTTACAGTGTACTTGTCCAATTAAAGTCAACAATAATATCAGGGTTAAAAACACCATTACTAAATTGATTTTGTTTGCATGCGATACCAGGTAATACAGGGGTGCCGAGAGATCAATACAGTAAGTTGTATACGTGCATTACGGCCAAGCAGTGTTCTGTCAGCTATTTAACTAATCATATATACTGTATGTCCTGTATGTAAAACAAACATAAAAAACAACAATATTATGTTTTGTATTCAATGTTCTTCAAGATTGCTGCCATCTTGAAACAAAATGCTGTATCTAATAATTCTGTACGTGTGCCACAGAAGTCCAACTCGTGGCATGAAAACAGATATTGCAGGATGTATATGCCTGTAAAAATAATCTGTCTACGCTACTAAATAATATTTTCCATGTATGTCTTATAACAGTTTGTATTGCTGCTAGTATAAAAGCTCCAGTAACATCTTGTAATTCATAGTGGTGCCACTGCATTTCATTTTCATTTTTTGAAAATGAATCATGACGAGAAATTAAATTGGCAACACTAGTCACCTTTGACTGATTGCCATCAAACCAAAACGACAACAACTAACAATTTTTTTGGATACTTTTGCCAAACTCTCCATCATCGATTCCAGATATTTACATTTTTTTAAAAACAAGTGGTGAAAGAAATGTATCATGTTTCAATTTGTTAAATCTCTTTACATTTTGTTGAATTTAATACGCTTAATAATTTATATAAACTAACACTTCCAACAAAGTAAACAAATGTTTTACTTTATATATTAACCTTCAAAAATATTAATGGTCATGTTTGTATAGCTCTGTACTTGGCATAATGTTTTACATGATATTGGGATTGACATGGATGCTGTACGTCTTGTACAGACAATTCATATATATGTTAATTGTTCCAAATAATTCAATTTTCAACATACATATTGTAAAAAACAAGACTATAATACAAGTTTGTTAAATCTATGCATGATTAATAGCTATACCGTAATACACAATTTACGATCGCTTCCTTGGTTTGTTTAAATACTTGTTCAAATAATATTATTGTCCAGCAATATTGCAGCAAACTATAGATAGATACTGTGCAATCCAGAATTGCTTTTGTATTTAATACATGCTTGTTATTTTAGGGGGAAATTGAGTAATATCTAGTGATTTCTTTGAAATTGCAAATGGACTCAAATTTCAGACATGTATGTACACCAAATATTAATAAGCAAATGTATATAAAATCAGCCTATTTCTACTCAATGTACATTTTGCATTTGATATTTGTGCCTTTTTGCTATATTTAGCTGTCAATGTAACGTGCAACGTCCTGCTTTGTTAGCTATTTAAAATGCATTTAGGATTTTGAGCGGGACCTTTTTAAATAACATTTTTCGTCAAATAATGATAGAGTAGAGATCAGACCCCATATTCATGAAACCCTGCTAGCTTAGTTCCTTGCTAGGTGTATTTTTGATGTGCAGTATATTGAGCAACAAACAGTTTTCCTAGTCCCCATGCAACTAGGGTCAACTGGGTAAGCCTTAGTTACCCACAGTGAAAAAAATACACAGGGGCTCGGTGCGAATTCGCCCCCAAAATGCCAAAATGAGCCCCCGAAAATCATAAAAGAGCCCCTGAAAATTTGCATAGAGTTCAATGCAAATCAATATTTGAAGTGTCGTTTTCATGCAGGCAAGCTTGAAAAGTAGCACCCGAAAGATCAATTTTAATGTTTGACCTGGTTTCCAACTAAGTTTACCCCTTGACCACGGGAACCAATATAGACCGCTTCTGTAATGTATGCAAATAATATGCGCATGACGTAAGACTCCCCGTTGGCAAGCTTAACAATAGTAACTAGGTCCGGCAAGCTAAGTTTGCCGGAGCTTGCCGGATCTAGTTACTATTGATCAGCTTGCCAACAGGGAGTCTGACGTCATACGCATATTATTTGCATACATTACAGAAGCGGTCTATTGGGTCGTATACATACAAAGTCTATGGGGATTGCAGAAACTCGTAGGGAACGGGTTAACCTTCGTTAGCTACTAAAAGATATTGCATATCATTCTTAGCCACGTCATCTAAAATAGACTTGGCAAGGAACTATTAAAGCTAGCGGGCTTTCATGAATATGGGCTCTGGATACAAAGGCACTGCAAAACCTGAGGCAGTTGATGTGATAGTTCAAGCAAGCATGAGAGCTGTATCTTATTTTATTGTCTTATATTGGAAATGTAATTGCTATTTATATATGGACGAGCTTTAGCTTACCAAATATTTGAAATGAGCTGGCCAGGATTTTGAGAAATATCGCAATAATATTATATGCAATTGTTCTGTAAATTATTGCAAATTTCATTACTGCAAATGTTCTGTTAAAATACATACATCTGATGTTATGTTTGTAGACCTGTTAAGTTATATCGATGTGTATACAAACACCTTTTCTAATGGAGAACATTGCCTAACCATCAGGTCAGGGGGAGGGGGGGGGGGGTGTTTCACAAAGATCCTCAGTTGGACTTAAACATTATGGAAAGCCATTTGTAGCCCTGGAATGAAATATATTCAAAATAAAAAATGCAAGTATTTATAAAGACTTTTCATAAATTTTGCATGAAGAACATGAAATCCCCTTGATAATAACAAATATCAATGATTTGAATCAAAATTTGATGCCTTTTAAAAGAAATGTTACAAAATTGATTAAAATAAACTGACGGCTTTCCATAATTTCTAAGTCCAACTTAGAGTTAAGTTTAACTTAGTATCTTTGTTATACCCCCCCCCCCCCCCCCCCCCCCCCTCCCCGTGCTCTGTTTAGTATGATGCAAATGTGCAGCGGGGATTTATCTGCTGTTCGTAATATCAATATTCTAACACTGAAAAGTTAAATTACAGCGATAGATTATATTGTGCCATGCAAGCACTGCTCAGGTCAAAAGGTAACAATAGAGAAAGAATGGTGTAAATGACTTCCACTGAACGTTGGACCTTCATGCAATCACTGCAGCTAGGCAACAAAGTAAAGAAAGTAATTCATTCTGTGCTGTTTTGAGATGAAATTGCCAGAGCTAGAGCATTCTGTGCACCATGATTATAATCGATTGTGATGATCGTACATGTACATGTACTACTCCACACAACCTCATCAAATAACACAGTTGAATGAAAATGTAAATGATATATTTTTTTGTATTGTAATGAAAACTATCATATTCTAACTATGATCATAATAATCTCAATATTGTAAAGCATCTAAATCATGCAACCTGTATAAGTATGTAAGTACAAAAAGTAATATGGACCTTGATCTCATATAAGTCTGATAATCAGCATAAATCATAAACTACTCAATGTTGGTATGCTATCTTTAAGCCCACATCAATATAACAGTCAAACCTGTCTTAGTGGCCACCTGTCTATAGCTGCAAACATGCCTATAGTGGCCAGAAAAAGTAATCCCTTGCAGAGAAAAACACTGTTATGGAACCTGTCTATAGTGGTCACCGGTCTACAGTGGCCACTATTCTTGACTCCATTGGGTGGTCACTATGTAGGTTCGACTGTACTTGTATGATAATATTAACAGTAGGTAGCACTTCCCTAGCTCTGCACAAAATTGTTAACTTTGTTCTGAGTTTGTGATGAAAATTGTACTATGAATCTAATAATCACAATTATTTTTGAAATGCATCAAAATCATGCAATTTATGTGCGTAAAAAAGACCAACAAAAAGTATGAACCTTGGACGCGATGTAATAATTACCTTAGATATGATATTAACAGATGACAACCCTCCCCTTAACCCCACCCTACCTGTACATTATCAGAGGCTGCCACTGACTTGCCTGAAGGGATACCAGGAGGACCCGGAGGACCTGAAGGTGACTTTCAAACAAACTTCTCTTTACTTGCTGCCTGTTGCCATGGCGATTGCTTTACTTTTCCTGCTTGTTCGCAGTCTGCACACTTTACTATTTCTGCCTGTTGCCAAGACGGCCACTTTACTTTCCCTGCTTTTTGCACACTGCATACTTGACATTCTACATTTTTGCACACGATCATTTGCTATATAGACAGTGCATGATGATGAGATATCTTTGTGTTTTTGTTTGCACACAGCACACTTCATGATGCAGGCTTTTACACAGAGACCATGGATTCAAAGAGTGCACATGCTGAGCTTTGCATAATTTCACATTTTGCACTATTATAATATGTTCTGGGCATGATCTAGCTCTCTAGCTTCTAATTTCTGCACACTTCAGGCTTTTGCAAACGTCACATAATTGCCATATTGTGTGTATACATGAGATTTCTCTATTTTCCTTTTCTGTTTGTTTGCACACTGCACACTTCTTAAATGTACTAGGCTTTTGCACTTGACACACTGTGCAGAGTAGATTGCATAGTAGTGATCTGTACTACAGTTGTTAGCTGGACAAGGCCCTGTAACATAGAGATTCACAATTAATCGTACCATCAATCAATTGATCCTACGATTGATTTATTGATCGTATGATTAATTGTACCACCAATTAATTAATCGTACAATCAACTGATCAATCATATGATTAATCGTGAATCTTATGTTACAGGGCCAAGATTTAGCAAGAATTCTATTTGTAAGCATTTAAGATGAGTTGAATGATCAGTTTAGTGAACACTTTTAATAAATAGTATTTTGTTTGTCATCAAATATTAGACTAGTTCACTATAAAAACATATTCAAAGTTGATTATTATGTCTCTCTATCAACACAAGGTAGCCAGATAACAGCTCGATATTGATCTGTATACATTTGAAGAATATATGTCGACTAAACCAGTTTAGGGTGCCGTTACAGAAAGAAATACAATCGATTGTACGTTACAACTGATTGTAAGTCAGAAACTTTGCGTGTTTCAACCAATCAGATGTGTGCATTTAGAACATATGATCTGACTTATACTTACAATCGATTGTATCTCTTTCTGCAACGGGGCCCAGGACTGATTGGGTGGAATTCACAAAGGAGGTTTGTACAAACCATGGTTTGACGATGGTCTACATCTATGGAATGCCACTTGTATTACTGATGGAGAAAGAATGTTCAAACTCCTTGTTAACTCCTTGTTAACAATGTTGATTTACAATTTACTTGTATATGAGCAGCATTCCATAGATGTAGACCATGGATAAACCATGGTTTGTACAAACCTCCTACAAACCTCCTTTGTGAATATGGGCCATTGATTTGGCTATAACACATTTTATCCAAAGACCCTAGCCCCGAGTATTTTCAGGACCAGTCCTGAATTGGTTGAAATACATGAATCATTTATGTAGCGAAGATGAACAGTTTAACTCTCTCTTCAGCCTACAACTGTATGGTTAAATACTCTGTTTTTTAGCATTGAATGTTTTATTATTTTTATACCGAATAGCTGAATCATTTTTGGTCTCAAATGTTTCATTTTGATTGTTATTTCAGTACCACTTCAGATATTACAAACAAATATCCTGCATAACTTTGTGACGTTTTATGTAATTTTCTTGACAAACTGCATGCTTTAAATTGTATTTTTCTGCACTAAAAATTATCATCAACCCGTTCAAGGCGATTCAATGTTGATATGACATGCATTCTTCATATGAAGAGTTCGTTTCCAAAAAAGGTTAGGTCCACTTTTGTAAGTTTTGAGAAAAAGAGGGTTTTTTATTTCTCATACATGTAGTTAGCAATGTTGAGAGGATATACAATTCTATTACATGAAAGAGCATCATAATAGGATTGTAAAATAACTCTTAAAAAAAATCCCAGCATCTTTTTTTTTTTTTTTTTTTTTTTTTGACCTAACCTTTTTTGGAAACAAACTGTGTTGGACCTTACCTCTTTTGAAAAAAAAAGAAGAATTTTCTTTGTAAATTTTAACAACTTTTCAGTATGAATTTCATTTTTTTGTTAGCTTTACCAGATAGAGCTGCTCAAAATCTATTAATTTAGCTAAAAAAATGAATTTTGATGGAAAATGAACCTAACCTCTTTTGGAAACGAGCTCTTCATATACTCTTGCTCAAGTATTTGATCAGCCATGCAGTCCTGATCGGGTTGTTAAAGATACTTATACTTATAGTTTGATTGCTGTGTGCAGTTTAGGCAAAACTGTAGAATTGTGATTAGAGAGATTAATTTAGAACTAATCTTGTTCATACTTACTGTTTGCTGTGTAATGTACAATATGGCGTACATAGTGACATTCTTAAATTATGAAGACATGCACTTTACTTTGTAATACTCCTTGAAGTGGCAACCCTTTTGCTAGAGTCAGAATTTATTATCAATTTCTAGGGATATAAAGAAATTGTCTGTCGCCGGTACAAGTAAGTATGATGGAATACAACATAATATTTCTAGAAATTGATATTCTGTTTTGAATATTCAATTCATATTGCCTTCCTAAGACACATACAATGTACATGTATAGGAATTGTAGTTTATTTACTAATATCAACAATTTTTTTTTAAGAAGGATACATTTTACCCAAAATGTGTTTACTATTATAAATTAACAACTTTTTTAACCAATTAGAATTGGTTTGACCAAGAGATTTACTTTTAATTCTTTCAACAAACTATTAATGTTGTGGGCTTAATACAAGAATTTAGTTTTCTTGAGGGGCTGCGATTTGCCTGTAGCTTGTCTTGAATAGACTTTGAGCTGATTTTCACTGACTATCAGATTTTCCTCCAAAATGGGCTGTTTCTAGCTCAAATTGAGATGAGTTTTTCCTGAAAATGTGATTGTTTCGGGACTTTTGGCCTAAACGATGATGTTTTCAAAACTGGGGATCTGAGTCCTGGTACCCCACCCTGTGCATCGTTCACCTATCTTTTGAATTGTTCATTAAAATAAGGTTCAATTCTTCAATTTCAATACATATTCAGTGAAACATCTTTATAACTAGATACTTGAGCCCATGAAAATTACATTTTTTTGTTCAGGGTAAAATAAAACAACAAGAATATATACTGCACTCTGACCAGCAAAATAATGAGGCTGCCTCGTATTCATCATGCATCATAAATTACTCAATATGATTAGGCTCCCCTAAGGATCGTTGTTCATTGCTTTATTTGTTATATGTGTTTCTGGTTTTGCAGGAGCAAGAAAGAAGAAGAAGGTGACGGGAGAAGTCGACGTGTCGCCATACTTTGTAGAGACGCCCAGCATGTGCTCCTCCCCACAAGGTATGTACCCATAAGTCCAAAGTTGAACTTAAAGGGGACCACCAGGCAAAGAACAATACATTATTATATGTTTTGGTACCGTTTTGTGATATCAAATAGATACCCAACATTTTGCAAAGGGTTGTGTAATTCATAAACAAAGCACTTAATTTCCACCACTTACGGAACCACTGCTATTTACTGGTTCCATACGGGCCAACCATTTGCGAGTGCGCCAATGCAGCTATTCACGCGCACGTTTGTAAACAATAGATTCCCGGGCGATTCGTTCGCTCTGCACGCATTGCAATTCACCGCACACATAGCAGTCTGCGTAATTCAGACCGCATGAACGCATGCTTTAGAATGGTGATGCGTTTCCAATTTTGTTTTCTTTTTCTGGAAACATATTTTTGTGAACTTGTTGATGGAATAGAATACTAAAGATGTTACCTTTCTTTAATAAGAATATTATTTGTGGGTGGTGGTACCCTTTAACTCTAAGTTGGACTTAAAAATTATGGAAAGCCATTTGTAGCCTTGGAATCAAATATTATACAGATATTGACTGTCTAGAGGGGCAATATAACATTTGAGATCCTCGAGGGAAGTTATATTTGTGTCGAGGGACATTATATTTTTCCGAAGCGCGTAGCGCTGAGGAAAAATATAGTATTCCGAGACAAAAATATAACTCCCCCAAGGGAAATGAAATGTTATATGGTTCCCGAAGGAAAAAGTCAATATCTGTTATATTATGATGACCTATATAGATACAAATCAAGATAAATATAAATTTGGTGTTGAAATAAAATTATGGACAAGGGAAAATCATTAGATTAAATCGAAATCCTTCCAGTAGAACAGACGTATTATTATCGAAATGCTGCGCAAAATGCTTCTTTATTCGAGCTTCCTTTCAAATTTACTTTCGGATCGCGCAATCTCCGTAGAAAGCTTAACAACGCTGCGCGTGCCAGGATGCTAATACGCGCACATTGTTCATCTTCACACACCCATTGTGACGTAAATTACGTCACCGGTCAATATAACGCCGTTATATTGACCGGTGACGTAATTTACCGGTCAATATAACGCTTCTCATCCTTGTAGCGATGGTCACGTGACAGCATTTTGACCAATCGCACACCAGTATCTTTATAGGTCATATAATATACATGTATATTCAAAAGTAAAAATGCAAGTTTTTTAGACTTTTCATAAATTTGACATCCAGATCATGACATCTCCTTGAAAATAGAAAATACTAATGATTTGAATCAACATCTTATGCCCTTTAAAATAACTTTTACATAAATATTTCAAAGAAACTAACGGCTTTCCGTTTTAAGTCCAATTTAGAGTTAAAGGGTACCACCACCCAAAAATAATATTCTTATAAATGAAAGGTAACATCTTTAGTAGTCCATTCCATCAACAAGTTCAGAAAAATATGTTTCCAGAAAAAATATATATAATTGGAAAATGCATCACCATTCTAAAGCATGTGTTCATGGGTCTGTATGTACAAAGACTACCTTTGTCCAGAGCGAACGAATCGTGCGGGATTCTATTGTCTCCAAACGTACACGTGAATAGAATTGGTGCACTCGCAATTGCTTGGCGCGTACCGAACCATGAAAAGTGGTGGTAATTAATATATAATAACATAACTATAACATAACTAAGTTCAACCCATGCCATTGGGAGCAATGTTATACTGTGCGACACCGTCTGCCCCATCTGTTTCATGAGACTGTAAAGTTTGAAGCCATGGTGGCCTTTACTATGATGTATTACCCTGGTCATTGCACACACTCTCAATCAGCCTACATGTTGTGTGCACTTTCCACTCCCTGTGGAGCAATCAAGCCACACTTTGCGACACTGTGCGCCCTGTCCGTTTCAGATCAGACTGTACATTTTGAAGATGATATGATGTATTACCGTAGGGCTTAGTCATCACATGCACTGAAAGATTAAATGTTGTGTGCGCTTTCTACTCCCTGTGGAGCAATTATGCCATACTTTGTGACACTGTGTGACCTGTTCGTTTTAGGTCAGACTGTCAAGTTTGAAGCCGTGGTGGCTGGAGAGCCCGCTCCTACTGTCACATGGTACAAGGGAAAGACGGCCATCAAGGAAGGCTTCAGAGGAAGATATGGGGTAAGTTTGCATGATTATGATAATGATAATGATAGTAATCGGAGCATGCCAACCATTTTTGTTTTTTTGGCAGAATTATTCTTGTTTAAAATAATTATTCTTGTTTAAAAGATTTAACTTTGATTACATGTTTGCATTCTCAGATAATGATAGTAATCAGAGATGCCAACCATTTCTTGTTTTTAAGGCAGAATTATTCTTGTTTTAAAGATTATAACTTTGATTACAAGTTTACATTCTCAGATAATGATAGTAATCAGAGCTGCCTACCATTTCTTGTTTTTAAGGCAGAATTATTCTTGTTTTAAAGATTATAACTTTGATTACAAGCTTACATTCTCAGATAATGATAGTAATCAGAGCTGCCTACCATTTCTTGATTTTTTTTGTCTATTCCGTGTATAGTGCGATATGAATGATAATGTACATGTACATCTCATGATCTTTCGATTCCATGATGATAACTGGATATGCACTGGATGCAGTGACACTTTGAGTGAAGGCAGGGACATCTACCTCTCTATCTATCTATCTATCTATCTATCTATCTATCTATCTATCTATCTATCTATCTCTATATCTCTATATCTATAAAAAAAAGTCAATAAAATAAACTCGGAAACACGCTAGAATTCCTTGGATATCTCTATATCTATTTATTTATACATCTATCTATCTATCTATCTATCTATCTATCTATCTATCTATCTATCTATCTATCTATCTATCTATCTATCTATCTATCTATCTATATATGAAGAGCTTATTTCCAAAAGGTGCTAAATCCACTTTCAATTAAACATTGAGTTAAAGGGATAGTTGAGTTCTGGTATGAGAGAGAACAGTTTTAGTCAAACTGAAGTTTAGTAACCAAAACCTGCACCATTACATTACAAACTAATAGTTATAACTCCACCATGCTCAAAAGGAATACAAAAATTACAAACGATTAAGTAAAAAGCCTGTTTTTATTCAAAAAGAGCTGTTTAAACTAAAGAGGGCGCTTTCAAAAAACGCATTTGTTTAAACCATTTAAAATCAAATATTGTGCATGTGATGTTTTGTTGAAATAGTGATTAGATAGAGAGATATATAATCAACAACTATCTAAAAACCTCAAAATTATCGAATACTTGTGGGGCCCCACATTTATTACAAATGGTTATGTTTATGGATATTTCAAATTTTCAACCGTTTCTGAACCGATTTTGATCAAATAAAATTTATTCTGCCAACAAAATTGTATGCTCTTTCAAATTTGACACTCAGTTTTTCATTATCTCACAAAAAATTATTTTGTGTAGCGCCCTCTCTACCAAAACTCAACTATCCCTTTAAAGTAGCTATCTAGAAATCCACATTTTAGGACAAATTACACATTTAAACTAAAAATATGGAAAGTTCCATTTTTATATTCCCATATGCATGTGTACAAATTTGGACAAGGAAACCTGCTTTTCTCAAAAGTTGAAAAGTGGATTTAGCGCCTTATGGAATTAAGCTCTTCATATCTATCTATCTATCTATCTATCTGTCTATCTGTATATTTGTATCTATCTATCTATCTATCAATCTATCTCTTCATGGATCTATATATTTATGCCTCTATCTATTACAGGTGAAGTTCCTTGAGAAGACCGGAGTGCACGTTCTGGTGATCAACAAGTGCGATGAGCTGGACACCGGCAAGTTCTCCTGCAAGCTGGAGAACGTCAACGGCACCGAGGAGAAGACCTTCTCGCTGCTCGTCACACGTAAGTCATTGCTAGGGTGGCTTCAAACACGCAACTATCAAAAGAACTTAAAATCACATTTTTACAACTCATACAAGCATTATTTCCCCCCCCCCCAAAAAAAAAAAAAGAAAAGAAAGAAACAACAACAACAACAACAAAAAAATATGCAGACAAAAATAACTTCAATCACATTCTTAAGATTTTTAGTAAGCATATTTCTTCCAAATAACAGTTCAGGCATATCATTACTCGACATACTTAAGTCATTGCTAGGGTGGCTTCAAACACGCAAACAGACAAACAAATTCCCCCTCCAAATAACAAGTTTTTGAAGTAGCAGTACGGGCAAAGCATACAATTAAGAAAAATGTAATGTTATTTTTGTTTTCTAAATTCAAATTGTTACCTTGATGGGTATTTTGTTTTAAATCATCCTATAGAAACACATACATACAAATCATGATACCAAAATACAAATCTAGTTTAACATTTTTTACCCAGAATTTTGTTTCGCTTTTATGATTGTGAAGATCAAATAATTGTACACTGCGATTTGCTGCACCTAGGCACAAACATGTAACCAAGTACTTGAAAATGTTCACTTGAAAGTTAAGTCACAAGAACATGATCATGTATTTTATCTTTAATATAATTGTTAGTTATATACCCTCCACCCGCTCCCCAAACAAAATGCCTAGAACACTGTACATTTCATTAATTAGTCCACAGCACATTTACAACACACTTTATTTTAGTTTAATCTGTTAGTAATATTATAGTTGATGATAACTCAAAAGTGAGTCACCATGAAACATAGAAATCAAATACTGCTTGACAATGGTCTAATTTCTATATAATTTTAATTTATGACATTGTGCTAGTTATTGATACATTTGAAATGTCACAACTGTTATTTGTGGTAAAATTTTGACTTTTTGTTGTATTAAATGTTTATAAAGTTTCTTTGATTTTATCGATTGCAGTTTGTATGATTTGTTTTGATTACATTCTGTAGGTATATGTTCCATCCATTGCAATCAATATTTTAGCTTATGCTGCTTCAAAGCAAATGATGCATTAAACATTGCATTTAAAAAAATGATAACAAAACTTAAAGGAATGCTTTCTATATTTTTGTTTTACTCTGATTATACAAATGGATGATGATAAATGTATAAATATTATAATGTGTCAGATATATCTGATGATTGTAATTGTACATGTACAGTTTGTTGATTTAAAATGTTTTCTCTCCAAGCCGTGTGGATTTGATGTTGATTTGAATCGTAACGAATCATTGTCTAACGCAAGTGTGTCTCGTGTAGCAATTCAACCTATAGAACAATGTTATTTTTCTAGATACCTTTAATACCCCCTTTACTACCACCTTACTCTACTTTGAACTATATATATGGTTATGTGATCACAGCACTGCAGTTACATCCACACAAACTATATATATGTTTTATCTGACTTTCACACTGTTCACTGGCATTCCCATTTGTAGACTTTTGGTGTTATTTTTGTTTTACTACATGTTGAAATATAATCAAGGTATTGATCATCATTAGAGTGTATACAGTATGATAACATCCATTTTCCGTGGTTCTGCTTATTAAAAGTGATGAGCAATATCACACGTATTTTCAAGTGCAGAGTGTGCGTCTGATAACACTCACTTTTTAATGTTCTTTTCCCCTGAAGTTTACAGTCGTATGAATTTCACAATGTATTGGTTTCATTTGCTTGAGCAATAATAATCACTTTCACAATTCACTCCCCCTACTATAAATTGAAATGTTTTAGCGTCGTAAACCAACACCCATAATAATTCTAGAATAAATTAAAGTGATCAGATTTATATCTATCCCAGAATTCTTTAACCATAGAAATGAGTGTTTCCAAAATATTTTATTCAAACATTGTGGTGACAATTTCTGCTAACAACCATGTGTTGCTCTGTAAGAGCAGACTAGTTTTAATTGGGTCATAGGAAAGTAACTGGCAACCTTTATATTCCTATGTGATAGATTATTTTTGCATCTTTAGTTTACATGAGGAGTTTTAAATGTATTTGTATATTTATTGCATGCACTTGTTGGTGGAATAGACTACTAAAATGAATCTCTTTCATATTAATTTTAGAGCATTATTGTGGGGTGTTGGTTAACTTTAGTTATTCTTTTCCGTGTGTTTTTAGCATTGTATCTGATGTGTATTGACCATGAATAATGGTTCGCAGGTACCAATGAATGAGGGTTTCTCTAATTATGGTGTCAAAAACCCTAGATACTTTGCATGTTGAAGATTAGGAACAAATTTGTACTCTCCCAATATAATATTTATTAACAAAATTATTTTTTACTGAAGTAAAAGTCAAAAAGTCGAGTTCTCAGCCTAGAAAATACTTAGTAAATTTCTTACTTAATCTAAGTATTGAATTTAATACCAGCCCTGATCTTCCCTTGTTATCCTCAACTTAACTCTCCTAGTCTCCTTTGTGTTTACCAGATGCAGTCAAACCTGTCTTAGTGGTCACCTGTCTATAGCAGCCAACCTACCTATTGTGGCTACCAAAATTGATCCCATTTAGAGGGAAATAATGTTATAGAACCTGTCTAGATAGAGATCACCTGTCTACAGTGGCCACTTTTCTTGCTTCTCCTGGGGGGGGGGGGGTCACTATACACAGGTTTGACTGAACAGTGTTGTGGAACCTGTCTATAGAGGTCACCTACATGTATCTACAGCAGCCACTTTTCTTGCTTCCCATGGGTGGTCACTATACGCAGGTTTGACTGTAGATTATTGCACTTGCACCACTGCAGGAAGCACTTGTTACTAATAATGGCAGTAGGTAAGGCACTGTTATACCACAAGCACTCTTTGCACATACTATGTAGTACACTTGCAAAAACGTGATGTACGGCACTGATTTTATTATTCATGACGACACATACCTGTAAACCTAGTAAAGCAACAGTATTCGTTATATTGTACCTTCAGTATTAAAGTAATCGTAACATGATTCACTGTACTATTTCCAGCATTTTTAAGCTGTAACACTTGCAAAATCATAATATAAGGCACTTACGTTATAACATCATCAGCACTAGATGTCGATCAGCACCCAAGACTAGAATTAAAAGCAACAGTATGCAGAAACACTCACAACATCATAATGTAAGGCACTTAATACATACTACCACCAGCACTAGATGTCAACATCATGCAAGACTTTAGTACTATCAAAATCAACAGAATGCGGGAACACTTGCAAGTTGCAAATAATATATATCGTAAAGCACTGTATACCATCAATCAGCACTAGTCGATGGCACACAATAATTATAGTCAAGCAACGGTATGCGAACGAAAACACTTGCAAAAAACATGACAACAAACTTCTTTCTCCCGAGTTCTTTTATCACTCACAAGTTTTGAACTATGTGAGCTGGCACCGCTGACATCCTTTTTGTCATTTGCATACCGACACCTGGTCATGGATTAAACCATCCTCTTACAGTACCAGGGGAAGGAGGAGAAGGAACAGGTACATTTATGATAAACACGTATTTGCATATTATTGATTATTGTCAAATAACAACAGAAATGCATAGCTGCCAAGTGTCTCTGATTTTGCAGGAGATTCCCTGAAAATAACCAAGATTACTGCATTGGATTTCATCCCATCAGCCAATCTTACCTGATTATTGAAAGATTTAGGTTGTATCATAAATGCATTTGATAGATATCTCCCTGATTTCTGATGAAATTTCCCTAAATCTTCCTAATTGTTGAATTTCAATGTTGGTAGCTCTGGAAACAATAAAAACAATTAAAAAAACAATAAAAACAAAAGAATTTGAGAACCTTGGGTCACAAATATATCTGAATGTAAAGTCGACTTATATATGATTTGGGTTACAATCTGAAGTGTATTGTCAAATGACCATTTAGAAGGAACATACTTTTGGTGACAAGGTCAGACACAAATTATATATTGGTCACTTTTGCCCTGACGAATATCCTGCTATGATTGAAAGCTAGGTTTTACTTACTCAAATTTGATTCCAATGGCGATTTTGTAGTAGATTTTATAAGCAGTTTACAGCAGTATTTCTCTTCACAAATGAGTGTTGAAGTTGAAGTTAGGATATGAAGTAAATTGATTTGTCTAAATATGGCATACTTCAAGTAGATTTAAGTAAAGAGTTAAACCTGATTCCGTATTTCTGCATTCAAACCTCAGAAAAAAAGGGTGAAGTTGTCAAGATAGGATGCAAGCAACATCTAGATTTAGGGAAATATATGAATAAAAGACAATTAAGAAATATTTAACAATTAAACAGATGAGAGTAAATAATGTACTGAATCAGCCTCAGCGAGTATTACATGTAGTTGGTCATCAAAGAAAAGGCTCACAACAACACTGATTTATCCATTGACAATAATCATATCGTTATATACAAGTTCGTTTGTTTTTTGCAAGAAAAAATGTTATGATTATTTTTGTGAGAACTCATGTGCCAATGTTCAGCTGCTTTGCCTCATTGTAGACGGGTGTTTAACCCCCTAGTATGGTGTGGAGAACAACTTATGTAAGATCAGGCTCAGTTTTGCTGCGACCGAGCTCTGGCGTAGATCTTTAAGTGGTTTGTTTTTGTTCAGGAGGGGGGGAAATATGTGTACAGAGCTGCCAACTAGTCTCCCTGATTTCGCAGGAGACTCCCTGAAAATTGACCAAGATTAATCCATCGGATTTCATCCCATCAGCCAACCTCCCAGATTATTAAAACGTATTGTCATTTAGGTTGTATACATATTTTGATATATATATTTCCCTGATTTTGGATGAAATTTCCCTAAATTTTCCCAATTGTTGAATTTCAGTGTTTGTAGCTCTGTGTATAGCGCCTACAGCAATAAGCGCTGTGAGAAGAAAGTTGTAGAAATAGTCCATGTTTGAGCTATGACTGATAGTCAAAAATATCAATCAAGCATTCGTCCCCCTGAACAAAAAGAATTATTGCAGATCTATTCCAGTGCTACCCTGAAGCTTAGTGTGGTGCTCAATGTCTAGTACACAATCCTTCCGCATGGTCCTAAGGATTTAGATAATCTTCGCAGGGGTCATGCTGTAATCCTAGCGCTATCCTTAACAACCAAATGAATAGTTACCTTCCGATTCAACCAATTGGAAAGCTATTTCATGTTGGTATAACACTAATAGAACCAACCCAGAGTATTTTATTGGACCGTTCGGGAACGGGTTAATACGTAAGGTACACAGCTTAACTGTCAGAATTCTTACTAGTCGTAAATCAGTCATTTACTCGAGCATTTATATATACAACCCTTTTGCAATTTGCTTGACTCAACTCAAGTATACTTTGATCTTCAAAAATGTGAAATTAATCTGCTTGAAAAAAAGAAGCATTAAGTTAGCGCAATGAGGACTGTACACTCTTGACTTAACATGCATTCTCCATAGACCCGTGTAAAGTTTTTTTTCCCTTCAGGACCAGCCCTAACTGGGCTAAGTAAGAGGTTGGATTGTGTACTATATACAATGGATTGTTCAATGTTTCTGTTTGAATTCTCATGAGTTTTTGTGCGTGTGTGTGTTTAGTAAGTAAATTGGACTTTAGTAGGCATTCCATTCTGCAGATATTCTCTTGAAGTGTGGAGTTTATATAGTATATATATTGTGATATTTAAACATGTTTACTCTGTATGTTTTGTAACAAAGTGACTTCATGTGTTGTCATATATGTAATATCTATACAAGTTTTCTTGCTCTAGTAGATGGTTGTAATGGCATTAACATACACATGTACGTGTACTGCCACAGTTTCATTTTAGTATCTGACTTGTTCATTTGAAGTGGGGATTTAAGAAACATGTGTGAAATTGTCACAAATTAGGTATATAGATGTAAGAATCATTAGATTTGATTAGACGTCAAGTGATTATGGCGTTTACCTTAGTTAGTTTCTTTGAGCCTAATTGTACAATAGTCAGGAGTGAGTTCAGTTAACATGTCTTGGAAGAATATATATATATTGGCCTTCCTGAACATTTGCTCTGGCAAAAGTTGCTCTGCAATTGCTGTTTTTGATAAATCAACAGAGATTTATTTCCCCGACCAACCCCCAAACACGTGACATCAACCCTAACAAATTCTACTGTTACAGTTGTACCACGTGGCATATTACACAATCTTTGTTTTGATTTTGCCAGACAGGCAGGTACCCTATTCTATTCTTAACGATTGTACCACGTGGCATTACGCAATCTTTGTTTTGATAACCCCACGCAGACACCCTATTCTACTCGATCTGCCCCTAAACTTAAATCTCCATATAAACCTTAAACTTAAACCAAATAAGTGGCGATAAACCATCAGAGCAGTTTGTTGCCAGAGTAAGTGTCGAGTCACCCCCTTGCACAGTCATCACCCTAGCCTTTTTTCCCCTCGCTATTTCATTAAATCAATTTCTTTCCACTGTCTTCATCTTCATTACTTTTCATTCATACTCTACCGGAAAGGACACAGTGTGCCACAGGTCACAGTGTGGACCACAGTGTGAGTCCACTGTGTTTCACAGTGTGAGTCCACTGTGTTTCACAGTGTGAGTCCACTGTGTTTCACAGTGTGAGTCCACTGTGTTTCACAGTGTGAGTCCACTGTGTTTCACAGTGTGAGTCCACTGTGTTTCACAGTGTGAGTCCACTGTGTTTCACAGTGTGAGTCCACTGTGTTTCACAGTGTGGACCACAGTGTGAGTCCACTGTGTTTCACAGTGTGTGACCACAGTGTGAACACACTGTGGACCTTTATGTGAACACACTGTGTAGACTGTTAAATTGAAGCATTTTCACAGTGTGAACACTCATCACACTGTGAACACACTGGTAAATGGCTGAGATACAAAGTGTGAGCGCACTATTTTACACACTGTGAACGCAAGCAATTTCACACTGGCGACAGTGCGCTCACAGTGTGTTTACAGTTTGAGTAGGTTTTTAACACTGTTAAGATGCCCCACTTTAACGCTGCGGTCCACACTGTAAAACACAGTGTGTTCACACTGTGGCAGCACACTGTTCTTTCCAGTAGGGTATATCATGTTTAAAGTCAGGATACTTGTATTCATTTGAACAGGGTGACTTTACATGTCAGATGCCTTTTCAAGTAGTGGTTTACAATGTATGTTCAATTGAGATTTATAAATATATTATTGTCATGATAAGTCTTTGTAAAGTGTATAATCCAGATTTCAGTTTAATACTTCACACTTTTTTGTTTTCATAATTACTCTAGATAAGAGAAATTATGTTTCATGGAGATGATCTTGTGTTTGTTGTCTAATTGTAGTATATAAGACTATGTGATATATAACCTGTAATCCATATCTTATGTTTCTCTAAAAAATGTAAATCCATAACAGTAGAAATAGCATAAATATGCACTGATCATGAAAATCGTTCAGGCTAAAGTTCGAACAACAAATATCCTGATCACTAATGTTCCTCTCGCTAATCTACCGATTCATTTGGATCCCACTCTGTCATAACACTCTCTGCCCCTTGCCATGACTGATCAAACTTCTCATCACAATTTCTCACACTGTCTCTGCTTTTTGAACTTTCCATCTTCTTATAATAAAATGCTTCTCCTAATTCTGATCATCATCCATTCTATTCTGAGCTTGTATCATCATCATCATCATCATCTTCTATTGCTTCATCTATCAACCAAAACAGTTCGGTAAACCAATGGCACCACCAAAGTTTGAACAGGATAAAATGGTCTCTGATTGCACTCAAATCAACCCTTTCCTTGCGTTCTACATTCATCAACTCTCTCAGTCATCAGACCATCTTTTCTATTAACTGACTCATCAAATTTTTCTGCCATCTATTAGCATTAATAAACTGACATGCATGACACTGAGAAATTAAACCAACGAAAAGAAACCCTCTACATCATTTCGCCACCAATTCTGGTGATCTCTGACTGCACTCAAAGTTACCCTTCCCCTGCCTTCTTCATTCATCAACTCTATCAGTCATCAGAACATCTTATCTAATAACTGACTTATCATCAAAGTTTCTGGCATCCAAGCATTAACAAACTGACAAGCACGATACTGAGAAATTAAACCAACCATACAAAATCCTCTAAACCATGGCACCGCCAACTCTTCAGAGAGATCTTGTGATCTCTGACTGCTGTCAAAGCTACCATTCGCCTGCCTTTTACATTCTTCAACCTCTAGCAATCATCAGACTATCTTTTCTATTAACTGACTCATCAAAGATTTCTGTCATCCAAGCATTAACAAACTGACAAGCACGATACTGAGAAACTAAACCAACCATATCAAGAAATCCTCTATACCATGATCAGATTTCACTCAATTGTGACCTCTGACCAGATTTCACTCAATTGTGACCTCTGACCAGATTTCACTCAATCGTGACCTCTGATCAGAGATCACTCTATCATGACCTCTGACCTCTGACCGGAGTTCACCCAACCTTGGTCTGGTGCCAGATGACTGACCAGGGGGAGTTTCTTATCTCTCTCTCGCCCCCACTTTACCACCCATCCATCCATCCTTGGTCCTTCGGTTCTCTTCTACGTCACACCACCACCACCATCACTACCACCACCTGTTCACCAACCACGTACCCCCAACTCCACACTACCAGGCACCAAAGGTACACAGGTCAAGGGTTAAGACTTAACTAGATTTAGGACTTCTTCAATTGTGTCACAATGGGTAATACATTTACATGTATGGTCTTGTACCGTCTCAGTGTGAAATACAATGATTTCTTCTACAGGCATCTAATCTACATGTAATTCCACTGGGACCACACCCAGGTTGTTAACCCTCTGAGTGCCATATACCCAGGTCGAAAAAACAGTTAAAACCAGTTGAAACCAGTTGGAAATTCAACTGGATTTTTACTGGTTGTTCCAGTTGATTCCAGTGTACCAATTTCCATATTGAAACCAGTTGGTATCAACTGGTACCAGTTGGCAGCTAATTTTCAACTGTTTTTTCGACCTGGGTATATAACTGTTGAGTCAACTGTAGATTTGCTCAGCCTTTTTACTTTCCTCTTATATATCTATACATGAAAAGGTTTTTGGTGTTGTCACATATCAACGGATAGCGTAAACAAGATTCCCGACGGATAGAAATTTGCGGAATCAAATTATTCGGTGGTAAAAGTCGCCTCCAAAGCTTCATGCACAAAACATTCGAACAACTTACATCACCTGACAAAGAACGCACTCGCCGAACAAGAAAAGGACAAGAAGCGCCCATGTCCAGATTGATAATTTCATTGGCTCTCCATCGGGTGTCCGTTATCGCTATCCGTTGATATGTGACAAGGGTTCATGGGGTTAATGGGCCTTGGCAATCAGAGGGTTAATAACTTGTTGGGCTATGTGTCCTTTTGGTCTATCAGGTGAATTGTTTTGACCCGTCGTGGTCCAGCTTAGTAAATACTTTGTGTAGTTTGAAAAATTGTTATTTGGGCATTAATGCCTTACTTGAGAGATAGCTTTACTCTATTTGGGGTATAAGCTTACCTGTATGACACTATATGACACACTAGTGTTGCGGTGTCGTTAAAAATTATTTCCAATCCAATCCTTTTGGTCTATCATACATGATCCTGTGTAATGATCAGTTTGGCTAATAGATATGTTACCATTTGGGGGGTGTTTCGCAAGGATCCTAAGTTGAACTTAACTCTAAGTTGGACCTAACCATTATGGGAAGCCATTCGTAGCCTTGGAATTAAATATATTCAAAAGAAGAAAAAAAAACATACAAGTATTTGAGACATCCAGCAAAAATAATTAATCAGTTATTTCAAGGCTCCTTGATAATAACAAATACAACTGTTTTTGGAAATAATATCGCTAATGATATTCGCTTGTCTCGCAATGTAAAACTAGGAATCTAAACGATCACGACGTTTCGTATGCTACTGCAATACTTTGTCAAATGATAATATCGAATGTAGACACTCGGCTTTTATGCTCTACCGTGGCTCCCAACATCACAATCTCGCATGAGCGATTGCGTTCCTGATAGGTCAACAACGGAACCCGCTGACTGGCCGGTGCACACGGGCAAACAACCAATCAACGAAACACTGGATCGACCCGCCTAACGAAACAGCGTACGATACGTCGCCACGACACTACCCCGAACAACCGTTTTTTATCCAAAAAACTGTTTAATTTTTGTCACAAGGAAACTAAAGGCTCTCCATAATTGTTAGGTCCAACTCAGAGTGAAGTTCAACTTAAGAATGTCTAATGATGTGTACAGATAGAGTAAGAAGACATCTTTGTCCAAGCAGAAGCTCATATTCTACCAACCTCATTAATACTTTAGATACCTGTATGATGTTTGGTTACTCTTTTCTATTTTCTATATTTTCATAAAGATCGCCTGTGTATAATATGTGTAATATTCAGTGCCTATATACTAGGGAGTAGATACGGGTCCCACCCTGGGATAATGTAAACAAAACATAAATTATTAGTTAAACATTTGTTAACAAATATGACATACATGTGATTGGTCAGCGTTTGTTTTTTAACTTGAATGTTAATGAATATGATATAATTGCGCTATTGGAAAACAAACCTAAATGAACAACAACAAATACAATTTTAAACAGTGTTTTGGGTGGGATTCAAACAAATGTGCAATCAGGATTCCATGCATGGGACAAAATCATAGTTTGTTATCTATTTGTGTTTGGACCTTCACAGTGAACCTCACATTGTGTTTTTTTTTTGTGCGACCAATGTTGAGGTGTTACATTTTGTAATTCCTCAGCTGATTTTTGAACCAAATCAAATAATTTAATTGGGTTTGTTTTGTATGCCAGAAAAATGGTTTCTCATATTTTCTAGAATTCTTTTTTTCTGGCTCAGCAAATTAATAACTACTACCAAATTAAGCAGTAACGTTCAATACAGTTCATCTGGGATAGGACCTGTATACTACTCCGTAATTTATAATATATTAAGTCTCTGTACATAAATTGTAATAAATGTAGTAATTGGTGATACAGAACAATCGTCGCTTGAAGTATAATACAAGCTTGTTACAACAATAGGACAGGAGGTATGCTCACTTTTCAGCATGCCTGTGGTAAATTGAGGATCCATTTCACGTTTGCACCATACAAGATACTTAAATGGTCTAGCTTCCTTCAACAAATAAAAACTGATAGATTCAAGTTCAAATAAGATATAATTATAGAAGGATGTCAAATGATGATGGCTTAAGCTATTAAACTTGTTGAGAATTAAGGTGGCATTCTGTAGAGAAGTTTCAGATTTGAAATGGATCTTCAAAATGTAGACAACATAATTTCTTGACTCTCTACTGGCACATTCCCGCACCAGTGCACCTGTAGTCTTACTACCACTCTGAAAGACTAGTTGCGATTTTGTTTGGTCGATAAAATGCGGCTTTCAACTAATAGGATTTGCTTGTTTAAGCAGACGTGAATAAATATAAAAATACCAACAATTTTTTAACATTTATTTTATTCTGATCAAGACAATTTTATTAGGTTGGTTTTCCTGACGAGTCCTGAGCAGTTAGTAAGTTGAGTTGGAAGGTCTTTCAGGGTGGAAGTTAGAATGGCTAAGTGCACCCTTTTAAAGCTTTTTCTAGGCTACAGAGCAGCTGCCAGTTTTGATTTGAAAACAAAAAAACACCAACAAATTAGTAAAAACATCTTACTACACCTAGAACTTGTTAGAACAGCTTGAAGTGATGGACACAAAAATCACTGAAGAACAAATGAAAGTATAGTTTAATACAGTTTTTAATGATTAGTTTTACTTGCTGTTGGTTTTACCCTCCACTTTGTTGAAGTATTCTCGCACCATAATTTGATAAAGTGATCCACTAACTTTATGTGAAGTTTTGCCAAAAGTTATACAGTATTTAAGACTTCAGTCAAACATTTTATCTATTCTTTTGAATGATAATGTGATATTTTCATAGAACAATAACAGAAAATTACCTAGTGAACAGAAAATAGAATTGATGTAAGATTTTATCCCCAAACATTTGCACAAAATATCCGGATTCGGATACAGCAAACGATTGAAGTACTACAGTAAAATCATTCCGGAATATTTTTCAATTAACTCTTTATAATTATCTCCATAATAAAAGAAAAACATCTATGAACAAAAATATAAACCAATTTCATTCTTCTGTCACCAGAAGCCAACCAAGAAGGTAAAAGAGAAGTGTGTATAAAGCTCCAAGTGAATTTTGGTCGAATTTGACTAAGTTAATGGATCACTTAAATCACTTGTAGTGTTGACATTGAAGGATATTCCGTGCCTAAACTGTGTGCAATAATCTTAACCTTACCGCCGCTGCAAAACGTAGACAACAAATCCACTCTTGACGGCGATGAAAAGCGAAGATTTGTAGCAACGTAGGAAATTCCTGTAGTCACATGTGTGCAGAACCCTCTTGAACAGTGTTATTAGATGGAGCTATATATTTGAATCATGGATGAACCTTACTCGGGCACGTCATCAATGAATTTCATTTTCTTGTTATAGATTTGATAGAGAAAAAGGGGAACTACATGTCAATATATCTTGATTGATCGTTCTTGTAGTGAAATGTATGAAACATATAGTATTGGCTTAATACCTGTAGTTCATTATGTACCCTTTCAAATTTTGTTTTTATTTTATTAGTTTTTCTTCAACAACTATCTTGATTTTTGTGATGCTTGATTTTGGAAGAGTGGTAAATGTATTATATCAAAATCTTGTATTTCTGTAAATACCAAATGTTGTATGTTGCCTACTTGATAGGTTGGTAATAATAATGATAATGAAAATAGGTTTGATTTGTACAGCGTGCTGCAGTTGTTGATGCATTTTGTCCTTTGCACTTTTGATAGTGAAACTAATTCCTGTTGGGTTTCAACTGCATTGTATTAACAGAGAAGGCGCAGACGGATGAGCTGGATTTCAGGGCCATGCTGAAGCACAGGTATAGCGCTTGCCTTAATTATGATCATGTCATATTAAAAGAAAAATATGAGCAATTTAACCCATTGCCTTTAAAGATAGCGTCCTTCTTTTGCAGGCATCTTCAAATACAGTAAAACATTCCATATACACCATAATCATACAATGTACATCCCACTGGTAAAAATTTAGAGTTCACAGTGATACAGAATTCAAATGATGTAAGAAAAAAACAACCAAATTGTGGTCTTACTCTCAGGCTCATTTATTTTAATAAAAACAATTTGATATGACTGTTTTAAATTTTTTTTTTTGGTGCGCAGTTAGTAAAACAATGCAGTAGAATTCCATTTGATGCATTGTTCATATTTTCAGTAATTCTTATAATAGATTATGTTCATTGACTTTAAATTATTCATTTTAGGGAGGTCGCAAGGAGAGAGTCCAAGATAGTGGAGCCGGAGTGGGGGGAACTGAAGGAAACTCCTGGTCTCAAGGCTAAGGTAAGAACAAACGGTAGTATTAAAACATGTGTTCTGCAGCCATATAGTTGTATCTCTTTCTGCAAGGGGGCCCATATCTTTTTCCATCGTCTCCTGATGATGATGGTGATTATGATGATACTATATATCATTCCCTGTTGTCCCCTGCAGCCCGTATCCATCACGCTGCCCCTGAAGGACGTCAAGGTCAACGAGAAGGAGGGACGCATGAGGCTCGGCTGCGAAGATGTTGGCAATGATACTTATGAATTTTTGGAATGATGATGATTATGATGATTTCTGCAATTATGAGGATGATTGGTATTATGATGATGATGATACATTATCTCAATTTCTATCATCCACTGAGTATGATGATGATGAGGATTGTTATGGCAATGATGATGATGATGATGATGACCGATGATGATTATGATAATAATGGTGGTAGAGATGATGATGATGATGATTATGATAATGGGAATGGCAATGATGATGACTGCCAGCTAATAATACACTATATAATTTCCAATCATCTCCTGATGATGATGGCAGAGATGACGAAATCATCATGGTGATGGTGATGATACACTCCATCTCATTCCCTGTTGTCCCCTGCAGCCCGTATCCATCACGCTGCCCCTAAAGGACGTCACGGTCAGCGAGAAGGAGGGACGCATGAGGCTCGGCTGCGAAGATGTTGGCAGTGATACTTATGAATTTTGGGAATGATGATTTCTGCAATGATTAGGATGATTGGTATTATGATGATGATGATACATTATTTCAATTTCTATCATCTACTGATTATGATGATGATGAGGATTGTTATGGCAATGATGATGATGATGATGATGATGACCGATGATGATTATGATGATAATGGTGGTAGAGATGATGATGATGATGATTATGATAATGGGAATGGCAATGATGATGATGACTGCCAGCTTAATACACTATTTTTCAATCATCTCCTGATGATGATGGCAGAGATGACGGAATCATCATGGTGATGGTGATGATACACTCCATCTCATTCCCTGTTGTCCCCTGCAGCCCGTATCCATCACGCTGCCCCTGAAGGACGTCAAAGTCAACGAGAAGGAGGGACGCATGAGGCTCGTCTGCGAGGCCAAGTTTGAAGCCGGAGTCAAGCCCAAGTGGTTCAAGGACGGGAAGGAGATCGTGCCGGGCAAGAAGTGTCGCACCAAGGCCGCTAACAATGAAGCGGAGCTGATGGTCTACGACATTGGGCCCGGAGACAAGGGACTGTATGCGGTCAAGTTTGGTGATGGCGTCGAATCAAAGTGCAAAGTGACCATCGATAGTAAGTTGACACCCTATTTGATTTCATTTGATAGAGTAAATTATGCACAGGCTGCCAAAATATCTTACTATTATTATAGCGCGTTAGAAGAGAGCAGCAAAATAGAATTAGAATGTAATGAAAACTAGATCAATTTATTGCTATCTAGCAATTATGAATGTACGCAAATGCTAATAGGTATGTTTAGAAGGAAGTGCACAGCCACACAAGCTTGTGCGTGTATTTCAGGCAAACACTATTGGAATAAAGCATAGTTTGCAAAGGATATGAGAATGGTATGAATTATTACTGTAGGTTGTTTATTATGAATGCTTTCCTAGAGTGCCTGCTTTAATTAATTTTTCTATTTCGATAATGCTCATTTGAGTGCAGTTTGTTCCGCATTACTTTCAATACTGTTCCATTGTTTCAGTGTAATGTTTTATGTTACAGTTTAAATTCTAAAAAGTTGCTCATATAAATACATTACATACATGTAAAGTCATTAATGTTTTATGCCGTACAATGAAAAGTTTTAATTTAGAAATACAATTTTTAATATTTATATAATTGTAATTGTACAATGCTATTAATTTCTTATTTTATATAGTTGCATTAAAACATCATATATATCTTAAAGTATTATTAATAATAGTTATTTATCGTTGAAATATATATAGTCATTTGTGGTTTGAACTAAATTAGAATTAGAATGCGCTTTAGGATGGGGTTGAAAGTACTAAAGGTAAAATAACCTTTAAAGTGATCCATTAACATCAATATTTTTTCTAAAAAAATTATATTTGAGACTTCAGCCAATATCATTGTCAGATTCTTCAGAGTGATGTGTTGAACTGAAGGAAACTCCTTGAATGAGTTAGTTACAAGTATAGAAAAAGAAGAATGTTAAAGGGAAAGTTGAGTTTTGGTAGAGTACTAGACTACTTAATTGGTTTGTGAGGTAATGAAAAACTGAGTGTAAAATTTGAAAGAGCATAATATTTAAACAATAAAATCATCTTTGTTTGATCAAAATCGGTTCAGAAACGGCTGAAATATCCATAAATATAACAATTTGTAATAAACCCGGGGCCCCGGGTTTATTAGAGAATTTTGAACCAGCCGTTAAAAATTCAAAAAAATGCTTCCTCTTTTCAAAAAGTTACAAAATAGGTATTTAAATAGTTGTTGGTCATTTCTCTATCTAATCACTATTTCAACAAAGCATCACATGCACAATATTTTATTCAAAATGGTTGAAACCGATGAGTGTTTAGAGAGCGCCCTCTTACGTTTTAACGGCTCTTTTTGAATGATAACATGATCTTTACTACGTCATTTGTAATTTTGTGTTCCTTTCTAGTTATAACTATTAGTTTGTAATGTAATGATGCAGGTTTTGGTTACTAAAATTCAGTTTCACTAAAACTGTACTCTCCTTACCAGAACTCAACTATCCCTTTAACCTCGTGAACAAATTTAATATAATACAAGATTTAATCACGTTGATCTTGACTACACAAACTTTCCAGAATGCTTTAATTCATTTTTAAATATCTCCATTATGAGGGAGACATTTGAAAAAGCACAACCCATTTCATTCTTTTGTTACCATTTAAACCAAACAACAAGTATGTATACAAGACATAGAAAAGCTCCTTGAAGTAAATTTGTTTTAATTTGACAAAGTTAATGGATCACTTTTAACCCTTTTTAACTACTTGCACCATTGTCGCACATAGCTTCTTTCTAAAATACCTGTCATATGCTGCAGCTTCAAAATATTTTGTGCCATGTATTTAAAGGTATGCCTAAAAAGAGTCGCACATACTAAACAGTTCGTTTTGGCTTAACTAATAATTTTCCACACAAACCAGGAACTATGACACTTGTAGAAGTATTAATTCAAATTGATTTGTGAGTATTAAAATATGCGATGTTCACATCGTTTAACGTTGTCTTTTCTATTTGATATAAATTGATGAAGGATCACAAAATGTTTTCTTAAGTAGCTTTGCAAAGGCTAAATTAAAAGGTTAATTCATCTTTTGTTAATCTAAAAACATAATTCTAAAAGAAATTTTACAGATTTTGTGTACAGAAATCGTGATCAGCGTATTTCTCATCCATGATTTAAACAAATTATAACTCATACTATGGCAGCTGCATTCTTATCTTTATGTTTGACTGAATTAAGCAAAAAACTGATACATGTTAGTTAAACAATTAGCACAATATAAAGTATGCTGTAAACAGTCACAGTGATGTGACAAGTAACTCTAGATTTGTGTCAAAAGTTGTATTCTTGTGCTACATGTAGCTGTAGTGTCATGTGATGTGTTGTGTCATTGCATTTTGACCTTTCTTTGAAAATGCATGATTTTACTAATTCACAATATGTATGTAAATCATGTAAAGGATCGCAGTATCCTGACTAAAAACACAATTTTACTGACACAATTTATGATACACGTATACAAAGGTTTCATCAATATGTCAGTTGTTTAAAATCAAACACTTTCGAAAGGGATCTAATTTATTTTACAGTCAAAACTGTCTGTAGTGACTACTTGTCAAAAACTTCAAAATGAGAAAGGAATATTTATTGCAAAGGATGTTTATAACATATACAGTTTTCTTATGTTCATCTGGGTTGTTGCGTAAGCCAATATCATTATATTTTATAAAATAAGAAATCATGCCCCCCAAAAAAGAAAAGAAAAGAAGAATAAAAAAGGTGAAATTCAAACAATAAACAATAATTATGTTTGTAATAATTTAGGCATGACATTATGAGGACATTATTAGTAAGTAGCTGTAGCGTCATGTGGTATGTTTTGTCATTGCATTTTGTCCTTTCTTTAAAGAAGAATGAAATCAAACATAGAGGAAATTGACCAGAAATATTTTATATCTATATTTATATTTTTATATTTATATATGATTGAAAATGAGTGGCTCGATGGTTGAGCACGGTCTAGTAATCCGGAGGTCTGGGGTTCGTTTCTCGGCCAAGCCTATTTTTATTTGCTCATTTTCAATCATTAAAAGAAGAATGAGGAACATTAGTTAATTAATTATATATATTAATTTTGTAATAGATGTATGGAGGTAGAGGTAGTCTGCATCAATCCTTTCTATAGGGTCGTGGAAGCATGAATATCATGAATGAAGCATGAATGACATCTTTAATTACATTCACTTGAGTAGCATGTACACATGGGCTTGTATCTTGACACTCCCTTTAATGATTGGCTTTGCTGATCTGGGCTTAACTCAGTTATCTAACTAACTACAATATTGAATTCTCGCTATTGCCTTTGGGCCAAAAAACTTGGAAATGTTTGGTACACAACATTTGTTTGCATGCACAACCATTACGTATATGATAACAGCTGTGGATGCAAACAAGTTCCGAGCTATATAATTTTAATAGCAGGTGCAGATTCGACAATGACAAATTAATTGCAATTTTATTACACTCACTGGCATATCAAATGATATTTATTGAACAGTTCTTCAATTTTGCTGTATAGTATGATAGGTTTGATTTTACATAGCCCCTGGTATAATACAAAATATCATCTCTTTATAAGTGAATTTCAAAATGCCTGTTCAAAAGGCTGACAGGCAACTAACATAGCTTGATAAACCATAGCAGTAGCATGAAACTCAAGAAAACATACCTGAATGGTTTGGTTTTTATTCGCTGAAAGGCGATAGCGAGAATGATCGGAAGATGGGTTATTATATCATGTCATATCATATCATTTTTTCTCCCTTGTTTCTATGATTTTTTGGGTGATGCCCTAGGGGCACCCCCAGCCATGTTCTCTCTTTGTTTGCTTGCTCTGGCCTGACCAGTTTTCTCCCCCCCCCCCCTGAACCCGTTCAGAGCATGTGTGTTTGGCGCAGATGAGCGAGCCGGAGTATCGGAAACTGCAGAAGGCGGGCGTCTACCCCCAGGACTGTAAGCAAAACATGTATACAAACAACAATTACCTTTATAGTATTGTTGTGTTGTTGTTTTTGTTGTTGTTATAATGGTTATTTGTTTGTTGTCAAAAAGTAAACATACCAACAACAACAATTACATTTATAGTAATTTTGTGTTGTTGTTTTTGTTGTTATATCGGTTATTTGTTTGTTGTAAAAAAAAAGTAACGACAAGACTGTAAGCTACACATGCAATCAACTTTACAGCAAATAAATATACATGTATAGTAACTATGTGGTGTTGTTGCTGTTGTTGTGATAATGGTTATTTGTTTGTTGCTGTAAATGAATAAGAACAAGACATTTTGGGAATCAAATTTCCAGCAAAAATGATAGCAACAACATTTTGTTGTTATAATACTGGTTATTTGTTTGTTATTGTAAACAAATAACAAGATTGTAAACAAAACAAATCATCTTTGTTTGTATATAAATTTTACCTTGCAAGAGACTAAATTACAAAAGAAAATAAGGTAAAAAAAAGAAAGTTAGATAAAGTATTACAATGAAATTGCTTTAAGGTAATTATCTACGACTACAATTAAATTGGGCAAAAGTAGTCTTGTGCAACCTTTTTGTAAGAAAATTAGATATTTTTACCTGCTTTCGATGGGAGTCATTGCTTTATTGAACTGAAATGTATTCATATTAAAGTGTTATTCACAAAGAAGGGATTATTCTGAACTTTTCTGAAGCCCTTAAGACCACAATATCCTTCTATATAATATAGTATTTGACAATAACTAGAACATCAAAAAAGAAACGGAGATGATTAGTTTTAAATTACTCTCAAATAATTCCTAGAAGCATTTGTAAAACATTTATGTTGTCACCTTCAGTGGCATGGCTATGGGGAACTTGGGTGTGGCGATTTGTCCCTTTAGTGAGGGGATACTTGTGCCCCCCTCCCCTCCCTCATGGTTGTTCATTTGCTACCGTAAACCGGGGTTGACTTTGGCCATTGGGGTGACTTTTGCCACTTTTTGAGATGAATGTATTTTCATCAAGCCTCACTTTTTAGAACAAATTTCTTATCGTTTCAAATAAATGACTATAATAGGGTAATATATAGAAACAGAAATTAGTCCTAAAGAGTGAGACTTGATGAAAATACATCCTTCTCAAAAAGTGGCCACAGTTATCCTGGTTTACGGTACTGATTTAATAAATGTTGTCTATACTACCCCTGCTCCATCACCATCACTCTGTCCCAATGCCCCCCCCCCCCCCCCCCCGGAATTTGGAGCCCTTGCATGGGTTACTTGCAACATGCCAGTGGAATGATCATATTGTCTGCATTTGTATCTCTTTTGAATATGAAGCCCCTTTTTATTTATTATTGCTTTGATTCTTGAATGGCCAAAAAATATGTTTGAAAAATGAATGAGTCTCATAGTGAAATTCAAAACGTAGTGTATAAGCCTAGATCTGGCAAGATTGTCGCGATGTATTACCAATGCAAAAATAGTTTCGTTATTTAGCATGGATGTTTTCAAAGTGAAATTATATTTATATTCTTGATGTTATTTATGGCAAATTGTTGTGATAAACATGTACTCTTATTTTAAAAATGCTGAATATTGAAAGCAATTTGAAAGTATCAATTTATATCTGTTTATCTCCCTTCATCAGTGATATCCTTACTACCTAACCCAGGTATCAGTATATAGGTATTTTAATTGGTCATACTGCAAAGATTGTGTTATAATATCAAGTTCTCATCTTCTGATAATGAATCTATTTCTTCCCGAATGGTTTTGAACTGTTCTGGCAACTGGTTAGTTAGGTGTTCTGTACCAGTAGCTACCCCAAAATGCAAATATGAAACACTACAAACTGGAATATAGGACTAAAGACTGGTTAATGAGGTGTTCTGTACCAGGAACTACCCCAAAATGCATATGAAACACTACATGTACCAACAGGAATATGACTTAATAGAAATTGGGCATTGCTTGTTAATTTTTGAGGTGCGAGATCATTCATTGATATTCTTTCAAATTCATTTCACGAAATTGGTATCAATGCGATTGGGAATAATGGAATATATTTTCAGAAATCCAGGTTAGCTTAAAAATAATTTTAAATATTTGAACATAACAAATTATTACATTATTATATTTTATGTCGACATGAATTAGAATTAACATAATGTACATGTGACTAAAATGATGTCTGAGAAATGGGCTACCTACAAATTAATTGTTTCCGCATCCACAAATTGAAAATGGTATGGATACCTCAGTCATTGATTGAAAATCTATCATCTCAACTCAGTATTAACGTGTGCTCCTCAGTTTACACAAACTATAAATAATCTGTAGAATCCCACAGTATACATGTATAATCCCATATACATGTACATGTAGCACTCTATTCATGTTCCATACTTATCTTGGAACTTCCCTAGGAACATTGCTTGTACAATTTGGTATTTAGTAACAATTGAATCTACATAATATAACAAATAAATCTCAAAAATGTTGTGTTTTTGAAGGTACTGTACATTTTAATGAAAAATTATTGGTTTTGCCAACATTAATGTTTTTAATGTTAATCCCTGTTTCCTCAAGCAAATTGGCAACTGGACAATGTCAATATGAATACACTAGTTTATTAAAAAACATCCCATAATAATAGAAAGTTTTAAATTCAATAATTGTTGGAAATAAACACAAACATGTACACTGGATTTGACAAAAGAAAGAACGGGTTTGAAATTTAAAATAATATGTTCATATCAGCATTAGATAACAAGTATCTTTACATTGTGAGACATTTTTAGCTACCCCCAAAATCCACATTTATTTGACATTAATTTGTTGTATTTTCTTTACTGACTTATTATGAACCTGTTTGTGCCCCACGCTAGTGTTCAGGCAGCCCTGGGCCTTTACTCACTGATTATGTAATCTATTTGTGCCCCAACGCTAGCCTCCATGCCCATGCTAGTTTATTGGGTGTCCTTGAATTTTTACTGACAGATTATGTGATCAATTTGTGCCCTACACTAGCCTCCAATCCGACGCTAGTTTTCAGGTAACCTTAAGTCCTTCACTCACTGATTATGTGATCAATTTGTGCCCCCACGCTACGCTAGCTACCAAGCCCAAGATAGACTTCATCACCCTGATCAAGACGGTGGAGGTCGACGAGGGCCAGGACGCCAAGTACCAGGCGGAGCTGAGCGGAGACAAGTTTGAGATCACCTGGTACAAAGACGGCAAGAAGATCACGGCCAAGGATGTCCCCAAGTACGAGATCAAGAAGCTGGGACGCAAGCACTCGCTGATTGTGAAGAAGGTGACCGCTGAAGACCAGGGAGAGGTGGTACTCAAGGTGGACAGGCAAGAGTGCTGCGCTGGACTGCTGGTCAGAGGTCAGTGATTGCCCCTTTTTGTACTCTAACCTATTTAATCCTGTACTATTACCCATCTATGAGATCAAGAAGTTGGGCAGCAAGCACTCTCTTATTGTGAAGAAGGTGACCGCTGAGGACCAGGGAGAAGTAGTGCTCAAGTTGGACAGGCAAGAGTGCTGCGCTGGACTGCTGGTTAAAGGTCAGTGATTGACCCTTTTTGTCCTCTTACCTATTTAATCCCGTACTATTACCCATCTATGAGATCAAGAAGTTGAGCAGCAAGCACTCCTTGATTGTGAAGAAGGTGACTGCTGAGGACCAGGGAGAGGTGGTGCTCAAGGTGGACAGGCAAGAGTGCTGCGCTGGACTGCTGGTCAGAGGTCAGTGATTGCCCCATTTTGTACTCTAACCTATTTAATCCCGTACTATTACCCATCTATGAGATCAAGAAGTTGGGCAGCAAGCACTCGCTGATTGTGAAGAAGGTGACCGCTGAGGACCAGGGAGAGGTGGTACTTAAGGTGGACAGGCAAGAGTGCTGCGCTGGACTGCTAGTCAAAGGTCAGTGATTGCCCCTTGTCTTATCCTGTCTGATACCTTATAATCCTCTAATATTCCACAACTATGAGATCAAAAAGTTGGGCCGCAAGCACTCCCTGATTGTGAAGAAGGTGACCGCTGAGGACCAGGGAGAGGTGTTGGTCAAGGTGCTTATACCAATTATATGGGAATGGCACAATCTAGCAAATAATCACTAAAGACTTTGTGCACAGTTTACTAGTTTGTTTGGTAGGCAAGGGGTTAAGCAAACACTTTGATATCTACAGACATAGGACTTGGTTAACTGAAAGCAAATGTTTTTACCTTTTTCATTGCTCGGGTCTTCAGTAAAACTAGTTATAGTCTATAAAATTGTCAATAAAGACCATTATTTGTAATTCCATTCAAACCAACTTACATGTAAATGAACCCGTTTACAGAGACCACCTGATTATAAAAAACACCATTTATGTCTCCCTTTAGAAGTTTAGTGGTCTTTATAGACGGGTTTTTTTTTTACAGTAATTACACTGTTTTTCCACTACTAATATAATTTTTTTTTCTTTTCCTCCTGATGTCTTACAGCGAAGCCTAAGTTCCTGAAGAATCTCGAGGAGAGTATCAGCATCATTGAGAAGCGTACTGGAGTCCTGATGTGCGAGATCTCTGTTCCTGATGCAAAGGTATTTACAAGTTTAAGTTCGAGTTCAGTTCATTTAACACTTTATAATTTAAAAACAAGTTGACAAGGTAAGAAAATGAACAGAAAAACAAGGCATACAAATTCAAGATACATGTACATGTACAGTGTAAACAAATAACGGACAAAATTATAAAGTGTAATGAGTCAGTGGAAAGGCTGAAGGTGCCTTACATGTATGTAAAACTGACTGATTGCTTTTACATTTCCTGTTTTTTTTCTTTCTTGGTTAGACGGAATGGCTGAAGGACGGCAAAGCCTGCACTGCAACTAAAGTTGTCGGTATTGATAATGATCAGGGTGTTAGGAAAATCATCTTTGACAACAACATTTTTAATTGATCGATAACATTTCATGTGCTTTTCTTTCATTGTTAGACGGAATGGCTGAAGGACGGCAAAGCCTTCACTGGCACTGACACCGTCAGGATTGATAATGATCAGGGAGTCAGGAAGATCATCTTTGATGCTGCAACCCAAGCTGATGCAGGAAAATACACTTGCAAGTTCAATGGTCTGGAGTCTGCCGGTTCAGTCAAGGTTGTTGGTAAGTTGAAAAAAGCATTTACTTGAAATTGATTTACTTCTAAAAAAACATTATGTACGGAAAACAATTATAGGATTTAGATGTGACAGGCTGTATTCGTGTCAGGAATATCATCCTTGACGCTGCAGCGCAAACTGACGCAGGCAAATACATTTTCAATTTCAATGTCCTTGAGTCATCCGGTACAGTCAAGATTGTTGGTAAGTGGAAAATCGCTGATTATAGCATAGCATCTTCACATAGTGAGTTGACGGACAAGTTATAACATTAGAAAAGCATTTTTTTAGAAAATTTGTTTCTTATGCAAAGAACACATATTAAGACAAATGTGTTAGGGTTGATATATGCGTGTGCCTAAAGAAAATATATTAAATACATGTTTAATAGTCTGGGTAGAAATTTGGCCTTGCATTAAAAACTATTAAGATATTGTTAAGATCCGTTGCTTACCGGGACCGGGTGGGTTATTTACAAAGTCTATAGGGATTTCATAATCTCGAAGGTAACGGGTTAACAATACATTTGTTATGACAGTGATAGTCTATTTTCATAACTATTTTGTAAATTAATACATGTAATACTTAGTACTCTTATCTGTTCTTTGAAGAACAGCAGCCTCTGACCCCAGGGGTGTTTCACAAATATCCTAAGTTGAACTTAACTCTAAGTTGGACTTAAAAATTATGGAAAGCTGTTAGTTTCTTTGAATTTTTATTTTTTTTAAAGTTCTTTTGAAAGGCATAAAATGTTGATTCAAATCATTAATATTTTCTATTATCAAGGAGATTTCATGTTTGTAATGTAACATTCATGAAAAGTCTAAAATACTTAACATTTTTGCTTTTGAATATATTTCATACCAAGGCTACAAATGGCTTACCATAATTTTTAAGTCCAACTTAGAGTTAAGTTCAACTAAGGATCTTTGTGAAACACCCCCTGTACATGCTTGTAGTGAGTTGTGACACCACTAATTACATATTTTCTACCATTTCTTCCATTCTTTTGCCTTCACCAAACAGAGGCACCTAAGATGACCCTGTCCCTCGACCCGATCTCAGAGTGCTTCAGGGGAGAGGACTTCGAGCTGTGTACCCAGGTCTCTGCTCCCGAGGCCGAGGTCTTCTGGTTCAAGGACAACGAACCCCTCGAGCCCTCGGACAAGGTGGAGATCATCGATGACGGCCTGACCAAGAAGCTGCTCGTCCACGACCTGCAGCCCGGGGACAAGGGTCGCTACGCCTGCGCCATGGACGCTGACAACGCCTCCTACACCACGCTCAATATTCAAGGTAGGGCTGATGTACGGTTCATGGCATGATAGTTAACATCACACATGTGGTTAGGAACTGAAGCTGGTTCTTGGAAAGAATATCTTCTTTTATGACATCCATATGTTTTAACCTCTATGAAAAGAATACAGTTAACTTGATCTCATACCCCCTGGTCTCATATTGGTCATTGAGTGATGGATCTTTACGATGCAAATTGTAACGGTACAATTTGTATACACATGTTTATTTTGTCCGCTCTCGCAGTGATGGTATTGCTTTAGATTTTCATCAAAACAGACTAGAAATTTTAATAGCAATTATGATTTACAATTAATCTTTATATATTTTGTTTAATGATGGGATTTCCGTTTCTCTTGCTTAGAATGCACCCCAGACCACCCATCTAAAATTGACCTACAGTAATCAATGTTTTGTCACCCAACAGTTAGGGGGTCGTAGGAGATTTTTTGTTTGTAGAGCATGACCTGAAAGTTATGCACACACACATACTCACACTAATCACACATACACTTACACTAGCACTCGGTAGAATTCACATGTTGTTGTGCCAGGTGCGCCGATTGGTAAATACATACATGTATTTTTGTGTTTGTGTGTTGTGCGTGTGTATGCTACACTTTCAGGCCATTCTTTAATTTACATTTTGTTTCAAAGCAATATATAGGGACTTTTCAATTTGTTGTGGACTTGGACAGAGCTCATGCAGATCACTTGGGGGGTGTCCTTGAGTCGACGGTGTTGATGCATTTTTTATTTATATCAACGGCAAGTGAACAGCTAGCTAACATACTGATTTCATGCTTTGCCTATTACAAGATGCATAATAATGAATACCGTCACAAATCAAAGACAACCGCAAAATTGTTGTCAATTCCGCTTGCGATTGCGCATTTGCCTACAAAAAGAAGGCATAATGTACGCTATGTAGTCATGTAGGAGTCTACATGTACTTCGTTGACTTGAAAATTGAAAAGTCCCTATTTAATATTAATGTGTTGTCTCCCCCTATGCACTATGTATTGCAACATGCGACCTTACACCACAAAATGACCAATAAGTCGGGAAAACTGATTGTGCTGATTTTCACATTACATTAAAATATAAGTCATTACCTTCAAAATGTAATATCATAATTGGACTGAGCAAACCCTCTTAAAATGAGCTTGGAAGATTTGGAACACGCTTGAAGCAATTTTAAAATCAGGGAGAAATTAATTGCTTCAAAGAACGGCGTCCATTCAAATGCCGTAATCTGTTCATTTTTATTCTATGAAAAGTCAGATTCAAACATGATTTCTGATACTCAAAATTTCACGAGAGGTACAATGTAGGTTGAGATACACCTATTCAGGAAATGCCAAAATCTTAAATCTCATATTTTGAACAAAATTTGACTATTTCAGCTAATAACAGAGCAACTGCCACAGCGACATAACGGTCGTTTTATGGTGTAAGGTCACCTGTGTAGTTCACTGCTCTCTCACCCACTCCAGGGTCCTGTTGCAGAGAGAGATGCAATCGATTGCAAAGTTGCAATTAATTGAAAGTCAGAACATTTGCGCATTTGAACCAATCAGATGTTCGCCTTTAGTCACATGATCGGACTTACAGTTAATCGCAACTTTACAATCGATTGCATCTCTTTCTGCAACGGGACCCTTATCAGACAGTATTTTATTATTTTTTCATACTGAGTTTCTAAATCATGTATACATAGTTTAATTTAGTTCATCATATCTCATTGATTTCCCATGAACCATAACAGCTTGAACTCTCATTAGAGCGGTAAATTTAACCCTACAAATAAAATCCATGGATTATTATATTCATTCAAATTTTTGTCATGAAAAATGGACCACGAGGTAGAGCTGGAAATTAATTTTGAGCAAAATTAACTAATTGAACCCAGGGTTTGACTCTAAAACACTGTTGAGAATTTGGCTGTTATGTTGTTTTTCACCAATTAGATTTATATCATGAGAATTTAGGCCATTGTATAGTTGTTACCCTAACCCTTCCCGTAGCCCTCATTCACCCCCACACATTCACCTCCTTGGCGATTATTGGATTAAATTTCTTTAGTTAATCGACTGAACTTGAAATTTATACCAATCACGAACCAATTAAAAATTCATCTAGGTTAGAATTTAGTCATTGGACATGTTATAAACTGGGGTCTAATTTATTGCTCTCACAGAAATGAAAAGTCGAACCTAACACTAAGATGGACTTAAGAATTATGGAAAACTATTTGTAGCTTTAGAATTATAAATATATTCAAGAGCCCAAATGCAAACATTTGAAATTGTCCACAAAATGTTGCATCAAATTGCAAGCCTGTTTTAATTAAGATGAGAATTTGGGCTGACATATAGTTTGTTGTAACCCTTACCCTTAGCCTTCATTATTGGATGAAATTTATTTAGTTAATCGACTGGAATTTATACCATTACAAACTAAAAATTCATCTAGGTTTGAATGTAATCCTTAGACTAAACTATAAACTGAGGTTAAAATTATCTCTCTCGGCTCTGATGAGAATTTGGGCCGACTGTATAGTTTGTTGTAACCCTAACCCCTAGCTTTTATTATTGGATGAAATTTTAGTTTCAGTTTCAGTTTATTTCACATCCAATAGCTTACTAGTTAATCGACTGAACTTGGAAATTTTAACCATTCATTAACTAAAATTCATCTAGGTTTGAATGTAATCCTTAGACTGAACTATTAAAACTGAGGTTAAAATGATATCTCTCAGCTCTGATGAGAATTTGGGCCGACGTATAGTTTTGTTTTAACCCTAACCCCTATAGCCTTCATTCACCCCCACACATAATTCACCTCCCTCCTCTGCCACATCTTATTCTTTCACCTATCAGACAGACCAGGTAAGTCCCATGCATGTGTTTCCGTGTATGTTTGCACCGTTTAACAACAAACAAATTCTCCATAATTTACATGTTTTATACTTACTGTAGTTTTGTTATAGTCTTCCTATCTTATTCCTTTGTTGTTTAAATTTGAATTCAAGTAGTTTTAGTCGCTTAAAAAGTACATTTGTTCTTACAACTGGTAGCCATGTATTGACATGTACATGTATAACCTCGTGAAATGTGTATAATCAGGACGATTGAAATTGATTGAAGAGTATGAATAAAATGTTCTCTAAACGCATAGAAAAGGAGATCACTGTGACTGCGGGAACTACTTTCTCTGCTGGTGGCAGACATTTGCACTTAGCAGAAAATATGTCGGCACCTTACACCTCTAGACTGTCACAACTATGTCACCTTTTTGTGATGTGATTAGAAATATTTATTAGCAAATCGTAACCGTTATTTCGTGTGAGCTTACAGTATGTTTGTTTAAATAACATATCTGTGTATCTTTACAATTTGGGCTGTGTTTGTGGATTATACTAGGCTGGCTCATCATTTTGAAATCTATTTGTGTTCCTTGTTTAATGACCTGGGCCTATATTTATGAAAGCCCGCTAGCTTACTTCCTTGCTAAGTCTATTTTGGATGAAGTGGCTGAGAATTATACACAAGATCTCTTTTAGTTCCTAACAAAGGTCAACTTAGTGGGTACCTAAGACTTACCCAGTTGACCCTAGTTGCGGACTAGGAAAACTGTTTGCTGTTCAATAAGCTGCACATTTTAAATACTCTTAGCGAGGAACTTAGCTACCGGGGTTTCATGAATATGGAGCCAGGAGACCAGCTATTTTGTCAACCTGAGCCCATATTCATTAAATCACTCTAGCTTGCTTCCATTCTAAGTCTATTTAAGTGAGTCAAAGTAAGTAGCCGAGCTATCGAATCTAGCAGATCCTTTGTCTGGGCTGGAAATGACAAAGACATTACTGTTACATAAATCTAAATACTACATAACACAGATGGGAGAGAGCAAGCTAGGGTAGTAGCTGGAACAGGTAGTTAGTCACTATCTGTGATAATTACCTGGGTAACCTTATTTCCGACTTAGCTAACCTTAGTTGGGATCTAAAAATAATCTATTGTTGCAAACTTTATAGCGATATAATATAAAGTTGGCTTGTACTGGTTATAAGCTAGTCTGATTTTACAAATATACATGTAGGCCCAGGTCCTGATAGTTGTAATTTAACAAATAGGGATCCACCTGTCCTTAGCCTACACAAGTTGCTGCCGTGCCCTGAAGGTAAACATTGGGCAAGCTGTCAGGTTGCCAGAAACAATGCATACTTGCCAACTGTCCCGTTTTAATCGGAATTGTCCCGTGTTTTGAATTTTTTAGAAGTGTAAAATCGGGACGTCCGATTTTTAAGTTTTAATTATTTTTTTTTTTTAAACTTTACTTTATTAAATGTATAGAGACAACATTTAAACGTAAATCTGACCAAATCTTACCTAGTAATTTTGGAAGAATTATGAAAAATGGGTCGAGAATGCATTTAATACTCAAAAACGCCTGGACCCCTGTCGCAATGGACTTTGTGCTTGCAATGTGCACTTCTCGCACACTTGTGCAATTATGCTGCGACTTTGGACCCCCGGCCAATTTTGTCCCTCTTTCCAAAATTCAAATGTTGGCAAGTATGACAATGTACAAGCTGCTTCACTAACTTTACGCCCTACATTTGTGCAAATGAAATCATGAATCTGCTAATTGTACTAGCCCAATCAGAAAATGTACTTGCTCCCCGAAAAACAATATGAAACAAAAAACAATTTAATTGTGCTAGGTAGCTTGATCTGCTCTTGCTGCTTTGTGCAAATTCTTGCTTTATCCTAGACTAAAAAAGAAATGTTGGTTGCCAGATCAGGCAACCAAACTATTACTTGCCTTGCATACATTTTGACTTGCCCCATGCAATCGGGCAAGTGTTATTGTCGAGCCCTGGGCCCTGTTTCATAAAACATGTCCAATTGTTGTAAATGTCCAGTTATTGTAAAATAGATCAACAGCCAATCAGCATAGAGCATTGCAGCTGTTGCCATGGTACTTACAGTATGTAATAATTGGACACTTACAACAATTGCAAAAGTGTTATTACACAGGGCCCTGGTTATTGAAATGGATATATTCATTGTATGCATGCAATTTTTTTTGTCAGCAAACCAGTCAATTCAAAGTGAGCGCACTTGATGGCAATTGATGTATTAAGAATCTGCATTTCTTGTATATATATTTAGGCTTGAAATTGTGTAATCATGGACAAGAAGTATAGTAATAAACACATTTCAATCAGCTTTAATAATTATTAGCTTTCCACCAATGATATTGCTGCAATGTCAATTTTCGCTTTTTGCAAAATTCATATAATCGCAAATTGGTTAAAACTTGTTGTTTGCGCTCTCAACTACATGTATCTAGATTTGTACTTTTGCTATTTTTAAGATAACTCATTATCTGTATAATACCGCACACAAATTGGTAGCTCTGTGTTATATACTATATGTTATTCATTCTTTTATTCTTGCATACATGTATATGGTTGAATGCACATTCACATCTTAGTCACAAAATCAACGCAAATATAGCTTATAATGATACAGATAATGTGGTAGAATGCACATTCACATGTTAGTCAGAAATCAATGCAAATATAGCTGCAAATACATACTTATCACTGAACAATGAGCACTGTAGCTTCTAGTGATTTTTTTCTCAAATGTTGTTTCTGATCAATGAAAATCAACTTTTATGCGCAATGTAAACAAATTAATTATTCTATAAAACAAAATCAATTTAATACTTGGTAAGAGCAATCATTTTTCAAATGTGAAAAATAGAAATCTGTAGAAATTTGTCAAGGCTTCTCTTTAAAGAGGGAAGGATGGATACTTGAATGTTTTACATGAATTATTGGTTGAAATATAAATTAGCCACCTGTTATTAATATTAAAGGATATCTTTGGGTACAAGTTTTTGAAATGATGGCTGTTAATTAGTTCATGATTTCAAATGTTCCTGTTTATAGCAGTACGTTTGTGATTTCATAAATGTACTAATTAATAACAGCCTCTTTTAAGGGATCTAATTAATTATGAGACGTTTTTCTCTTTTCTAAAACTGTGCTAATATTGTGAGCATTGACAAACTTGTCGACTCATGAACATTATTTAATTGCTCTTTTTAATTTAGCTGAGCACTATATCCATGGTGCATTGCTCTATCCATACTTTTGCTAAAATATATTATATGGTAATTACACTTCCTTTCAGCAGCAAAAAAATAACTAAATCAATTAATATGGTATTTACTTAACTTAGGCATTTTCAAAACAAGATGGAAACCTTCGAAAATTATAAATAATAACATTTTGTTTTCACACCTGTATGTTTATTTGTTGGAAGATTCATTGATTTATAAATAATAACATTTTGTTTTCACACCTGTATGTTTATTTGTTGGAAGATTCATTGATTCACTTTGGAAGGGAAACACTTAAGCCCTCTGCACACAGAGCCGACTTGACCCGATCTGACAGGTTTTCAGTCAGTCACTCAGTCGTAGCCGATTCAACATGTTGAATCGGCCTCGAATGATCTCCCACTGGCTCTTGACCGACAAAACAGTATTGAGTCCTGAGGCAACATACATTGGATACTGAGCTGAACCGACTGAAAACCAGTCGGATCGGGTCGAGTCGGCTCTGTGTGCGGAGGGCTTCAGTTGCCTTTCAATCACAACAATTTATTTTTAACATTGGGTGTTCTTTAATTTACAGAGATCCTAGGCCTGAAGCATTACATGATTCACATCTCAATTATTTCATAGAAAATGAGCCATTTGTACGTAGTTAAAACGGTGACAACTGTTTACAGATTTCATCCCAGATCGTCCGTGTGAATATGGATACTATGAATGATTGAATTATCCACATTCCGATACTAACTGATTCAATCCCATTCAATTCAATCTGAAATATTTCCATAGTTCTAGAGCAATTCAAAAGTCAAAACCGATTTCGTTATTCTGTTACCATAAGCCAAACAATATGGTACAAGAGCAACAATTCTAATTGATTTTGATCAAATTTGACAAAGTTTTTGGATCCCTGTAATCTTGCTTTTAATCTTTAATTTTGTCTACCAAAAACCTTGGCTTGAACGTTAAATGATTAACACAACAAAAGGTTTGCAATTTATTGTATGACATTACATTAAGCATATTTGCGTTAAATTACAGTGTATGTATATTATTCATGCTGATATCTGGAAGTTGTGTAAATCAGGAAAAGTAATTTTTGGAGCCTGGGTGTTCTTTTGTCTACAGCGAAACCAACCCTGGTCCTGGATACCCTCAAGGACCAGGTGGTGAAGGCTGGAGAACGGGTGGAGCTGTACCTGGAGATCACTGGCTCCCCTGCTCCAGAAGTGGTATGGAACCAGGGCAGCAACAAGGTAAATTTGACTTTTTATTGTAAATGAAAACAAATCAGATGGAAAACTTGCTTTTTTAAAATTATTATTATTTGTTTTTTGGGGGGAAGAGGTATCCAACAATTTGTGGGCCCCTTAATGCATGGGTTAACCTTGTTCAAGTACTTTTAATCTAGTTTGTTACAGATTATCAGTATTAAGATAAGCTCCTTATTGCTTAAAGATATACTGTATTATCTAATTGATTACTATAAGGTAATATTTTTGAATTTTGATTATCTCTTTTTGGGGTTATGTATTTTGTGTGTGTGTAGTGGAATGGTTAGCTTTATTATCATTGTAAATTTATGATGTGCTTGTATGTTCAAATAGTTAACATGCTGCTTAATGGGTACCTGGTTGGTCCTGTATCATATCTATGGAAATAGCAAAGTCTTGTAGGCAACGGGTTAATTTGTATCTTTACTCTTTGTGGTGAATGTTTGGCTTGCCCCGTAAAGGTGAAGGAGAATGACCGTGTCCAGGTGCTGACCACCCCCAATGATGCCACCCTCATCATCACCAAGGCAGCCATGACCGACTCTGCATCCTACACAGTCAACGTCAGTAACAAGCATGGCAGCGAGAAGGCCTCTGTCACTATCAAGGTCATTGGTAAGTCACTCACAAGGTCATTCTCTAGGTCATTGGTGAGCCACTCTCAAAGTCATTCACTAGGTCATACATTTGTGAGTCGTGTGTATGCTAAATTTCCAGAGTGAATATGACTGACACTGGATCCTACACAGTCAACGTCAGTAACAAGCACGGCAGCGAGAAGGCCTCTGTCAGTGTCAAGGTCATTAGTAAGTCACTCACAAGGTCATTCTCTAGGTCATTGTAAAGTCACTCTCAAAGTCATTCACTAGGTCAAACATGTACCTTGTAAGTCGTGTGTATGGTAAATTTCCAGAGTGAGTATGACTGACATTGGATCCTACACAGTCAATGTCAGTAACAAGCACGGCAGCGAGGAGGCCTCTGTCAGTGTCAAGGTCATTGGTAAGTCACTCACAAAGTCATTTGCTAGGTCATACCTGAATCTTGCATGTACTAGTAATTCTTCATCTCCTGAGAGATTATGATAATGCTGGTGACCAATGATTGTAATGTTCAAAACAATGTTCATGCTGCTGATGATTGTGTCTTGGCCCATTATGATGAAGATGATGTTGATGATGATGATGTTGATGATGATGATGATGTTGATGATGGTGGTGATGATGATTATGATGGTGGTGATCATGATCATGATGGGGATGATGATTATGATATTGATGTTTCATAATGATGGCAGTACTGGAAATGATGCTGAAGTTGTATACAGTTTATTACTTTAATTTTCTTTTCAATCTGTTTCTTGTTAGACTTACCTGGGTCTGTATCCAACGTGAAGGTGACTGCCTACGCTGAGGAGTCTGTGTCCCTTTCCTGGGATGCCCCGACTGCAGATGGCAACTCCCCAGTCACTCACTACATCGTTTTCTTGTTAGACTTACCTGGGTCTGTATCCAACGTGAAGGTGACTGCCTACGCTGAGGAGTCTGTGTCCCTTTCCTGGGATGCCCCGACTGCAGATGGCAACTCCCCAGTCACTCACTACATCGTGGAGTACACTGAGAAGAGAGCCAACAAGTGGGAGGTAATTATCATGATGACAATTACAGAAAATGCTTGATATGAGCATAAGCTCGCTGGTCGAGGGCCACTCAAAAAATGTCTTGGGGGCAACAAATTTCACTGATACATTTGGGATGCCCTGACTGCAGATGGCAACTCCCCAGTCACTCACTACATCCTATAGTACACAGAGAAGAGGGCTGGCCCAGGGCCACTAAAGATAAGCTTTAAGACAATAAATTTCACTGATATATTTGGGATGCCCTGATTGCATTTATGGCAACTCTCCAGTCACTCACTACATCGTGGAGTACTCTGAGAAGAGATCCAACAAGTATTATGTAATTATCATGATGACAATAAAAAATCACAAAATTATTACAGGCCTGCTTGCCTAGGGCCACTAAAGATTAGCATTAAGACAATAAATTTCCTTGATATATTTGGGATGCCCTGATTGCACTTATGGCAACTCTCCAGTCACTCACTACATCATGGAGTACACAGAGAAGGGAGCCAACAAGTGGGAGGTAATTATCATGATGACAATTACAAATCACAAAATTATTACAAGCCTGCTGGCCTAGGGCCACTAAAGATTAGCATTAAGACAATAAATTTCCTTGATATATTTGGGATACCCTGATTGCATTTATGGCAACTCTCCAGTCACTCACTACATCATGGAGTACACAGAGAAGAGAGCCAACAAGTGGGAGGTAATTATCATGATGACAATTACAGACAATGCTTGAAGTACAATGTAAGCACTTGCCCGAGGCCACTATTATAATTTGCTTTGGGCCAGCACACTTCATTGCAACCAAAAAAATACTTTTTTTTTCACGAGGGCGATTTTGAAAATTTTGAGGGAGAAAAACGAGGGCTATTTTGGGGCTCACGGGGGCTCTTTTTTTTTTAACATCATTTTCACTGCTCAAGAGTCTAATAAATGATTATCATGATGTGATCTATCCGATTATGCCATGTTTGGTACGTTTCTGGCGCTTTCCGATCATGCAAAAAGATGTTTTTAAAATTTTTTTTTTTTTTTTTTTTTTTTCCCGCCCCCGTGCCGTGGCTCACGGGGGCGATTCCAACGGTATCGGGGGCGAATCGCCCGTCGCCCCCGTGTATTTTTTTGGTTGCTTCATTGATGATAAATTCCTCTGGAATGGGCAACCAAATATAAATCATTTGTAATGTTCTTATGCATGTAGTATGTCTGGGGCCACCTTCAGCTTTGGACCTCTAGAATTGGAAAATGTATTTACTTGGCCCTAAGGCAAAACAAATTAGTTCTAGCATTGCTATATAGATGACATTCTCATTAAGACTATAGTCAAACTGTGAATCGCATACTTGCCAACCGTTCCGTTTTTGTTTTCCCTTTTCTTTTCAATAATACTATTTGTACCCATAAAATAAAAGCATCATGGGGTTTCACAACATGCAGAAACTTAAAAGCTTCAGGGGCTTTGCCCCTGAACCCCCCACCATGGGTGTAACCCCTGCAACCACAATAGGGGCCCTACGCTACAGCGGGTCCCTGAACCCCCTTCCAATGTGCGTTCAGTTTTCTGACTATCAAATGTTGGCAAGTGTGGAATCGTTATGTAACAGGGCTCTGAATGGGTTAAAGATATTAAACTGAATCAATGGTAAAACATGTGTTTGTTGCAGGTTGCTGACAAAAAGGTGCGTGATAAGACCTACCAGGTGACAGGGCTGACCGAGGGGAAGGAGTACTTCTTCAGGGTGTCGGCTGTGAACGCCGTTGGAGCCAGCAAGCCTGTCCAGACAGACAAGCCACAGATATGCAAGGAACCGTCTGGTAAGGGTGAAAACCAGTTATTGTGGGTCATTGTTTAGATTTGGCAAATATTACGTAGGTCAAACATTAGGAAAAAGTGATCTAAATGATACACAGTAAGGGCTGTTCAGCTGTTCGGCTGTCAATGCAGTTAAGGGCCAGCAAGCCTGTCCAGACAGACAAGCCACAGATCTGCAAGGAACCATTGGGTAAGCTTGGAATCCAGGCACTTTGGTCGGGTAGTGAATAAACAAATTTAGGAGGGGTTATCTAAAATAAACTTACATAGAGTACTTCTCCAGAGTGTCGGCTGTCAACTTTGTTGGAGCCAGCAAGCTATTTTAAATCAACTCACAAGGACTTTCTGTTCAGGGTGTTGGCTGTCCAGGTAGACAAGCCACATATCAGCAAGGAACCAACTGGTAAGGTTGGAATCCAGTCACTGATAGTTATTCTTGGGCAATGTTAAAGGGGTAGTCCGGGCCTGATATAACTATTCGTTTTTTGAATAAGCAGAACAAGACGAATGATTGGTGAAAATTTGATCAAAATCGGACAAGAAACACGGGAGTTATACCTGTTTGAACATTATGTAATAATGAGCGATCGTTTCAAAATTGCCGCCATATGCAACCTCATTCACGAGCACCTCGCCATGGCTTTAGTACATGAAAATACACTTATTTCTCATTTTTCGATGTTAAAAATTAACTTTTCTCTCCTTTTTTCACGAATTCATAAAAGAATATCGATGGGGCAACCTCATTTGAATGTGTAAGCTCATAAATTTGCTTTGTTATGAAGAAAATTTAAATTTTGTTAAATTTCCATGTAGAAGTCAAAATGGCTGCAGCTCGCAAGTGACGTCACGATCGATAACAATTGCGAACGATACTAAAAATCGGAGCAAAGTTCGTCCTGTCATAACTTTTTTATTGCTTATCCGTTTTGGCTCAAATTTTCGATCCCGATTCTTCATATTCACCTCATTTTATAGCAAATATCACATTTCTGGGGTGGAATTCCTCTTTAAGGTTGGGCAATGATTTGATAGTTAAAGAAATATGAAAAGCTAGGGCAACCTTTTGATACTTTATTACCATACTTTGCAGTAGTTGTGCATGGATAAGCACTTAACTCTTGATCTGTAATGCAGAAGCACCTGATTCCCCTGCAGCTTCAAGGTGATTACTACTGCCAATGTCTGCACTAACTTGGAATGGTCCCCGCCAGAGTTTGATGGAGGCCATTTAATCAAGGAATACAGTCGTCTTTAGTCCTATGGAATGGTCCCCGCCAAAGTTTGATGGAGGCCATTTAATCAAGGAATACAGTCGTCTTTAGTCCTATGGAAACCTTTTGATACTTTGATACCATAATTTGTTATAGGAGACAAGAGTATTTATGTGTTCTTTATATATTGAATTCTTTGTCTATTTATGTGTTTCACAGAACCACCCGATACGCCTGCCGCTCCCAAGGTGATCGGCACTGCCAATGGCTGCATCTCACTGGAGTGGTCCCCGCCAGGGTTTGACGGAGGCCGACCAATCCTGGGATACTTGCTGGAGAAGAAGGAGGCAGGAAGCAACAGGTGGACCAAGGCTACCAAGGATGATATCAACAAGACCAAGCACACTGTCACCGGTAGGTACTAGTCCAGCCTTGGGACCTAATTATATCAGGACTAAGGTTCATTTGGATCACTAGGTTGATTTGTACGAGATAGGTGTAGAGATCAACAAGACCAAGCACACTGTCACCGGTAGGTACTAGACCAGCATTGGGACCTAATATATCAGGTTTGAGGTTCGTTTGGATCACTAGGTTGATTTGTATGAGCTAGGTCTAGTGATTAAGAAGACCAAGCACACTGTCATAGGTAGGTACTAGTCCAGCCTTGAGACCTAATTATATCAGGACTAAGGTTCATTTGGATCACTAGGTTGATTTGTACGAGCTAGGTCTAGAGATTAACAAGACCAAGCACACTGTCACCGGTAGGTACTAGACCAGCCTTGGGACCTAATATATCAGGTCTGAGGTTCATTTGGATCACTAGGTTGATTTGTACGAGCTAGGTGTAGAGATCAACAAGACCAAGCACATTGTCACAGGTAGGTACTAGTCCAGCCTTGGAACCTAATTATATCAGGTCAAAGGTTCATTTGGATCACTAGGTTGATTTGTATGAGCTAGGTGTAGAGATTAACAAGACCAAGCACATTGTCACTAGTAGGTATTGTATCCTTCATTAATGAAATCCTGTTCAGTGATTGGTCTACATAGCGTCATGTGACCAAACATAGCATTGCTATGATGTTGATGATGTTGAAAACAAAATGCCCTTGGAGAAAAATGTGCTATACCATGACGTCATTCATGGCATAGTGCACTATACCATGAAAATGACGTCATAGACATGCGCGTTTCTTAGTTATGTGTAAACAGGGCTGACCCAGGCTGGTGAATATGTGTTCAGAGCATCTGCTTTTGAATCATGAGAAACATAAAGTCTTTAATAGATTTATTGCTTATAGATAACAATGATACATGCACTGTGTATTTCTTTGTTATGTGTAAACAGGGCTGACCCAGGCTGGTGAATATGTGTCTAGATTAAATGGTATTACGTCTTAGAAAAACAAATCAACATAAACATGTATATCTTTAGAAGATATGAAACTATTGCTTCTCATTTTTGTTCTTTTATAATGATACATGCGCGTTTCGTAGTTATAATAATAATTGCAGCTTATATAGCGCATTATAACCAAAGTGGTTCCCTATGCGCTTTACATTGATATTTACACAAATTTCAAAAGTATATATATACAGTCAGTTTAACATGAACAAAAACACAAAACTAATTAGAAAACAAGTGGGTCTTAAGTACAGTTTTAAAAGAAGATAGTGTTGATGCCGTGCGGATGTGAAGTGGCAGATTGTTCCAAAGGGTTGGTGCGATGAAAGAGAATGATCTGTGTCCATAGTTATGTGTAAACAGTGCTGACCCAGGCAGGTGAACATGTGTTTAGAATTTCTGTTATTACATCGGAAGAATACCGAATCAATGCTCTTCTCTTTTTTGGTTTTAATGTTACTTTACAATGATCCTTGTTTGATCCATTGATTTAGGATTGTTAGATATCATTACTTTGTAGCCATGTGTGTAAAAATGAAGCATTTCCATAATTTTGGACAGCAAAATAAAATTACAAATCAAATCACTTGTGTTTCTTTGTTATTTCTAAACAGGGCTGACCCAGGCTGGTGAATATGTGTTCAGGGTGTCTGCTATCAACAAGGTGGGCATGAGTGAGCCCAGTGAACCCTGCAAGTCTGCCCTCGCCAGGGAGCCGATCGGTAAGATTTTCATTTACCCACATAACCCTTTCACGACTGGTCCCAAAAATACTCGGGCTTTAATAAGTCTATGGAGAATACACATTGTAGCACAATCAGTCCGTCCTGAACAGGTTAAGGCAATTTAATCTTGGTGTAGCATGCGTTTCCATAGACTATACCCTGTTAATGGGTCAAATCATATTGGCCATGGGAACCTTGTGGGTACTGCATAAACTCTTTTGATGATTGCACAATGTAGAAGGCAATGGGATAAGGCAATTTATACTAGGCAATGTAGGATTTACAATTATACCTGTTTGCACTTCGTACACCTTCCATGCTCTAACTTTTGCAAATTGATGTATGAACAAAAACCCTGCAGGTTAGCTTTTGATTATGAACATATAAATAGATACCTGGTGGGTTCTGTATGCACTCTTTTGGGAGTGGATATGGTGCACACAATGTGTGCTGGTTTGCATTGTATCTTGTGACCGGGGTGATAATAGTGTAAAGCGGTTATTGTATCATATTAGGCGCTATATAAATCGAACCTATTATTATTATTATTTATTATAGCACAATCTAGTAGGAAACGGGTTAGATGTATCACTTTGTACCTGTACTTGGTTTCCCCCAGATCCTGCCTCCCCTCCTGGAGAACTGAAGGTGGGTGACGTGACCAAGGACAAGATCCCCCTGGAGTGGACCAAGCCCAGGTCTGACGGTGGTAGTCCCATCCAGTGCTACCACGTCGAGAGGAAGAACCCGGATACTGGCAAGTGGGAGAGGATCAACAAGTCCCCAATTAAAGGAACCAAGTTCACAGTAAGTCAGCCTTTCTTGTAGTGCTTTTAGTGTAGTACTTTGTTTTCTAAGACTAAGCCCAGGTCTGACGGTGGGAGTCCCATCCAGTGCTACCACGTCGAGAGGAAGAACCCGGAGAATGGCAAGTGGGAGAGGATCAACAAGTCCCCGATCAAAGGAACCAAGTACACAGTAAGTCAGCTTTTCTTGTAGTACTTTGTTTTGTTCAACTAATTCCATGACGGGGGCATTCCCATCCAGTGCTACCATGTGGAGAGAAAAAAAGCACAGACTGGCAATTGGGAGAGGATCAACAAGTCCAAAATCAAGGGAACCAATTACACAGTAAGTCAGCCTTTCTTTTAGTCTTTCTCTTATTTTCTTAGACTTGTATGTCTAAGACTGACTTTGTTGTTAGCCCAGTCCAGTGCTAATATACATGTATGACAAGGACCAGAGACTGGCAAATGGGAAAGGATCAACAAATCCCAGATCAAGGGAATCAAGTACACCATTAGAGTCTCATGCTGGTCCTGTGAGTTGCATGACTATTTTTATTTTATTTTAAGTGATAACAAAATAAAATTGAATTCAATTCAATTCAATTTATTCGGCAAAAAGTAAAATACAAAATTTCACAAAATAAATGTACATATACAATTTAAAGCCGGGACCTCTGTCAAGCAGCAGCTTGTATTTGAGGCCCCAATTGCAACAAACAAGCTTAGAAATCACAAACAAATTTCACGAACGCAGGGAAGGATTTGTTAGTAACGAATGGTTCTTATCTTCCGCAGGTGCCAACGACAGAGGGAGAGGACTATGACCTGCGTGTTGTTGCTGAGAATGAGGCTGGTCCTGGTGAGCCCTCACCGGCTACGGGACCTATCACTGCCAAGGACCCTGAAAGTAAGTCACTGATCTCTATGAGAAAGAGCTGGATAGGTTTTTGGGTGACTAGACAGCATAATTAGGTGACTAGTACATGTAAGTCACTAATATCTATGAAAAGGAACTGGATAGGCTATAGGGTGACTTGAAATAGTTATTGGTTTATTGGGTGAACAGTAAGTTGCTGCTCTATATAAAAAGAACTGGATAGACTATAAGATGACTAAAGAGGGTTATTGCATTACTGGGTGAGTAGTAAATCAATGGTCTATTCAAAAAGAGCTTAATAGGGCATTGGGTGACTAGAATCCAATCGAGGGTGATTTGGGTTATTTGGTGACTAATAAGTCGCTTGATCTCTTTGAAAAAAGAGCTAGATAGGCTATTGTTTGACAAGACAGGGTTATTGGTTTATTGGGTGACTAGTAAGTCATGATCTTGGATAGGTTATTTGGTGTCTAGAGAGGATTATGGTTATAGGGTGACTAGTGGAGTAACTGATCTCTATGGAAAAGATCTGGATAGGGTATTTGGTGACTAGAGAAGGTTATTGAGTGACTAGTAAAGTCACTGTCCCATAAGAAAAGAGCTGGATGGGTTGTTGTGTGGCTAGAGAGGGATATTCTGTGATAACTAATTGTAATAATTCTAATGTTATTACCTGTGTTAATTGTTCCTGTGTAGTCCCACCCAAGCTGGAAGTGAAGAACATGAAAGACCAGACTGTGAAGGCTGGAGCTACCTTCAAGCTCAACCTCACATACAGCACTCTCCCTACCAGTACTGCTCCATACTATAAAACTATTGCAGGATTGCACTCTCTGAGAGAGAATGTTTGAAAAGATGTTTATTGCTAGCATTAGCGTCCCTGGTAATGTAGTATCTACTCTCTGCTCTCTCTTTAGTCCCACCAAAGCTGGATCTGAAGAACATGAGGGACCAGACTGTGAAGGCTGGAGCTACCTTCAAGCTCAACCTCAAGTATAGCGGCACACCCTTCCCAACTGCCAAGTGGTCGCACAGCTCCAATGAGTTGCAGGGAGACGACAGAGTCAAGGTGAGACAATTCTGATATCACTACTGATAATAAAAATACATTCTATGATATCAATTTAACAATTATGATGGTGATGATGATGCTGTAAAGATGATGATGCTGATGATGATGATTATGATGCTGCTGATGATGATAAGGATGAAGATGTTGGTGATGATGATGATGATGATGATAAGGATGACGATGGTGATTATGCTGTTGATGATGATAAGAATGACGATGTTGATGATGATAATGATGATGCAGCTGTTGATGTTGATTTTGATAAATGATGATGATGACCGTGAATCTGAAGTATACTGGCACACCCTTCCCAACTGCCACAGCTCCAATGAGTTGCAGGGAGATGATAGAGTCAAGGTGAGACAGTTATTATATCAATACTGATAATAAAAATACATTCTATGATATCAATTTAACAATTATGATGGTGATTATGATGGTGATGATGATAATAATAATGATGATGATTATGATGCTGCTGATGATGATAAGGATGACGATGGTGATGATGATGATGATGATGATAAGGATGACGATGGTGATTATGATGCTGCTGCTGATGATGATGATGATGATGCAGCTGTTGATGTTGATTTTGATAAATGATGATGATGACCATAAATCTGAAGTATACTGACACACCCTTCCCAACTGCCAAGTGGTCGCACAGCTCCAATGAGTTGCAGGGAGGTGATAGGGTAAAAGTTAGGCAATTAACATATTACGAATGACGATGATGGTGATAATGATGCTGCTGCTGCTGCTGATTCTAATGATACTGCTGATAATGCTGCTGTTGTTGCTGCTGACGATGATGATAAGGATGACGATGGTGATAATGTTGCTGCTGTTGATGTTGATTCTGATGATGATGCTGCCGACAATGAGTCTGATGGTGATTCAGATTATGATGATGATGATGCTACTGCTGATTATGATGATGATAATGATGACAATTGTTATGATGATGATAATGCTGTTGTTTTTTATTCTTATGATGTATGATATGATGACCATAAAGCCCAAATACTCCAACACACCCTTCCCGCATGAGTTGCAGGGAAATGATAAGGTCAAACTAAGCAAATTATAATGAGAGTCGTATACAGCCTAGCTTTCGATCCTAGCAGAATCTTCGTCAGGGCACAAATGACAGTTACTACAGAAAAAACACAGAATATATACCAACATAAACACATGTATGGAAGGGGGGCTGGAAAGAGGAAAGGAGGCGGAGACACAAAACAATGAAAGCAACTGTGAGTGGGTGAGTGTCAGGACTGCTTGACCAATCAGGTCAAACAGGCATGGGTGGGTCCTTAGGTGGCTGCAGTCAAATAAAATGTGATGAGAGTGTAAGGCTTAGAGAAGAATAGAGGTAGGGAGGATCAAAGAAATAAATCAAGAAATGGAAAGAGACATGTGAACAAAAGAAGGTTGATGAGGTGTAGGAGTGCACTGGGGCACTGAGAGGGGAGGAACAATAGAGGGGATTATGAGTGGAGGGGATGGGAGCGAGAGGATTAGGACAAAGAAAGTGAAGTGTGTTGCAGGATCGGATGAATAGGATAGGCGAGTTCAAAGGAGAGAGTGGAAAGGATGAGGACCCAGTAGGTGATGATATAGACAAATGAATGGGACAGGGAGTGTAAAAGAGATAGGGAACAAAAGGAAGCCTAAATACGTAGGTAATCAGAGGGAAGGTGGAGAGACAAATGAGGGTGGAACAATATGATCAAAATAGAGGTGGAACTATGCATGATGAGAATGTGGATGTATATGAATAAGCCCATGTCTATGGACAGTGTACCTATAGAGAGAAATTAAATGCAAAAAGTATAACATGGTGACAGTGTATATAATGTAATCTCAAAGGAAACTAAAATGAATATATGGGGAAAATAAAATGGGAAATAAGAATATTAATAGTATGTGGAACAAAGTAAAGTATGGGGGGTGAAAACAAACAAATGGTGGTGCAGGCGATGAAGGGGAGATGCAAAGGTTAATCACTGCCTTCTTGGATGTTGAGACCACGGGGATGAATGGTGCAGAGACGTTTTATCCAATACTTCTCTCTGCTGGAGCGGGGTGTGTCCGGGCGGTTACCTAGAGATTCTATTCCCTGTAGAATCATGTCAGAAATGGAGTGATTAGGTAGGTTGAAGTGGTTGCCGACTGGGGCGTCATGTTTGGAGGTGTGGATGGTGGATCTGTGTCCGTAAAAGCGTCTCTTGAGGGTGTTCCTGGTTTCGCCTACGTACTGCATGCCACAGACTCTGCACGTGATATACAACATTGGTGGTGGTGCATGTGATGTGGCCCTTGGTATGGTGAGAGATGTTGTTGGAGTGGCTGGTGAAGGTATCATCCTGATGGATATGTACCTGACACACAATGCATCTGTCGGCGGTGCACTTAAAGGTGCCTTGCTGTATGGGAGAGGGGTTGTTATTGGGGGTGGGAAGTTCAGCTCGAACAATGTGGTCCTTGAGGTTGCGAGGGCGTCTGTAGGCTAGGATGGGGGCATCAGGGACAGCCTGTTGGAGGCGATCAGAAGTGTGAAGAATGTGGTGATTGTTAGTCAATATGCGACGGAGGGGAGGTAAGTTGGGATGAAAGGTGGTCACTAGGGGTGTGACAACAGTGGTGCTCTGGTTGGGAGTCTTCTTCTTCAGAACCTCGGATCTGGGGAGAGAACGAACTTTGTTAATGGATAGATGAATGATGTAAATAATACTATTTATGATAATAATACTACCACTAATGATGGTGATGATGATGAAAATGATAATGATGACGATATTGTTAGCTATAATAATATGTTTTTTGTGACAATACCGTTTTACGAAATAACCAAAATACTACAGTGCCATTTGACATACATGTTCTTGTACTTCTATCTTGTGCACCTCAGATGCGAAGCACCCCCTGTGAGAGTGAGCTGTCTACCTGGAGCTCTACCAGGAAGGACTCTGGTGTTTACACCGTCACCGTTACCAACCCCTTCGGCACAGAAAAGGCATCAGCAGAGGTCACCGTCATTGGTAAATTTACTTTGTCCTGATTTATTTTCTGTATGCACCCTTTTATTTTTCTTGGCTTTTATAGCCATCAAGGATGGAGTCCCACATATTTGTTGGTTGGTAGTCCTACACTTCAGCAAGAAGATACAAAGTTATATGAAGTATACAAGGAGAAAGAACATAAATTTCTCTATTTTTAGAGCCCTAATTTGTTACTCTACCTGCTTTAGTTATTTTTTAATGATTTTTATTATTGCATAAATCGCTATAATTTAGGAAAATCCTCAAATTGGCAACACATTGTGATATTTTAAAAACAGATTTCAGCGTTCAAATTGGCTACTTTGCGGCAAAATCACTTCATATTTGTCTTAAATTGTCATTACTAAATATTTTCCACCTATTTTTATGTCATTAAAAGGTAGACAAAAATTAGGAGTTGCCAATTTGTAGAGGAAAATAATGATCAATTTTGCCTTAAAATAGCTCTCGTCCTTGATGGGTTCCCACTCCACTGAAGGCGATTTGAATTTGTCATAACATGCATTCTCCATACATCCCAGCCCGAGTATTTTCGGTACAAGTCCTGGGGAGGTTAATTATCAAATTGTCTCTATGCACACTTGTTTTGGCCCTCTTAACTACAAATACGAAATCAACCAATTGTCTTGCCAAGTTATCAATTCACAATCACTTCTCTGTCTTAATATGTCTATGTTTGCATGTCACTGTTTCTCTTCCCAGACAAGCTATCTCAGCTTTAGAAATCAGTGACGTGATGGCAGAATCCATTGATGCTGATGCTTAAATCTACCTGTGAAAGATGGTAGTCTTCCCTTGTCTAACATTGTCTAATTATTTCTAACTTATGTCTACATCTAACTCTGTCTAATTTTGTGATTGTTTCTCTACATAGACAAGCCGTCTCTGCCAAAAGGTCCCCTAGACATCAGTGATGTAACAGCCGAGACCATGGTGTTGATGGCGGTCTCCTCCTGTCTAACTTTGTCTAATTATGTATATATCTAACTATATTTAACTTTGTAGACAAGCCGCCTCCGCTAGATATCAGTGATCTCACATCAGAGACCATGATGCTAACCTGGAATGTCCCTGGGGATGATCACAGTCTGTTCCTTGTCTACTTATATGTCTACAGAAACTTTGTCTAATTTTGCCCAATAACAGTATGTCTATAATTATCTAACCATGTCTTACATTGTTATTGTTTCTCTTACTAGACAAGCCGTCTCCACCAAAGGGTCCCCTGGACATCAGCGATGTCACAGCAGAGACCATGGTGCTAACCTGGAATGCCCGTGAGGATGATCGCTGTTTGCCCCTGTCTATCTTTATCTTATTATGTTTTCATCTAACTATGTCTAAATATGTCTAACCTTGTAGACAAGCCATCTCCACCAAAGGGTCCCCTGGACATCAGCGATGTCACAGCCGAGACCATGGTGCTAACCTGGAATGCCCCTGAGGATGACGGTGGTCTGCCTCTGTCTAACTACATCATTGAGAAGCGTGATGTGCGCCGCTCTGGATGGTCGGTGATCAGCGACTCGATTAGGGACACCACTCTGAAGGTCAGTTACCGATAACCCATTCTGGCTTTGGGCCGCCATATTTCATTTAATCTCTTTTCTAATGCCCAAGCCAATATAACAACATTTGTCAGGTTTGTCTTTGTTAGGGTCAACCAGTTATAGGTTTTGAGCCACTAGAATATGACAAATCTTGTTTCAACTTGCCCGACTGTGCCACAAGGCAAACCAAGATAATTTCTAGCATATGATAATGATTCTATTCCAGACTGTTTGAGTATACTACTTTTTCTGTTCCATTTTGCACATTTTTAGACTTGTCTTTATTATAAACCTCCTAATGCCAAAGTAAAGTTCATCATCAGTGAATAGAAGCTTGAATGTTTAATTCAGGGTTGTTATGCTGTAGTACCTTTACTGTTACATACTGCACATTTGTTGACGTTTGAAGATTTTAACGCTCATCATGCCAAATTAAATCGGCATGAATCCACTGGCCCCAGTTCTATTTTACAGTCATCTCATGCACGGGAGGTCCCGGGTTTGAACCCAGACCGAGTATGGTGGTTTAGCAGTTAGAGTGGCCGCTCATGCACAGGAGGTCCCGGGTTCGAACCCAGACCGGGTCATACCAAAGACTTTAAAAATGGTACCTTCTGCCTTCTAGCCAGGTGCTCAAAATTGTATAGAATCGAGAAGGGAAAGTTAATCACACGAGTTACCAGAGAACAGGCCCCCTTCTGTAGCTTTCGCTACATTTAGTAGACGTGTGGCCTAGGGCTAAAGAATCGGAGATAGGCACCGCCTTATGTGCCAAAATTGGCAATTTACAATATACAGGGTCTACCGGGTCCCGTAGTAAAAGGGTTAATAAATGCTTTTGTCCTGATATCTGGACAACACTCTTTGTAAAATTATATAGTTTAACAGAGTTTTGTTGTTGTTGTCTGTGTTGCTAGGTGACGCGTCTCACTACCGGGGATGAGTACATCTTCCGCGTTGCTGCTGAGAACTCAGAAGGCAGGAGCAAGTGGCTGGAGGCACCCAAGTCCGTCATTGCCAAGAACCCTTACGGTAAGCTCAGAGAAAAATAATCACTTAGCACATGAGTAAACCCTTATCTAAACTACTAAAAGAGGAGGTTATGTCTGTTTGTTAGTTTGTTTATGGGACTCGTAGGAGGCCTCTATGTCAGTTTTGACTGTACCTTTAAATCTTCCTGTTGTCCAACAGAGGAGGCCAGTGCTCCCGGAGTCCCGGAGGTGGTCGACTTCGACAAGGACTTCGTCGAGCTGGAGTGGGCCAAGCCCAAGAAGGACGGCGGAGCGCCCATCGAGGGCTACGTGGTGGAGAAGAGGGAGAAGGGCAGCACCCGCTGGGCGGAGGTGGGCTTCAGCCCGGTCAAGGGAACCAGCTGCAAGGTGGACGGACTGCCCACCGGACGCGAGTTTGAGTTCAGGGTGGCAGCGGTCAACAAGGCCGGCACCGGCAAACCCAGCGAGTGCTCGCAGCCGCAGAAGACCAAGGCCAAGTTTGGTAAGCCCACTTTTTAGTCTTGATCAAGTATTTAAAGCTTTTGATAACAATAAACATGTTAACCATCTGTTCAATCAAGGATACTAGGGGGTTGTTTCACAAAGATACTAAGTTGAACTTGGATTTTAAGTTGAACTTAACCCGTTCTGGATTGGTCCCAAACATATTCGGGCTTGGGTCTATGCAAAATACATGTTATAGCAAAATCTATCCATCCTAAACAGGTTAAAATGATGGTAGGCGTTTTGTAGGCTTGAAATTCAACATATTTTTTCTCCATAAACCCCTGCCTGTTTTGGGAGACCAGTATTGAAAGGGTTAACTTCAATTTGTTGTTGCCACGAGCCACAGCTTTTGCTGTCCATAATCCTTCTTGACCGCTAGTATATGTAGATTTTGTTTTGAGGGACCCATAGATGATATTTGTATTATTATTATAATGACATCTTTGTTGTTTTGGGTTACAGCTCGTCCTGAACTGAAGGGAGACAAGCTGCGGGACCTGAAGATAAAGGCCGGCCAGGACATTTGCCTGTCTGTGAGCTTTGAGGGCGCCCCACCCCCGACCATCACCTGGAAGCTGAACGGGCAGCAGGTGACCCCGTCGGAGCGCGTCAGCATCAAGGAGGGAGAGGAGTCCACGGAGCTGAAGGTCAAGATGGCCGACCGCTCACACTCGGGAACGTACGAGCTCACGCTCAGCAACGAGTCTGGAGACTGCAAGACTAGCTGCGAGGTCAATGTGCAAGGTAATTAGTAATATGGTTCTTGGCTGCACTTTGTCATGCAACCATTTGTTATTAAAAAGATGACAATGATTCTGCCCACTTTTGCAAATAACTTGCCAGTGACCTATTCTACTGTAGATAAGTCAACCCATGATGCACACCTTTACAGATCTCCATTATGTACACGGACCACTGCTAGCTGGCCTGGCAGATATCTAACAAAGAACAAATCAGTGAAATTTGCAGTGTATTAACTCGTTCATTACGAGATTCTGAAATCTCCATAGACTTTGTACACATCACTCCCGGTTCCCGTAGTTAATGGGTTAAACAATAAATGTAATTACTCTATAACAAAGTGCGTTTTCTCCCATGTTTATCTACACAGACAAGCCCAGCCCACCTCGTGCCTGTCTGCTTATTTCAGATATGTTTTCGAATCACTGCCAGCTTGCCTGGCAGGCGCCAAACAGCGACCGCAGTAGTGAAATCATTATAACGATTACAGTGTAACCATAACTGTATAAACTTCTCCCTTAGATTGTGCGCTTTCTCCCCTGTTTATAGCTAGACACAAACAGGCCCAACCCACCATGTGCCCTTAGCCTTTGCTGACTTCTGATATTAGTGAAATCATTCAAATTACTACAAATGACTAAAAATAAATATATTTGTCCATCTTAAAATATTAATCTACTCATATGCATATCCAGTTTAAAATATTGATATACTCCCGTGCATATCCACACAGACAAGCCCAGCCCACCACGTGCCCCTCTGCTGATCTCCGACGTGTTTGCGGACCACTGCCAGCTGGCCTGGCAGGCGCCCGAGGACGATGGAGGCACTGAAATCATGAACTACCTGGTGGAGAAGTGTGAGGAGCGCGACGAGGTCTGGTCAAAGGTAATATCAAATATTAATTACAATAATCTTCACCAATGATGCGCAGCTACTATTTTAACCTTTTCCCTCCGACATACTGAAATCCCCTTAGACTTTGTACATAGCCCATCCGGTTCCCGTAAGCAACGGGCTCTACTGCGCAATTACAAATGTGTATATTATTACACTGGTTTTAGCCGAGCTGCCTCGGGTGCATCAAGCATTCTAAGGAATATATTTCTTGATTGAGCTAGAGCATCAATGTGGATAGAGTGCCTTGCTGAAGGATATGCATATTGCGGTTGAGACTTGTACCCACAACGAAATGAAATGAAAATGTAATGTAATAAGCTATTTCATGTAGTTATGAGATGGAAATTGATGACCTTTTTTTAAATCAGTTATTGTTTGCAAAATATCACATGTTACCATTACATTATAATCAAACATTTATTATAAATCATTACATTTCTTTTTATATGCCATAAAGGTTCCAATTATCAACCTGAAAATAAGATTAATTCATAGCATGTACAGTACATGTTAACCATACTTCAAGAATATTTGTTTGCAAACGTAGCCATTTCATTTTATGTTGTTCATTTTATTTTTTTAAGTTGTATTACAAATTTGTCAATATTTTATTTTTTAAAGGTGACGAGACTCTGCCAGAAGATGATGTGCCAGGCCAGCATTATTCTAGTGGAAGCCCACCCTCTCATAATCATCAGCAATGAAATTAAGATTAACTCAGAGCCTAAAGCCCAGCTCAGCACACAGAGCCGACTTGATCCAATCCGACTGGTTTTCAGTCAGGCTAGAGGAAGTTTAGCTCAGTCGGAGCCGATTCAACATGTTGAACGGCTTCAAATGACCTCCGACTGGCTCCCGATTGGCAAAACCGGAGTCCTGAGGCAACCCATACTGAGCCGATCCGACTGAAAACCTATCAGATCAGGTTGAGTCTGCTCTGTGTGTGTTAGGCTTAAAGGGGTAGTACAGTTTTCGTTAGGCTGAGCTTTAGTAACCCAAACCTGCACAATAACATTACAAACTAATATTTATAACTCCACCATGCTCGAAAGGTATAGAAAATTACAAACGACTAAAAAGCCTGTTATCATTAAACAGAGCCATTAAAACACAAGGGGGCGCTCTCTAGAAAAGCATTGGTTTCAACCATTTTTCATACAAAATTATGCATGTGATGTTTTGTTGAAATAATGATCAAATAGAGAGATCATCAACTACTTTTGAAAAACTTTTGAAAAAATGTAAGCATTTTTTTAATTAAAAAAATAATCATGGAATAAATCTGGGCCCCAGATTTATTCCGATCGGATATATTTATTGATATTTCAGCCGTTTCTGAACCGATTTTGATCAAATAAAGTTGATTCTGTCATTAAAATTGTATGCTCTTTCAAATTTTACTCAGTTTTTCATTATCTCACAAAAAAAATTTGTGCAGCGCCCTCTATACCAAAACTGAACTACCCCTTTAACATGTTTCATTCGTAATTGTGCAATTACAGAATAAGTATCACTCTACATTGAAAAAGGTGTATCACTATTTTGTCAATATTTTATTCCATAAAGGTGACCGGTTTCTGCCAGGAGATCAAGTGCCAGGCCGGCAAGCTGCACCAGGGCATCGTCTACAAGTTCCGGGTGCGCGCTGAGAACTCTGCTGGGTTCACCAGCGATCCTCTCGATTCTGAGACCGTTCTAGCCAAGAACCCCTATGGTAAACAAATAATTGCCATGCATATTCAGTAGAGAATTATATTTCCTTTGCTTGATATAGTTTTGTACATACTGTTAATTCTGCTGGATTCACTAGCGATCCTCTTTGAGTATGAGACCGTCCTAGCAGAGAACCCGACAGCGTATGAATAGCAAATAATTGACATACATGTTATGTTTTTATTATAATTCTTCAATATTGATAACAACCGTATGATGTCGTTATTGATATGGCAGTTTGATAGAAAAACAATCAAAATATATTTATGCTTAATTATATTTCCTTTGTTTCATATATTTTTTTTATGTACTGTTGATTAGTACTTATACTATATATCTAACATTTGTGTTAAAACTCTCCCGTATTGGCAATGTTCAGATGCCCTGGGCAAGTCCCTGATACTGACCTACGACCGCATATCTGAACATGTTCCCTTCGAGATTCTGAAATCCATATACTTTGTACATAGCCCACTCGGTTTGTAAATTGGCAAGGGGTTTAAGTTAATGTAATGCATATTTATATGGCTCGTTATTGTTTATACCTATCCGTAATAGTTTCTTTAGATATAAACTTCCATGTATTTTTTTTTAATTTTCACCTTGAACTCTCCCCTATTTACAATGATCAGACGCCCCAGGCGCCCCTGGCAAGCCCCAGATACCGACCTACGACCGCACCACGGCCGACATAGAGTGGGAGAAACCATCGTCGGACGGGGGTGATGCAATCAGCGGCTACATCGTTGAGAAGCGCGAGTCTCGCAGCCAGCGGTGGGTGAAGGTGACCCGGGAGGCGATCCAGACCACAACCTGCCAGGTGACGGGACTGCTGGAGGGCAGGGAGTACCTGTTCAGGGTGCTTGCAGAGAACAAGGGGGGCCTCGGCGTCCCCAGCCCGGAGTCCGACCACCACGTCGCCAAGCCACAGTTTGGTAAGAACATTTTAATGAAGTCTCTAAGTGCTTTTAAAAATGTACCTAATAATAATAATAATAATTGCATTTATATGGTGCTTTATACGAGCGTTTCTAAGCGCACTGGTGGTCTGTCTAAATAAGAAAACTAGTAAACATGATAGCATAAAAACAATACAACACCAAAGTCAAAGTAACAAATAAGAAATAACAAATACATGTATATGTGATACAATGCTTTTGTATATATAATCAATTAAGGAAGTTCATTTCATCTTAATTTTGCTTTGATTTTTGATTAGCATTATCTTAATGTCTGACCACCATGTTGCCAAAGCACAGTTTGGTGAGCATTATTGAACCAACTTCTTATGCTCCCTCTGAATGTTTTCAACAATGGACCTAATCAATTGAAGAAGTGCATTTCATCTGAAATCTTGCTTTGGTTTTGTAAAAGTTGATAATAACATAAGCTAAAAAACTGATCACGGTATTACCACACCACGGTTTAGTAAGCATCATTGAACCAACTTGTATAAAAATCTCTGAATGTTTTCAAAAATGGACATAATCGATTTAAAAGTGCATTTCATCTGAAATATTGTTTAACATAAGCTAAACAAACATGAAAATGTCCAATCGTATTCTATTCCACAACAGAGTCGCCCAGGATTGATACCTCAGGCCTTTTCTTAATCCCATACATGAAGATGGTTGATTCTAGATAATACATATACATGTATGTTTGATGCAGTACTACATTGAATATTCCAACCTTTTCCCCAACAGAGGCTCCCAGGATCGACACATCAGGCTTTGGCCTGGGCGACATCCGTGTCAGGGCCGGCCAGCAGTTCGACATCGAGGTGCCGTTTGTCGGTGCCCCGGTGCCCACGGTGGAATGGATGAAGGACAACAAGGACCTGAAGCTGTCCGACAGGCTCACTGTGGACTCCAGCGAGAACAAGTCGGCCATTCGGTGCACCAGCGCTGTGCGGGAGGACCAGGGATCGTACACAATCAAACTGGACAACAGCCGCGGGGCTGATAGCCACTCCCTCAAGGTCATCGTCCTTGGTATGTCAACCTATCCACTACTAGATTTTACAATTACCATATAGTTATAGTACAGGACCATTCAGGTTCTGTACATAATACCATATGAGATTTACTCTTCCCTAATATGTTTACAGGTATCAGGTTGCAGCACTCAAACTCATCTAAATTTCTTGCATTTTAAATTCAGACTTATCTTAAACAATTCAATTTCCAACACCATCATCTTATGTGGTTACCTCCTCGATATTCTAAATCTCATATGTATTTCACAGCACACCAGGTTCAGATATGCCCATTCCTGACAGCAAACTTATACTGGCACTGTAGGCCCCAGGGACTACACGCTCAAGAAAGAATAACCCACAGTCCTTTTTCCAGGGCTACCACAGTCCTATTTTTAAACCGAAAACTCAATGAAGATCCTATAATATGCATATTGTACCTCTTCTGAAAGCTGAGAACATACTGAGCATGAAAAAGTTAATTTTGAAGCCCTAACACCGCCCAGAAAACAATTAAAAGCAAATTTAAACTCTTATTCTGAACCCCGATTTTCGCCGTTTGACGGCGATTTGGTGCAGAGAAATTTGATGACGTCACAGGTAGAATAGGCCCAAACCATGCACGGCCGCTGATGGTAGAGCGGCACCCGTTGCCTCCCCCAACGATCCCCCAGTCCAGCGAGCGCGAGTAATGCTGCCCTGCTCAATCGATAGAACGCCGTCCTTGTCAATATCATTTTTCTTGTTAGATTTGACCTGAAATCTGCAAAATCGGAGAATGGTGGAAATGTCTGAAGGAAGTGAAGATTTCAGGCATGGTTTTGAGGTGGAAATCGCGAGTTCGCCAGTATAGACAAAGTTGAATTCGAGTCGCAAAGTCGGGAAAAGGTGCATGGCGTATGGTAGATCGACAAATCTATCACTTTCATGCCCTCTTTGACTTTGACATTATATTGTATTTTTCTCTGTCGGCATTCTAAGCCGACAGTGAAAAATAACTATAATAATGTCAAAGAGGCCATGAAAGTGATAGATTTGTCGATCTGGCGTATGACTGCGGCAATTGTATAGCGAATTGCACCATGTCCATGCACAGTTTGCCGGGGAAGATGCTGGGGGAAAGGGCGCATTGAAACCCGCACTCCGGTGTCGGCACGCTGGCCCGCTAGCATGGCCCGCTAGCTGGCCGTGCCGCGCTGGTGAAGAGTACCCTACGAAACACATATGTAACGTACCCAAAATCAACTAAATCTTCAAAAATTGCTCAAATAATGGTCATGATTTCAAAGTAGTTATCTTTTTTACCTGTTTTGTGTAACTACTTTGAAACCATGACCATAATTTGAGCAATGGTCGAAGATTTAGTTGATTTTGGGTATATTACATTTGTGTTTTGTATGGTACTCTTCACGAGTGCGTCACGGGCAGCTAGCGGCGTAACTTGCCGACACCGGAGTGCGGGTACAATAGTGAACTAGCGTCAAAAATCTCCCAAATCCCGTCATCATTGTCGCTGTCTGATGAATCATTCCTGTCCTCTTCTTCATCTTCTTCGGAAAAATCCATTGCGAAACTCAGTTCGAGAGTATTTTCCTCCATTTTCCTCGAAATAAAACTGTCCAGCTCGATCGTACGTTATCAAAAAGTAATACGGTACACAACACCGTATAATGCACGCGCATCGCTTTGCTTGATCAGCTGATCGGCCGGGCCCGTTCTACCGATGACGTCACGATTTTCAGGCCGATCGTTGAGCGAATTTCAGTCTCGGAGACTGCTCACTTTTGCCCCATTTTCGAAGACTTTTTTAGTCAAATTTCAACATTTTTATCGCGGATTAAGTTAATATCCTTAGAAAAAATAACATTTCCTTCACAAACATACCAAATTTTGCCAATTTGAAAGTCAACGAGGGTTCGGTTTAAGGACTAACCATGAAAGAATAACAGTCCCTTTCAGGACTATCAAATCCCTCCGTATATCTTACATGACTGCCCATATCTAATAATAATGATACAATGTAGGAACGATTTATTAAGCACCTAATATGGTACAATATAATCTCTAAGTGCTTTACGCTATTATTACCCTGGTCATATGATACAATGCAAACCAGCACATATTGTTGTTAACCCAGTCAGGACTGATTGATTTTGCTATATACATGTACATGTATTTTCTGTAGACCGTAGTCCGAGTATTCTCGGGACCAGCCCTGACTGGGTTAATCATGTCTATTGCTCTCCTCTGAACAGACAAGCCTATACTGCCCCTGAACGCCCCATCTCTTACAGCGTGTTCTCCAATCAATCAGGGACTACAAGCTCAAGACAGAATAACCAACAGTTATTTTTGTTAAGAACTAACCAAGAAAGAATATCATAGCTGTCCCTTTTAGGACTATCAAATCCCTCCTCATATCTTACATGTACATGACTGCCCATGTTTACTGTTGTTAATCATGTCTATTGCTCTCCTCTGAACAGACAAGCCTACTGTCCCGGAGGGCCCCATGACTTACAGCGAGTTCTCCAAGGAGAGCGTGCGCCTCACCTGGAAGGCGCCGGCAAACGATGGCAACGGTGCCATCTCCGGTTACCTGGTGGAGCGCCGCACGCCCAAGCAAGAGACCTGGACCCGCGTCACCAACAGCGCCCCGACCACTTCCATCTTGGTCAAGGACTTGCAGTACCAGGCGGACTACCTCTTCAGGGTCAGCGCCGTCAACCAGTACGGCACCAGCGAACCGCTGGATGGACGCCAGGTCAAGGTCAAGCTACCGTTCGGTAAGAGCAAAGTATTATCAGCATTCTGGTAGAATTCAGCTAACTTTAGTTAATAGTTATGTAAAAGTAGTAGACACCTCATTTGTGGTGAATGATCAGCAGTACCAGGCGGACTACCTCTTCAGGGTCAGCGCCGTCATTCAGTACGGCACCAGCGAACCGCTGGAAGGGCGCCGGGTCAAGGTTAAAACTACCGTTCGGTAAGAGGAACCACAGATGCGTATTGAAGTATATTAGCTTTGCATTTTAGCATTCTGGGTAGAATTTAGACAAGTTTTATTGAGAGCTACCTACAGGAGTAGACACCTAGTTAGCTAGTAGGCATGTAAGACAATCAAACACATTCAGATAATTGGTAGAGAGTTTTACATTGTTAATAGACATGTCTAAAACTGAGAAGACAAGTTAGGTCGTCTTGAACCAGTGATCCGCTGAAAGAACGACATGTCAAGGTCAAACTACCATTTGGTAACAGGAACTGTAGATAAATAGCACTCTAGGTAGAATTCAGATACCTTAGACACTCATGTATTTAGTAGATAGTGTTAACCTGCTAGATAGGGCTATGCAAAAACAAATGGTTGACATTGGCAATGAAAATGTGTATTTCAGATACAGATTCCTAAATTTCAGTCTAAATTGCAAACATTCTTATCCTCATTTTATTTCAAACTCTGTGATGATTCTATCCAGACGAGCCTGAGGCAACCAATGCGCCCCGCGTTGATGCCATGGATCGTCACAGTGCCGAGCTCGGCTGGGACGCTCCAGACAATGATGGCGGCAGTCCAGTGACTGGGTACTTCGTCGAGTACCGTTCCCCTGACGCCAAGGACTGGCAGCGTGCCAACACCTTCCCGTGCCGCGACACCCGCTTCAACGTACCCAACCTCAAGGAGGGCAAGGAGTACCAGTTCCGCATCGTTGCCGAGAACGACGCTGGCGAGGGCAAACCAAGCAGGGCCTCTGAACCACAGGTTGCCAAAGATCCCATCTGTAAGTTATGTGTTTATTTTTATTTAAATGTCATATTGCTGTGCCTAAAATACATGTTTTTTTTTCTAGAATCTAAGTTCTTGTTATTGCCTAGTGTGTTTAGTAAAGATTCAATGAGGGCATAACGACCAGAGTTTCATGCCACATCCGTTCCACAACTTAGGTCAAACATATGAAATTTATTCCAATTCTTCACGACTTCTATTTCCTTCAGTACCTGATGATGCCCCAGGCCGCCCTCAGCTGGACAAGGTGACCAAGGAATCTACTGCAATCTCTTGGACTAAGCCTGTTGGTGGCTCCCTGTTACTGATCATCATTTAATCAAATTCATGAATTTGTCAAAACTCTTCACCATCTATATTCCCTGCAGTAGATGACAGGGTCTCTCTGCAACTGGATGCATCATAATTCATCCATTGACCTATTTATTTTATTCGGTGTCTTCAGTTTCGTCCCAACAGTACCCGCTGATGCCCCAGGCCGCCTCAGCTGGACAAGGTGACCAAGGACTCTGCTGCCATCTCCTGGCCTAAACCTGTTGGTGACGGTGCCTCACCCATCACTGGCTACACCATCATTTAATCATAGTTCTATTTATCTCTTCAAATTTGTGACCCACTTCTATTTCTCAACAGTAACCTGCTGATGGCCCAGGTCGCCCTCAGCTGGACATGGTGACTAGGGACTCACTCTGCTGCCATCTCCCGGAGCCTGTCGGTGGCTCCCTGTCACTGGATGCACCATAGCTTAATCAAAATGATTTATTCAACCCTTTCAATCCCTCTATTTCCTTTGGTATCCTCACTCAAATTCTTCATCGACTTTATTTCCTACAGTAGCTTGTGATGCCCCAGGCCGTCCTAACCTGGACAAGGTGACCAAGGACTCTGCTGCCATCTCCTGGAGCAAGCCTGTTGCTGATGGTGGCTCTCCGATCACTGGATGCACCATAGCTTAATCAAAATTATTTATTCAACCTTTACTTCATCGACTTAATTTCCTGCAGTACCTTGTGATGCCCCAGGCCGTCCTAACCTGGACAAGGTGACCAAGGACTCTGCTGCCATCTCCTGGAGCAAGCCTGTTGCTGATGGTGGCTCTCCGATCACTGGATGCACCATAGCTTAATCAAAATTATTTATTCAACCTTTTCTTCATCGACTTAATTTCCTGCAGTACCTTGTGATGCCCCAGGCCGTCCTAACCTGGACAAGGTGACCAAGGACTCTGCTGCCGTCTCCTGGAGCAAGCCTGTCGCTGATGGTGGCTCTCCGATCACTGGATGCACCATAGCTTAATCAAAATGATTTATTCAACCTTTTCTTCATCGACTTAATTTCCTGCAGTACCTTGTGATGCCCCAGGCCGCCCTAACCTGGACAAGGTGACCAAGGACTCTGCTGCCGTCTCCTGGAGCAAGCCTGTTGCTGATGGTGGCTCTCCGATCACTGGGTACACCATAGCTTAATCAAAATGATTTTTTCAACCTTTTCTTCATCGACTTAATTTCCTGCAGTACCTTGTGATGCCCCAGGCCGCCCTAACCTGGACAAGGTGACCAAGGACTCTGCAGCCGTCTCCTGGAGCAAGCCTGTCACTGATGGTGGCGCTCCAATCACTGGATACACCATCCAGAAGAGGAAGGTTGGACCAGGACCCAAGGGAGACTGGGCTGATGTAAGTCAACCCCCAATCTGATACAAGTGTATATCCCTCTTCTTACCCTATAAGTCATCATTTTACAGCAATATATTTACATTCATGATATTTATTTTATATATTTTATGGCCAGAGTTGCCGCCTATTGTGATCCCCTGCAGTGGATTTCGTTTTATGGAACATGTCTCTACTGTAGAGGACACTTCTCTACTGTTGTTACTGTTTTTGCCTTCATAAGGTGGCCACTATTAACCCGTTCCCTACGAGTTTATGAAATCCCCATAGACTTTGTACACAACCCACTCGGTTCCCGTAGGCAAGGGGTTAACCCGTTCCCTTTGAGATTCTGAAATCCCCATAGACTTTGTACACAACCCACTCGGTTCCCGTGGTCAAGGGGTTAAGGCATTTAGTAGTGGTCCCGAGAATATTCAGGCTAAGTTCGATGGAGAATGCATGTTATAGCAAAATAAATCAGTCCTGAATGGAACAGGGTTAATAGCATGTTGGACTGCACGTAATATATGTGACCGGCTATAGCAAAACCTGGCACTTGTCGATAATTCATGTTTTGAAGAAATGGGCATTTTAAGTTCACACAATGTGTGTAAAAGACCTACATGTATGCTTGTAAAATTGAAACAATCATATCTTCGCCAATTATTGACCAATTAGTTGGAATAAAGGATCAAATGAAAGCTTGTGATGAGGCATTTGTAATGGTATGAAAATCTACATTTTGATTTTTACTGACAAGTGCCGGGTTTCGCTATAGCCGGTCACATATATTTATCTCGAAATTTACAATGAACTGTATAAAATGCAAACATGTTTTTTTCTCGCTTGCTTCAGGTGAAGGAGGTTTCCCCCAAGGATGAGTCTGCCGTCATCCCCGACCTGACCGAGGGAGATGAGTTGGAGTTCAGGGTGATCGCAAACAACGAGGCTGGGCCGGGAAGACCAAGCGCACCCACACCATCCACTATCATCGAGGACAAACCAGGTATGTACAGTGTAACAACTTGATGTCTTCTCTCAGAGTTTACTTTCTAGACTGAACTTGAGCTTCAATCCAAAGTAATTTGCCAAACAAGTTCCATTTCATTTTTACTCCTTTCACTCCAGTTGCCTTGTCAGTCCCTGTGGCATAATGGCTGCATCTTCAAATTATTAATCATCTACATCCTTGCGATTGCAAAGAGCTTCCCTCCCATGATGGACATTTGTGATCTACATGTACAGGACCTGAAGAAGAAAGAAAAGGAAAAGTTTGGCATCAACGAACCATTCACCAGGGTTCCCTTGCCCAGCTCCTACCTGGGAACTGACCAGCAATGGGGTTATACATTTTGTTACTTTAAACACTTTTACTACACTGGTTTAATTGTGATTATCATTCTTTGTGACCATATAGAGCGTCCCAAGCTAGATGTGGGAGGTCTCAAGGACCTGAATGTGAAATGAGGGGAACCGTTTATGATCAACCTCCCATTCAATGGCTTACTCACAGCAGCAGCTACCTAAAACTGGGCATAAATAATGCTATTCAAATTTAAAGCGATATTGATCTTCTTTTTCAAACTGCATTATTTGTTTGTAACTGCACAGAGCGTCCCAAGCTAGATGTTGGAGGTCTCAAGGATCTGAAGGTGAAAGGAGGGGAGAAGTTTGAGATCAACCTGCCATTCACCCGGTTCCAAACCTCTGCAGCTACCTGGGACCTACAAGAGCAGCAATGGGGTCATTCATATTTTGTGTTATTTTATACACTTTTACTAAGCATGTGTAATTTTGTATTATCATTCTTTGTGACCATACAGAACGTCCCAAGCTAGATGTTGGAGATCTCAAGGACCTGAAGGTGAAAGGAGGAGAGAAGTTTGAGATCAACCTGCCGTTCACCGGGTTCCCCACCCCAGCAGCTACCTGGGAGATTGGCACCAGCGAGATCAAGGAAACTGGTCGCGTGATGATCAAGACCACCAAGACGGGCACCAAGATGGTGGTGGAGAGTGCGCAGCGTTGCGACGCCGGGAAGTACGCCATCACCGTCAAGAACGCCTCTGGGTCCGACACCGCCAGGCTCAAGGTTGTAGTGCTGGGTAAGTTACGTTAAAACCTCTAATATGCTTTGTGGGTTGTTTGGCGATAATGTAAGTTATGATTTAATTTAATACAATGATAGACATGAACTTCTTATCATATTCATGCATGGAAAGAAAAGGCGCTAGGTTTAGAGTAAGGGTTAGGGTCAGGGTGACCAAAATGATGCAAGACAAGCCACATCACTAGAATTGTCATAGTCATAATATTTGTTGACAGAATGATATTTCATCCTTTGTTGCTTTTTACATTTGGCTGGACCAACAGCGAAGCCTGCCCCACTACATGGCCTTCTAGTTGTCTCTGACATCACTCCAGATAGCTGCATCCTGGCGTAGACGCAGCCAGCCAACGGCCCCTAGGATGTTGAGAACTATGTTGTTGAGTTAAACTGTTCAACCGTTTCCCAATACTATACTATTTGGAATAATTTTTTCCTCCCACATTAATTTCTTTCATGACAGCTGAACCCGATTCACCACAGGGTCCTATAGTTGTCTCAGACATCACCCCAGATAGCTGCACCCTGGCGTGGAAGCAGCCAGCCAACGGCCCAGAGGACGTTGAGAACTACGTTGTTGAGAAGAAGGATCCCGACACCGGGGCCTGGACCAAGGTGAGCAGCTTCTGCGCCACCCCTCACTTCAAGGTGAAGAACCTGAAGAAGGGAGCCGAGTACACGTTCAGGGTGTCCGCCGAGAACAAGTATGGCACCAGCAAACCAATACAAAGCGAGTACTTCGTGGCGAAGAACCCATTCGGTAAGTTCATCGGACAAACTGTGCCTTTTTGTAATGATTAATGAATACAAAATCATTTCCTTCAAGAAAATTATTAACCTTTATTTTTCATGTCTCCATTATCAAAATGTATTGTATTTTTGGTTCTCTCTTTATTTCTCACTTTTTGTGGGAACAAGAGGATTGTTTGCTCCCCTAAATATTCAGATCCATTTTGAGTATTTACTTTCCTTGAAACAGCTGTGGAATCATCATATGATATAAGTCAAGTGTTAAACCCTTCAACTGAAATTTTCTTAAAAGACCATCTACCAAAGATAGAGGCAACTCACCTCTCGTCCCCAGAGGTAAAGGACACCACGTCTACCACCATCACTGGAGTAGCGCACGCCCTCCAAAGACAGAGGCAACCCTGTCAACGGGTTATGTCATTGAGAAGAGGAAGGCTAGGTTGAACGGATACATTCTCTTAGACCCATTATTAACCTGTTTCTGTTCATCATTGCTATTATTTTCAGATGCCCCAAGCGCCCCTGGGACCCCAGAGGTCAAGGACACTGTGTCTACCACCATCACCGTAGAGTGGCGCACGCCCTCCAAAGACAGAGGCAACCCCGTCACGGGTTACGTCATTGAGAAGAGGAAGGCTAGGTTCAAAGAATACATTCTCTTAGACCCATTATTCACCTGTTTCTATTCATCATTGCTATTATTTTCAGATGCCCCAAGCGCCCCTGGAACCCCAGAGGTGAAGGACACCACGTCTACCACCATCACCGTAGAGTGGCGCACGCCCTCCAAAGACAGAGGCAACCCCGTCAAGGGATACGTTGTTGAGAAGAGGAAGGCTAGGTTCAAAGGTTACATCATGTTACCCTGTTATTAACAAGTTCCTATTCATTATTGCTTTGATCACAGATGCCCCAAGCGCCCCTGGAACCCCAGAGGTCAAGGACACCACGTCTACCACCATCTCTGTGCAGTGGCAAGCGCCCTCAAACGATGGTGGCAACCCCGTCACCGGGTACGTTGTTGAGAAGAGGAAGGCTGGAACCGACGAGTGGTCCCTTGCAACCAGGGCGCCTGTCAAGGACACCAGCTTCACTGCGTTCAAGCTCAACGAGGGTATGTCTGGACCACTTGTTTGCTTAGTTTGTTATTCGGCACAGCTGTCCATTTTGTTTAAATTATACAATTTAAATGTAGTGAATGATAACCCACTAGGTGAGATATAAATTAATCTCAAATACAGACACAAAGGACATCCTTTCAGCCAATCTCTGGTTGAAAGCAAATAATAATACAATGTACAGTCAAATGGCTGTAATACATATATTATTTTACTTGCGATTGATCGCAACTCTTTATGCAACAACCCCAGGTACACCAGTTACAAAATGTAAATGCTTTCTTTACCTTGTTACAATGTGATGTTTATGTTTGTGTAATAGGGGATGCCTATGAGTTCCAGGTTAAGGCTGTGAATGGGTCTAGCCCAGGCAGTCCCAAAGATAATACATAAGAGGCTAATATCATTATAGTTTAGAAGCTGATATACAATGTAACTAGGCCATCTTGCATATCAATCAATTCCTCCTATCAATGCAGCTATTCTATCATTGTTTCAAATCTTCCTTTATCCCTTTTACAATCTGATGTTTGTGTTTGTGTTACAGGTGATGCCTATGAGTTCCAGGTCAAGGCTGTGAATGATGCTGGCCCCGGCAAGCCCAGTGATGCCTCAGAAGCTATCATCGCTAGACCACCTCCAGGTAGGGCCTTCTTTCATATACATGTATATCACACACGGCCAGGAAAACCGTGAAAGTCATGAAATTTGATGTTTTTGCTTTTCCAGGCCTTGAAAGTCAGAGAAAATTGTCAGATGGTATCATGTGTCATGGAAAGTCATGGAAGACGTCAAAGAACCTTACATGTATTTACGTAACGTGGTGAAAAGTCATGGAAAGTCATGGGATTCTTGTTGTAAAAGTCATGGAAAGTCATGGAATTTGACCTGATTATAAGTGTTTGAACCCTATTACTATAGCAATGCTAGAAATTAACTTTTTGCCTCGTGGCCCAGAACCGGTAAAGATAACATTTGTCAAATCCTATTACTATAGCAATGCTAGAAATTAACTTTTTGCCTCGTGGCCCAGAACCGGTAAAGATAACATTTGTCAAACCCTATTACTATAGCAATGCTAGAAATTAACTTTTTGCCTCGTGGCCCAGAACCGGTAAAGATAACATTTGTCAAACCCTATTACTATAGCAATGCTAGAAATTAACTTTTTGCCTCGTGGCCCAGAACCGGTAAAGATAACATTTGTCAAACCCTATTACTATAGCAATGCTAGAAATTAACTTTTTGCCTCGTGGCCCAGAACCGGTAAAGATAACATTTGTCAAACCCTATTACTATAGCAATGCTAGAAATTAACTTTTTGCCTCGTGGCCCAGAACCGGTAAAGATAACATTTGTCAAACCCTATTACTATAGCAATGCTAGAAATTAACTTTTTGCCTCGTGGCCCAGAACCGGTAAAGATAACATTTGTCAAACCCTATTACTATAGCAATGCTAGAAATTAACTTTTTGCCTCGTGGCCCAGAACCGGTAAAGATAACATTTGTCAAACCCTATTACTATAGCAATGCTAGAAATTAACTTTTTGCCTCGTGGCCCAGAACCGGTAAAGATAACATTTGTCAAACCCTATTACTATAGCAATGCTAGAAATTAACTTTTTGCCTCGTGGCCCAGAACCGGTAAAGATAACATTTGTCAAATTCTTGTGGTCGGAAACCTGAATGTGGTTGTCCATTCTAACCAGTGGAATGAAGGATTAATGATATTTGGTTGTGGCCCAGAGCTTATTTTTAGTATCTCTTGGTCTCTGATTATTCCGAACCGTGTCACTGACTATTGGGACCTACATGTAATATCCCAGATTATTTTATACGCCTAAAAATGATATTTTTCGCCATTTAATTTGCCATTGTAAACTACAAAGATTGTTAACATTACCAAAAATTTGCAATAAATGTGAGAGGAATAATGTTCATTCCGCAACTGAAATATTGATTGCTTTACATGCAATATAATACAGTTCGGAAGAATTATCATTTGAGATTTTCATCCATCTATGTGCCATAGTCGACTCTAATCACAACGCTTATAAAGTCAGATCCATTAATTTATTCATGAATGCACACAATGGATAACTAATCCTGACTAATTCTTGCCTGACATTGCAGTGAAGCCCAAGGTCGACTCATCGTCTCGCAACCGTGAGGTGATCGTGGTATCAGGAGAGAAGTACCGCGTTGAGATCGCGTTCCAAGCCTCGCCGGAGCCCAAGGTCACGTGGTCACGTGGTGGCACCGACATCGACGAATCACGCAGGATCAAATTTGAGGTAAGTCCTGACTCTTTGTGTGGTATTTTAACAATTATGATTAATAGTAGTACAGGATAGACAGTAAGTGCAATATATTCATAATGTCAACGGACAAGGTGCAGACTTAAACAAATATGGTAAAATAAAGCGTGCATAGGGCCTGTCTATATAACTATGTGGTTATTGTTTAATGTATATGTTATTATCAATATGATTATTATATTTATTATTATTCTTATTATCATTATTACTATTAGTAATACTATTGCTATGATTATTATCAGTGGTAGTAGTAGTATCATCAACCTCGTAAAACTGTGTTTTGTTACAGGCGAGTGGTTACAGTAGCATCATGGCGGTGACAGAGGCAGAGCGTGATGATGAAGGCAGCTACACCGTCACCTTCACCAACGAGAAGGGCTCAGACTCGGCCACTGTGCGCATCATCGTTGTTGGTGAGTTATTGTATCACTGGCACCAGTTTAGCCAGAATTTTTAAATACATCTATGTTCTCAACAAAAAAACAAATTTAAATTTGCTTTCCAGAAATTTGAATTTCAAAATATGTTTTCACAAATTTCAAATTGTTAAAATTTGTTTTGCAATATTTCATATTTTTCAAATTTGTTGTCCAAAATGTTCAATTTTTCAGGATGTTATCCAAATTGTAAATTTTGAAATATGTTTTCCAAATTTACAAATGGTGGATGTATTTACGGGTAAATTCTAAATGGATCATGATCATAGAAAGATTTGCTAAGCTTGTGATGTGACACTTTTATAACAAGCCAAAAACCACATATCACAGAGAAAACATATTCAAAAGTGAGCTTTTTTAACCACAAAGCCCTTAACTTCATCTACTCATCTGTGCCACAATCCATGCAATTACTCATTAATTCTCTCCTTTCCGCTACCAGACAAGCCCGGTCCTCCAGAGGGACCCCTCGAGACCACCGACATCACGGCCGACTTTGTTCGGCTATCGTGGAAACCACCCAAGGACGACGGTGGCAGCCGCGTGACCAACTATGTGATCGAGAAGCAGGTAGAGGGGCGGTCGGCCTGGTCAAAGGTGTCGACGTTTGTCCGTACCACGTCGTACGACGTAGTGGACCTGGAAGAGGGGTCGATCATCAAGTTCCGTGTGAGCGCAGAGAACCAGTACGGAGTGGGAGAGCCGCTGGAGACGTCTCGTTCGGTGCACGTCAAGAACCCATTCGGTGAGTTTCGGTGGGAACAGCTAGGCTATATGTGACCGGCTATAGCAAAACCTGGCACTTGTCGGTAATTCATGTTTTGAAGAAATGGGCATTTTAAGTTCACACAATGTGTGTAAAAAAACTTTGATTGTAAAATTGAAACTATCATATCTTCGTCAAGTATTGACCAATTAGTTAGAACAAAGCATCATATGAAAGCTTGTGATGAGGCCTTTCTAATGATATGAAAATCTACATTTTGATTTTTACCGACAAGTGCAGGGTTTTGCTACATTATAGCCGGTCACATTTATGACATTTATAAACACGTTCAGGAAGGATTAATTATGATATAACATGTATTTTTCATAGACCCAAGCTCGAATATTTTCGGGATCAGTCCTGAACGGGTTAAAGTGATCCATTCATTTTGCTAGATCTAACCCAAATCTCTTGGAACTTTCACACGTTTGGTGTACTAGTACCTCGTTGTTTGGCTAATGGGAACAGATGGAGATTAAGATCACGAGAAGCCATATGAAATAAAACAAAACATTTTGTTGGATGTATACTAGATTGATGAATTTTGATTGTGTTTCATTCCTAGTGTAAGAATTGCATCTCATTAAAAATCTTCTTTGCTTGTAATCAGTAAGGTTTGATTGTGTTTCATTTATGTAAGAATTGTGATATCCCATTAACCCCAAAAATGCCAGTGGAGCACATTCCCAGTGCCACATTAATTGGAAGGCCACAGCTAAATTGGTTTGGGGGGGGATTTGAGAGGAATATATTGAAAAGCAAATGCCCCACACCTGAAGATTAGGGTGTGCACTGAACAATAGAGCCACTTACGTATTTGCCACCGCACAATACAATTGGCATGGTCAAGTACTCTTTTACCATTGCGAAGCAGTAGCTGTAATGCAAGCACTTGGCACGTTAGGTGTCAAACATCTTCTTTGCTTGTAAACAATACATTTTAATTGTGTTTCAACCCTGTGTATTGTGCCTAGATCCTCCCGAAGCCCCGGGCAAGCCCCAGGCCGATGAGATCGACCGTGGATACGTGAGGCTGTCCTGGTCGGCGCCCGAGGCCGATGGTGGCACTCCCGTCACTGGGTACATGGTGGAGAAGAGAGAGAGGGACAGTGACTGGGCGCCGGTAAGATGTGTAATGATAATTCAAACATATAAATAAACTGACCAGAAATATATTGTGATTAAAAGAAGGCAAAGAAAATGGGATTCCAACGGGATTCGAACCCAAGACCTCCGGATTGCTAGACCGGTGCTCTTCCGATCACGTTGGAATCCCATTTTCTTTGTCTTCTTTTAATAATAATAACTATATACATGTATTTATAGTGCGCGCACATCTGTCGTTAGACACTCGTGGCGCACAATTATCATTATTACTCCTGGTCATCTGCCCACATTTCAAACCTGCGCAATGATCTTGTGCACTTTCTCAACTCCCCGGGGAGCATACTCTTGAGTATGAGTTTACTTTTTCTTTGTTTTGCTATTAATGACTCTGCTGTCTTTGTATTGCAAGGTGATAAATGACTTTGATCCCATTTTTGTTTTTGGTGAATGACTGTCCCATCAAAGACACCGTGCTACCCATCAGCAACCTGCATGAGACACAGGAGTTTGAACTCTGGATGTTCTGGGTTCTGTTGTAGAAGTACAGTTGTACTCTACTATATACTTGTTTATATGTGTTGCAAAATGAATTACTTTGCTCTGAAAGTTTAATGCCGCTTTTTATCTTTGTGTTGCTAGCTAAATGTGACCGGCTATAGCAAAATGCTGCACTTGTCTGTAATTCATGTTTTGAAAGAATGGGCATTTTAAGTGTGTAAAAGACTCATGATTGTAAAATTAAAACAATCATATCTTCGCCAATTAGTGACCAATTTGTTAGAACAAAGCATCAAATGAAAGCTTGTGATAAGGCCTTTCTAATGGTATGAACATCTACATTTTTATTTGTACCGACAAGTGCAGGGTTTTGCTATAGCGGGTAACAAATGCTTTTTAAACTATTATGCTTGTTAGGCGAACGACTCTGCTCTGATTGTATTTCTTATGTCTTCATGTTGCTAGGTGAATGACTATGCCATTAAGGACACCGTGCTACCCATCAGCAACCTGCGTGAGACACAGGAGTTTGAACTCTGGATGTTCTGGGTTCTCTTCTAGAAGTCCATGTATTTTTATTTGTACCGACAAGTGCAGGGTTTTGCTATAGCCAGTCATAAATGCTTTGTAAACTATTAGGCGAACGACTCTGCTCTCATTGTGTTTCTTATGTCTTCGTGTTGCCAGGTGAATGACTATGCCATCAAGGACACCGTGCTACCCATCAGCAACCTGCGTGAGACACAGGAGTACGAGTTCAGGGTGTTTGCCAAGAACAAGGCAGGCAAGAGTGCCCCCAGCCGCGTGCTGCTCGGCATCGAGCCAAGAGCTGTTGTCAGTAAGTTAACCCGTTCCCCACAAGTTTCTGAAATCCCCATAGACTTTGTACACAACCCACCCAGTTCCTGTAGTCAAGGGTTTAAAGGAAAGAATTACTACAAGCTTTTAAGAACATTTAGTGAATGGTAAACTATTTTTGAAACCTCACTGCAAAATTCAAGCAAATATGGATAATCAAATCAAGAGTTTCCTAAAAGTTTTGATTGAAATATATATTGCATGCTGTCCTCTTAGTTGGCACTTTACAAATTCTGTGATGTCACACAAGAACACTTCCAGTGGAACTATTAATTCAAACTAACTTCACAAAATGTTCACTTTTCATGAAACTGCATCTCTCCTATGCCCTTATAATCAGATCAGTTAGGGAAGAGTTGCTAGATTGTACATGCAAAACACTTCAACTGGACTAGTGATATCCAACAAGATTGAACAAATTTTAAAATCTACGTGTAAAGTCAGTGATAGGTTGTTCTATTGTGGCATCACAGATTCTGGCAAATTGCCACCAAGAGAGGGCTACAAACAAAGCTTTACGAAATCATTACTTTTGAATGGAAAATCAAAATTTGCTCAAACTTGAACTGTTAGATTTCTAAAACTAATGTCTGTTCAATCAATCAACATTAATATTTGGGGAAACTTCCCCTTTAAAATACTTCTTTTGTATCAGCCTCATGTTGAATGCATAAACCCAATTTAGAACATAGCTACCCATTTTCTAGTGTGCACCTTCTACTTTCGTGGGAGCTATACATTTTGGCAAAAATATATATATATTTGTTTTAATAACACAATCGGAAAGGATTACGTTGCATTCACTATTATCTGTCTCTATTCCTTTATCCCCAGCCCCACCCCCTGCGCCTGGTGTGCCCACTGCCGCCAACATCACCAAGGATACCGTCGACCTGGAGTGGTCCAAGCCTCCTAATGATGGTGGAGCAAAACTTGCAGGTGAGATTGACTTTACAAGTTACATTTTGTGTGTGTTTTTTTGTAGTCTTATTTATTCAGGTAAGCCTCTTCAGTACCATTGCTCTGTTCTCCAAGAGGGACCTGCATCTAATTATTAGTATCTATAACTCTGCCATTGGATACACATCCACACTTTATTGTGCACCCTCTCCACTCCCTGGGGAGTATTCCAGCAGGTCAAGTTCAATTCAGTGTACTTAATACTTTCTTCTTTTTTTTAACTCATGTTGACAAGGTATAAGAAGGAACGAGGAATACAATTCAAAAATGCATTTTAAACAGGATCAGGATAGAATGATTCTAATGATTCTGCCAACAAGTACAGCATCAAAGGAATCAGCGTTACCATGGACAGCCTATATAGAGACTGTCGTTCAGATGAGTTGCCACAGTAATTGCCATTTTGGTTCTGATTAGAATTTTAAACATTCTATTCATTCCCTTGCGAACTATCTACCTCGAAACACTGCCTTCCTTCCTTTTGCAGGCTATCTGGCAGAGAAATGAGGACAGATGGTAAGTGGGTACCAGTCAACAAGTACCCATCAAGGGGACTAGCGTGACTGTGGACAGGATAGATATTGGCTCTCCAAATGAGTTCAGAGTTTAGATCTACTGCAGTTTTACATGTCCACTCTTTTTGTCCCACTCCTTCCTAGGCTATCTGGTTGAGAAGCAAGGACCCGATGGTGAATGGGTACCAGTCAACAAGTACCCCATCACAGGACCTAGCGTGACTGTGGATAGGATAGATACTGGCACTCCAAATGAGTTTAGAATTTAGATCTACTGTAGTTTGTTTAGATCTACTGTAGTTTACATGTCCACTTTTTTTTTCCACTCCTTCCTAGGCTATCTGGTTGAGAAGCAAGAACCCGATGGTGAGTGGGTACCAGTCAACAAGTATCCAATCAAGGGAACCAGCGTAACCGTGGACAGCTTGGAGCCTGGTACTCCGTATTTGTTCCGAGTCACGGCTGAGAACGAGGCTGGCTTTGGTACACCTGCCGTTGCTTCCGGACCCATCGAGACCCAGAAGCCAATCAGTGAGTACTTATTAAGTTTAACCCATCGCCATCAAAAGGGCTTAAAAATGTCAACTTTGAGACAGGCTTTTGTCATTTTTTGGTTGGGGAATCCAAATTGATAAAGGTTTATTCTTCCCAAATATGTGTTGAAAAGAAAATCTAACAATAGGAACAGCCCCCCCCCCCCCCCAAAAAAAAAAATAAATAAATAAATAAATAAATAAATAAATAAATAAATAAATAAATAAAATAAATAAATATAAAAATAAACAGATAAATAAATACAAATGCCATGCCCCTGCAATCCCAACTTTTAACTGGCTGAACTTAACAAGCAGCTCATTCACCTGTTCAAGATGCATATGACCACAGCCCGAGTATGTTGGGGTACCAGTCCTAAACAAGTAAATCTGTAACATGACCAGGGTAAAAGTCCTTCCCGTGCCAATTTTGGCACATAAGGTGGCGCCTATCTCCGATTCATTAGCCCTAGGCCACACGTCTACTCAATGTAGCAAAAGCTACAGAGGGGGGCCAGTCCTGTGGTAACGTGTGTGATTAACTTTCCCTTCTCCATTCTATAAATTCCGAGCGCCTGGCTAGAAGGCAGAAGGTACCATTTTTTAAAGTCTTTGGTATGGCCCGGTCTGGGTTCGAACCTGGTGCAAACAACATGACCAGGGTAACGTGCATTTTCTATGTCTCATGCCCTACATACAGTACAATACTGTGTATTATAATTATGATTGTTTAAACATTCAATTATTTTTCGTTTCCTCCTCTTCAACTTTTCAGAGGGTGTCGGTCCCTCCTTTGACAAGAAGCTCAGGAATATGACAGCTTCCAAGGGAGACGAGGCTAAGTTTGAGGTCCAGGTGACCGGTACGCCCCTACCAACAATCAGATGGTGAGTTACCTTCATGGCAACATTATGATTGGGTTCTATACATAATTCTGTGGTTGTGCTGAAGTAAATTCTTAGCTGCGATTTCTCAAAATGATACCAATCTCAAATAGTGAATTTAAAGGGGAATTCACTAGCTCAGATTTAGTTATTGTCAAATAGGTAAAGGGGAATAAGAAGAATAGTTGGTAGAAACTTATCAAAGTCAGGCAAGTAATGCAAGAGTTTTGAGCAATAACTATAAAGCTCCTTGCAAGCGCCAGGATCTTGCTGCCTGCCTCAGAGAACACGTTTACCCATATCGTTCAAGTATTTCCTAGTGATAGTGTCAAAGTAAGTTCTGAGTTACATCTCAAATTGAGGCCCACCTCAACTGGGCGACACAGTGTTGGTCTTAGAATGTGTTGTAATAACTTCTGAGGGCCTCGCCCCTCTTGGGGTTACAGGTTAAAACAAGGAGCAGATGCCAGGATCAGGCTGCGTGAGTCTGAGGATATGTTCATCCTGAATACTTTGTTATCAACTTGATCACTGAATATGCTCGATGTGCATTAAAGGAGACCACCAGGCAAAGAACAACACATAATTATATGTTTTGGTACCGTTTTGTGATATCAAATAGATACCCAACATTTTGCTAAGGGCTGTGTAATTCATAATCAAAGCAATTAATTTCCACCACTTACGGAACAACTACTATTTCCTGGTTCTGTACGGGCCAGACATTTGCGAATGCGCCAATGCTATTCATGCGTACGTTTGGAGACAATAGAATCCTGGGCGATTCGTTCGCTCTGGACAAAGTAGTTTCGTACATATGCAGACACATGCTGGAAACATATTTGTGTGAACTTGTTGATGGAATGGAATACTAAAGATGTTACCTTTCATTTATAAGAATATTATTTTTGGGTGGTGGTACCCTTTAAGTAAGAACATAATTATAGAGTGCTGTAATAACCACTGATCTTCCATGTGTTGCAGGTTAGAACATAATTATAGAGTGCTGTAATAACCACTGATCTCCCATGTGTTGCAGGTTGCGCAACAACGAGGAGCTGTTTGCAGGCGCCAGGATCAAGACCCGTGAGTCTGAGACTACGTTCACCCTGATCCTCACGGACCTGAGGGAAACCGATGCGGGAGACATCGTCTGCGAGGCCTCCAACAAGACTGGCACAGAGAAGAGCCGCGCTAAGCTCAGTGTGCTGCGTGAGTAAAACAACTTACTTACATCTTACATCTGGCCCAAAAATTGTATGTCATGAGTAAATCTTTAAAATATCACTCTTTCCTCATCAAACCTGTGATTATAGATGAATCATTACATGAAAACAAGATGTCGGGTTGAAAATCTGCTTGCCTGATCAGGCCACCAAAATATGAATTTTATACATTTTTTCTGGCCCAAAGTGCAATTTCACTGGCCCCGGGCCAGCGGGCCAGTGCGAGAGTCGAGCACTGGGGGGTGTTTCACAAAGAATCTAAGTTGAACTTAACTCTAAGTTGGACCTAACTATTATGGAAAGCCATGTGTAACTTACTTACATCTTACAATCCTATCAAAAATAATTGTGTAAGTCAACGTACGTCAAAGTACTGTACTTGAACAAAGAATTATATACATAGAACAGGGTGAAACAGGAAAAAATATGGGTGAATTTCAATTTTAATTTGATACCAATATTTGAATCCTAAAATTATTTGATGGTCTTTTATGAGGGAAACAAAAATTGGCGCGGAGAAGAGCCGTGCGAAGCTCAGTGTGCTGAGTGAGTACAAACATTCCAAAACGACTCCCTTGTACTGTACCTCACAATAATAAAAGAAATGATGTGTTTACCTGTCTTTCAATTTGATTACAAATTTGTTAACCCTGATCAACCCTGATCATCACCCTCTCGATGGTCATAACTATTGACATTTAGAATGCTTATATTGAAGTCATTTTTGAACGTCTTCAGCATGGTAATCTTTCTGTTTATGCCAGACAGTGCTGCCCATTATCAGGTCCCCTTCCAGAAAATGTGGAGTCGAAAGCGAGATAATTTGGTTTCTAGTTGAAATTTTTCTCTCTACTTGATTAAAAAAAAATAAGACATTCAGAATGCTTCAATTGAAGTTAATAACTATCTCCAAATTGATATCCTTTCTGTCTATGCAGTGCCGCCCAGCATCAGGGCTCCTCCAAAGAACGTGGAGACAGAGGCGGGAGAGCCATTCAAGGTCAAGATATACTTCGATGGCAAGGGAGACATTGATGTCACCGTGACCAGGGGAATGATGAACATCACTGGTAAGTCAAACATAGAAACAAAATTATGAAGAAAGATGACATCTACATGTATACCTTTCCCCCCAAACATATCATGTGATATTTATTTATGAGATTTATTAAGATTCCCTTTGATGACAAGGAAGACATTGTTGTCAGGGGAATGGTGAACATCACTGGTAGGTCAAACATATAGTAGATATATCAGGTGCATGATATTTGTGTGCGTTCATGCCTTGAATATCAAGTTGATTATGATTATAACATTAATACATGTACATGTAATTCATGTTTTAATTTGATCATTTTGTTTTCAATTTGAATAAATCCAAAAATTGTATTAAGCAGGGCTCCACACTTACCTTTTTTGTTGGGCCAGTGAAATAATTTCTTCCCCTTTTCTGGTGGCCTGAAAGAAAAATTTGCTGGCCCAAAAATTGTCATGAGTAAATCTTTAAAATATCACTCTTTCCTGATCAAACCTGTGATTATAGATGAATCATTACATGGAAGAAGACAAGATGTCGGGTTGAAAATCTGCTTGCCTGATCAGGCCACCAAAATATGAATTTTGTACATTTTTGCTGGCCCAAAGTGCAATTTCACTGGCCCCGGGCCAGCGGGCCAGTGCGAGAGTCGAGCACTGGGGTGTGTTTCACAAAGAATCTAAGTTGAACTTTACTATTATGGAAAGCCATGTGTAGCCTTGGAATACAATATATGCAAAAGCAAAAAAGCAAGAATTTTAAGATGTTTTAAGATGTTGCATCAAGAACATGAAATCTCCTTGATAATAGAACATATTAATGATTTGAATCAACATTTTATGCCTTTGAAAAGGGACTTTTAAAACAATTTTTCAAAGAAACTAATGGCTTGCCATACTTTTTAAGTCCAACAGAGTTAAGTTCAACTTAGGATCTTTGTGAAACACCCCCCTGGTATAAGATTATACAGTATGTTCATATCTTCAGAAGATGCCCAAATTGAATCATAAAGTTATGTGGATATCATCTGGTGAGCTCAATTAAAGGGGACCACCCGTACGCAAAGAACAACACAGGCTTATTTGTTTTGGTTCCGTTGTTTGATATTGTCCAACACTGTGCAAAGTGTTGTGTAATTCATAAACAATACAATTAATCACCAACACTTAAGGAACCGACATGGCCTTATGGTTCTGTATGTGCCAAACGTCTGCAATTGCGCCAATTCTACACATGCACATACGTTCAGAGACAATAGAACCAGAAAATATGTGTACGTCCTAGACCCATGCAGACCTATGAACACATTCTTTAGTATTGAGATGTGTTTTCCAATTATATAATTTGTCTTGAAACCTATTTGTCGAAAATGTTAGGTAGAATGGACTTAAAAAACTATTACCATTCATTTATAAGAATATTACTTCTGGGTGCTTGTTCCCTTTAAAAAAATGCTTCCCATCATTATTTATCTTATATGAGGTCTAAAGCTCATAATGCTTCTCTAGTAATTTAAATGTCCTAGGTTAGATCCCTACCTGGGTCTGTGCCTGAAACATTCGTATTGCAAGCTCACAGTCAGATGACTATGAGGTGATATTTGACTCTTTCTTTTTTTGTTCACACTTACTAATGCTAGTTAAAACCAGGGTGAACACCTTCGTCTCTCATGTACATTTTTGTTTGCCTTTTCCCTTACTGCATGGTGCTTTGTAAGCCGGGAAAAAACATCATGATATCTCATTTGTTTGCAATTTTACTACATGTAGGTGAAAGCCGTGTGAAGTTCATCGTCTTTGACGAGTACGTGCAGGTGAGCATCAAGGAGACGGAGCCTGAGGACACCGCAACATTCAAGATCACCCTGGCCAACAAGGTCGGACAGGACTCATGCACCTTTGATGTGCTGGTCACAGGTGAGTCACATGAAAGTCGCATGAAGGTCAAACTACAAACTATGAAGGTCACATGAAGGTCAAAACACACAGATCACATGTAGAATTATGCTAAGCCAAGGTCATCACACATACACATCTCATGTGATCATTCAAGATCACCCTGGCCTACAAGGTCGAACCGGACTCGTGCACCTTTGATGTGCTGGTCACAGGTGAATCACATGAAAGTCGCTTGAGGGTCAAACTGAAGGTCACATGAAGATCACATAAACCACATGTACATGTGAGTCACATGTAGGTCAGATGAACATGCATCCAAGTCATACCTGTATATGAAGGTCAGCACACATTCAAGATCACCCTGGCCAACAAGGTTGGACAGGACTCATGCACCTTTGATGTGCTGGTCACATGAAAGTCGCATGGTCATCACAAAGAGGTCAAACATACATGTAGGTAACATAAGGGACATATACATGTAGGTCACATTTAGGACATATGAAGGTCAGTACAATGTAGTTCAGATGAACAATTAAGTCATATGAAGGTCAGCACACATACAATGTAGGTCACATGTAAATGTAGGTGAAGACATATATGTCAAATGAAAGTCAGTGCATCCAGGTCAAAATAGGTCAAATTAAGCCGGTCAGCAAATGCAGGTCGTAATATCAAAACAAGTTGGTTAGAAGGTATATGTAACAAACTCTTGCTTAATTCTTGATGGAGCAAAAATTTCTATATTTTGTTGTATGTTTTGGGTTTAGTTGTATGTATATACTAAATCTCACAAATTGACATGTTATCAGGGCTATTATTATTTTGCATTTTCTCACACTTGTGCTCTTGTTTGCCTTTCAGACAAGCCAACCGCGCCGAAGGGCCCCATCGAGGTGGGTGAGATCACCAACACCTCTATCGCCCTCTCCTGGAAGGCACCAGCCAATGACGGAGGGCGCCCCATCAAGGGCTACACCGTAGAGAGGAGGGACGAGGACCACCCCGACTGGGTCACAGGTGGGTGCAAATTGCAAATTTTGGGTTTTCTATGAAAGAATTTCTGAAGCTACGTCACCACTTGACATGATTAATTATCATGCTTTTCTCTCAGATTATTTCTTGTCCTTCTAGATATATGCTTGCAACTGGTACCTACACATACTTCCAAGGTCACGGGTTGGTACAAACCCTGTGCCCTTATAACTACCCACTGCGCACACACAAAAAAAACAGAAAGAAGTTATCAAATTTGATGCATTTTCATTTCAAAATATCACTTAACTTTTGCCCTCATTTTGCTTCTGATTGCTTAAAATAAAAAAAACTTGTCTTCAATTGGCAAAAGTTATGTGATATTTTGAAATGAAAATGCATCAAATTTGATAACTTCTTTCTGTTTTGTTTTGTGTGTGCGCAGCGGGTAGTTATAAGGGCACAGGGTTTACCCCTTAGAATTTGCGGATGGGGCATTTATATGAGTCTATTACCATTGTTCTTTTCTTCTATTATTTTCTTCGCATTAATTTGCTCAGCTCTTTTTTGTGTCTGTACATGTACTGTTTGAGCACAGCTGGTAGCTAATGTACATCTAGGGCACAGGTTGACCCCTCAGAATCGGTTGAAGGGGCTTCTTTTTGTTTTAATAATATATGATTTAATTTACTTTGTTCGCATCGTTTATTGTAATTAATTGTACAATCTATTCTCCTTTTATTTGTTTTTGTGCAGCCGGTAGCTACCTCCAGGCTACAGCGTTCACCCCTCAGAACCTGGTGAAGGGACGATTCTATGAGTTCAGGGTGATGGCTGAGAATGAAGTGGGTCTGAGTGTACCCCTGGCCACCAGAGATCCCATCCTGTGCAAGGCTCCATATGGTAAGACATCATTTCCCCAGGGGGGTTCATAAAGATGTTATCTCTTCAAGTATGTCTAGCAAATAATTGACATGAGAAATGTATATGAATATAAGAGAAACGATTCTATGAGTTTCCTGAAGAAATGTCCGATCGATAACATGTTAATTGTTCCGCCGCCTACCGTTGATTTTTTAGATCCTCCTGGTCCGTGCAGCAGTCCAGATGTGACTGATGTCACCAAGGACTCTGCCTCTATCAGCTGGACCAAGCCTGATGATGATGGTGGCAGTTCTGTCACTGGATACATCGTGGAGAAGACAGAGGCTGGAACAGACAGATGGGTGAGTAGATTCAATTGGGTTTTTCATATTTTCTGTATACGTAAATGTTACAAACTTATTTGAACAGTCAAATCAGTGCCCACTGCTTTTATGTATCCCGGGGGGTGTTTCACAAAGATCCTAAGTTGAACATAACTCTAAGTCGGACTTAAAAGTTATGGAAAGCCGCTAGTTTCTTGTAAATGTTGAAAGAGTATTTTAAAAGGCATGAAAGGTCGATTCAAATCATGATAATATTTTCTATTATCAAGGAGATTTCATGTTCTTAATGTAAAATGTATGAAAATGAAAAGTACTTGCATTCTTGTTTTTGAATATGTTTTTATTCCAAGGCAAAAATTGCTTTCCATAATTTTTAAGTCCAACTTAAGAGTTAAGTTCAACTTAGAATCTTTGTGAAACACCCCCCAGGAACATAAATTCAAATCCCTAACTATTTGCATTCCAAATGCCAACCAAGTATAAAGATGTATTGTCGGGGGCATCTTACACTTCTTGCTTGCCTCAACTTACAAACTGATTTTTATTTTGTTTGAGTGTAGAATTATTTGACATACAGTAATGTAGTAGCGGGTATTTGGGGCCATGGGTACAAATTCTTTGGTATCTGGTTGTGGTATTTTTCACAGTGACTCAAACATTCACTGAGCTATTACCCTATTACCCTTTCTGTGATTAGAGGTGCCCATCCCAGGATTCTCTGATGTGCTGTTCATGTAGCGTTATATGGATGATTATACATATCGATCTCAGTATGGCCTACTTTGCGAAAAGCAACACGCCTCTTACTTATATTGTGACACAGAGGTTGAGAATACTGGCAATGTTAGAGAATATGTTAAATATATCAGTATAGGGCCCCATTGCAGAAAGAGATGCAATCGATTGTAAAGTTGCAATTAATTGTAAGTCCGATCATGTGACTAAAGGCGCACATCTGATTGGTTCAAATGCGCAAATTTTCTGACTTGCAATTAATTGCAACTTTGCAATCGATTGCATCTCTTTCTGCCACGGGACCTTGGTCTAACAACAACAAAAACTGAATCATTCTGATTTGTTTTTCTTCCTTGTATTATGTGTTCTCCAGGGCCCAGTGAACGTGAACCCGGTGAATGTGGCCTTCTTCTTGATTCCCAACCTAGTCGAAGGCAGGGAGTATGAGTTCCGTGTCAAGGCAGTCAACAGGGCCGGCCAAGGAGAGCCTTCCATGCCCACACTACCCGTCACCATCAGAGACCCCAACCGTAAGACATTGAACAATCTCTTTATAATATTTTAATAAACAATAAGTAGTAATATTTGTTCCTTCCTGACCCTCAACACTTGTGTGGAATGAATGAGGAATGTGGATGAGATCCATGTTAGAACAAAACAACATCGTTGGCATGGATAACCTTCCATGACAACACTACCTGTTGCTATCAGAGACCCCAACCATGAGACATTGAACAATCTCTTTATAATATTGAAATGAACAATAAGTAGTAGTATTGGTTCCTACCTGACCCTCAACCTTGTGTGGAATGAATGAGGAATGTGGATGAGATAGAACAAATCAACATCGTTGGCATAGATAACCTAGCTTCCATGCCCACACTACCCGTCGCCATCAGAGACCCCAACCGTAAGACATTGAACAATCTCTTTATAATATTGAAATGAACAATAAGTTGTAGTATTGGTTCCTACCTGACCCTCAACCTTGTGTGGAACGAATGAGGATTGTGGATAAGATCCATGTTAGAACAAAACAACATCGTTGGCATGGATAACCTTCCATGACAACACTACCTGTTGCTATCAGAGACCCCAAATGTAAGACATTGAACAATCTCTTTATAATATTGTTATGAACAATGAGTAGTAATATTGGTTCCTTCCTGACCCTCAACACTTGTGTGGAATGAATGAGGATTGTGGATGAGATCCATGTTAGAACAAATCAACATGGTTGGCATGGATAACCATCCATGACATCACTACCTGTCGCTATCAGAGACCCCAACCGTAAGACATTGAACAATCTCTTTATAATATTGAAATGAACAATAAGTAGTAATATTGGTTCCTTCCTGACCCTCAACCTTGTGTGGAATGAATGAGGAATGTGGATGAGATCCATGTTAGAACAAAACAACATGGTTGGCATGGATAACCTTCTATGACAACACTACCCATCACCATCAGAGACCCCAACCGTAAGACATTGAACAATCTCTTTATGAAATTGAAATGAACAATGAGTAGTAATATTGGTTCCTTCCTGACCCTAAACACTTGTGTGGAATGAATGAGGATTTTGGATGAGATCCATGTTAGAACAAAACAACATGGTTAGCATGGATAACCTTCCATGACAACACTACCAGTCACTATCGGAGACCCCAACCATAAGATACAGCAGAACATTTACTAAAAATGATATACGTTATAAAATGAACTACATGTATAAGTAGTAATATTGGTTCCTTCATGACCCTCACCCTTGTGTGGAATAAACGTGGAGTGTGGATGATTTCCATGTTAGGACAAATCCACAGGGCTGAAATGGGTAGAGTTCATTACGTTTCACCCACGTTAGAAAATAACCGCTTCTCAGGCCTGAGGAGAGGTTGAGAGATTCGTGCCTCTAGTAGAATTTTATCACCGTTTACACCGTTCTTATCGGTTTACTGCGTGTAACCGGAGGAGATTATCTCTATGATACCACTAGGTCTCGGGGGCAGTTAACAGGGCATGGAATGTTGATGAAAGCTATTAAAATGGTTGAGTTGATTTCCACCGTGGTGGAGATCACGGCTAACTTAGTGAAACGTAATGTTTCCCATGCTCACACCTCCCATCACTATCAGAGACCCCAACCATAAGATACAGCAGAACATTTACTAAAATTATATTGGTTATAAAATTTAAAATAAGTAGTAATATTGGTTCCTTCCTGACCCTCAACCCTTGTGCGGAATGAACGTGGAATGTGGATGATTTCCATGTTAGGACAAATCCACAGGGCTGGAAACGTAGAGTTTCCCATGCCCACACCTCCCATCACCATCAGAGACCCCAATCGTAAGTAATATTGGAACCTTCTCTATTCATGCAGTCAAACCTTAGTGACCTCATAAGGGAAAGTGTAGACAGGGGACCCTTTAAAGACAGGTTCTATAATACTGTTTTTCTCTGCAGGGGATCACCTTTGGTGGCCATTATAGGCAGGTTGATGGCTATAGATATGTGAACGCTAAAACAGGTTTAAATGTATATATGGGAAACAAAGAATAAGTAGTAATATTTGTTACTTCCTGACCCTTGACCCTTGTGTGGAATGAATGTGGCGTGTGTAATGAGTTCCATGTTGAGACAAATTACCATGGGCATTGCCTACATTACACATCACTATTATAGAACTGAACTGTATGACATGTTGGACCTTTCTCTATAGTTGAAATTAGTTCTGATATTAAGATGAGAATAATATGAATGATGATGCAGATGATGATAATTACAACTTAGGTATGATTTCAACGTTCTTCATTTCCCATTTCAGCTGTAAATCGGCCCAAGTTTGACCAGCAGGTGAAGGATGCTGTCGGTATCCAGGGCAAGTCTGTCAAGTTCACATGCTCCTACTCTGGTCTGCCCACTCCAGACCTTGTCTGGTAAGAACCATGGAAGTATACTGAATAATGATATTTACATAATGGTATGATAACATACACTTCGGGCACTCATCTCAGCGCAATGTAGCTCCACAATTTCCTTGAGTGCCGGCTCTCCATTTAACTTCTTCTTCTTTCGTATCCTATCTAAACTACTCTACACTACGCTACACTACTAGTCTAGAATATTAGATATTTGGCCATGACTTTGCACATGATGGTGAAGGAATCTTTGAAGCTGTTTTTTTTTCTTTTTTTTTTTCTACTGCTTTACACATCTTTACAACCATTCGCGAGTAAAATTTGTACTTCCAAGATAATCCACATCAATTTTTGTATCATGATCAATAATTTCATACCATTGCCAATAATCAGCAGATGATACAATTTTCATACAATTTTTGTGTCATTTATGGAACTGGCAATAGTAAACAATTTTCCCAAACAAACAGGCTGCGGTATTTTAAGACTACTATGATATAAAAAAAAATCATATAATCTGGTACGGCTTGAGTTAACCCTTTGCCTATGGGAACCTGGTGGGCTAAGTACAAAGTCTATGAGAATTTTGAAAGGAGCTGATTAAAGCTGTGTCCTTAATTTTTCAGGTACAAGGGAGAGAGGGAACTGTTCAACAGCAACAAGTTTGAGATTGAAACCACAGACACCACGTCCACCCTGATCGTCAACGACCTCACCCTCGAGGAGGAGGATGAGTACATCGTGGAGATCAGCAACCCTGGTGGCAAGAAGTACAGCAGAGGCATGCTGTCACTCAAGAGTAAGTCAACAAAGAGATATTGATATACTACAGTCAAAATTTTCTTTCAAGGGCTTTAAAACCCGTTAAGGACTGGTCCCGAAAATATTCTGGCTTAGGTCTATGGAAAATACATGTTGAAGTAAAATCAGTCCGTCCTGAACTGGTTAAAAGGTCATATATATTGAATTCATTTTTAAATTAAGTAAAATGAACACAAATTTAAACTATAATACTTGCCTCTGTTTTGTCAGACAAGCATTGGCTGTCCATTTCTCGGCACCAACATGGATCCAACATCACAAACATGTACTGTTTGCCTAGGAGATCAAATGCATATTGATTAACCATGTCAGAAATTGTAATTAAAAAAAAACGTACCTGTCATTGTTATCTTCAAGAAAGATTGAGGTTCATATGCTATTGCACTACATTGGAGTACAAATGACTTTGACTAGACAGAGATATTCCCACAGCAGACGAATTGTCATCTCCTTAAGGACACTACCCTTGGTATTTATCTACCAACAAATGTACAACAGGCCTGAAACCAAATCACTTCTTCACTTGTTTCCTCAGCTAAGCCACAGGTGCGCATTCCGCTGCGCTACCAGGGCGCCACCGTGACGTACGCCAAGGGGGAGGAGATCCACATCAAGGTCGGCTTCTCCGGCCGCCCACCTCCAGAGGGATCCCTGCTCAAGGATGGCAAGACCATCTCCAGGGGGGTGGAGAAGGGAACCAAGTTTGTCATCTTCCACGTCGACCACGCCGAGAGGAGCAACTCCGGCAAGTACACCTTCGTCGGGGAGAACGAGGTCGGTGAGGACGCAGCTGACATCGACATCTGCATCACATGTGAGTAGTTATTACTTACCTTTTTTTTTAAAGTTTGATTATCTTTTAGCAGTAACCCTCTCTCTCAGTGCCAAATTGAATTGCAATAATCCACTGACCCTGTTCTTTACATTGAACTGAATTGAATTTATTCTACATTTGCATAAAAAACATAAACATATGTACATACAGTTGAATTAAAACAATATAGCATAACACATAAGAACAAGTATAACAGAAGAGAAAACAAAGAAAACACAAAATTGCACTAACATTATGTAAATGTGGGGATTATAAAAAGTCACAAATGACTTATAAGCATAACCCCTGAATATTTAAAACTGAAATAAAAGTCAAGTGATAAGGAAGAAAAATAACGTTACTATTAACATACTTCACAAAGATAGGAAATAATATTGAAGCATGAAATGCTAAAGATTATTAAAAATTACATTTATTATAATGTTATGTTATCCTTTTTTCAAATTCATTGAATTTTCAAAACAGTGACACTTTGTTGTATTTTATAGTGAAGACTGGTAAGAGAACTTTATGGCACATTTTGTAGAAACCATGAATACAAAACAAAGTTTATAATGAACATGTGTTGAATTATAATACAATACTTTATGTGGTCTGTGTAGGTGCACCAGAGACGATTGGATCCCTGCGCTGCAATGACCTTACCTACGACTCTGTCGAGTTGACCTGGGAGAAGCCAGAGGATGACGGAGGCTACGCAGAGCTGACCTACGTGATTGACCGCAGCTCCAACAACGGAGAGACCTGGCAGAGATGCACCTCTGCCAGCACCACAGCCTGCCAGGTCATGTACCTGGACAACAACAAGGCCTACAAGTTCAGGGTCCAGGCCGAGAACATCTACGGCAGGGGAGAAGGAGTGGAGGTCACACACACTATCACTCTGCCAGGTCAGTTCCACTCCATGGCATTGTAGCGCAAAGCCTTTTCAAAACCTCAACACTCAGTCCAGGACCTGATACACTTGATAACATTATTGTTATTATAAACTTAATTTATGTTCTGATGTACTTAATGACATTATAGCCCTAAGCCATATATCAAACTTAGATCCTGATCCTGCACCTAAAGAACAAGCACTGGCAATGTAGGGTTCAAGACGAGAACATAATAGAGCTGAGGCAAGGGAGTGTTCAACTAGGTCAACCATGTGTTTACTGATTTAACATTTGCATAAATTGTATATTTATGAATATTGACATGAATATTAAAATGGAGTGCTTAACTATTGACATGAAACGGAACATGGACTTCATGTTTGAGTTTAAATTGTGTTTGTAATAAATTCTTCTTTTTTGTGTGTGTTTACAGCTCCAGAAAAGAGGAAGTTTGTACAGGAAGAAGAGGGTAAGTGAAGATTACGATGTTTGGAAGTATAAGTTTAACCCATAGGATACAAATTGGAAAATACTGCTGAAAACTGCTTGTCTACTAAAAAATCTCCAATGTGGTAAAATGAGAGTCGTATACAGCCTAGCTTTCGATCCTAGCAGAATCTTCGTCAGGGCACAAATGACAGTTACTACAGAAAAAACACAGAATATATAGCAACATAAACACATGTATGGAAGGGGGGCTGGAAAGAGGAAAGGAGGCGGAGACACAAAACAATGAAAGCAACTGTGAGTGGGTGAGTGTCAGGACTGCTTGACCAATCAGGTCAAACAGGCATAGGAGGGTCCTTAAGTGGCTGCAGTCAAAGAAAATGTGATGAGAGTGTAAGGCTTAGAGAAGAATAGAGGTAGGGAGGATCAAAGAAATAAATCAAGAAATGGAAAGAGACATGTGAACAAAAGACAGTTGATGAGGTGTGGGAGTGCACTAGGGCACAATTTGATTTTGCTGTAACATGCATTCTCCATACATACTAGCCTGAATATGTCTGAACCCATTGAATGTATTGATGTATGTATCTATAAAAAAACGGTTTTGATGAGATGTGTTTGTGGTGTTTTAATGAATGAGGAAAACATCAATTTATAGAGAATCTGAATCATTATTCAAAATATAGTTTTAGGATACGTCATGTTCTTCTAACATGTTTCCTTCATTTGTTTCAAAATAATGAATCCCACAGCACGTTGTAAATGTCAAATGACAAGCAGATATAAGTCATACCAATCACCATGTGATGTTTCAATAAACACATTTTAGGATTGATTCAATAGGATGATTATCACTTAAAACTTAACATTTAACAATGTCTGCCTGTATTTGAGTTTACTTGTATTGCATTTCACTTTTAGTTCACTGTAATTGCATTTTGATTATAAATAGAGACAATTTGTAGCAATTCAAATGTAAATTTTGTTTCTTGCCTTTTCCCACAGCACCAAGGCCCAAGGTTCCTCCTGTCAGAGACTATGACCAATGTGGTAAGTTGAATCATTTAGTTGTTAAAGGTGCACCTGTAAAGTGTCTCTAACTCCACAAAAATTACTTTGAGCTTCCACATTTCTCTTCTACCATTTACGAATAAAAAAGGGTTAGATCTTTTAAAATGCCCCTTTAGTATGAAGATATCTATCATCGATAATCATTCAGCTCAAGAGCGTCTACAGACGGTCATAAACGTCATAAGCGTCTTACTGTAATTAGTTGTAAAATCTGATGCAAATTTTCGCTTTTTTAACCAGGAAAGCAGTGTTATTTCACACATCATTCAAACATATCTTATAATGATTTGGGTATAGGATTGAAGTCTCAAATGTCATTTTGGGCAATATGTGACACTTTACAGGTGCACCTTCAATACTTTCCACTGTGTCAAAAATAAGGATTGATATCCAGATACTGACAACGTGGACAATTGTCATCTGTATTTATCGTTCAGGTTTGAAAATAGTATTGTTCCATTATTGTTGATGGATAATGTTATTATCTGTGAGGTTTTTTGTAATTGTATGTAGGGCTCAAAGTTATCACAGAAATACTGGCTCAAGACTTCTTTATGTTTTTCTTAGTTTGGGACTACTCTATACCCTTTTTGGTAAATCTCTAACACCTGTCTCAGCCTTTTCAACTTCAAAATTGGACCCGCTCAGGGCTGGACCGGAAGCCCCAACTTGCCGGTCTTCCGGTTCCAATCCAATCGGGGTCCCAAAATGTGACCCGCTATAGCAAAACCCGGCACTAGTCGGTAATTCATGTTTTGAAGAAATTGGCATTTTAAGTTCACACAAAATTGAAACAATCATTTCTTCACCAATTATTGACCGATTAGTTACAGCAAAGCATCAAAAGAAAGCTTGTGATGAGGCCTTTCTAATGGTTTGAAAATCTGCAATTTGATTTTTTACCGACAATGATCTCTATGTTGCTTGCCCAACTGGGCCACTATGAAGACAAGTTAAGTTCTAGATTTGTCAAATATGTATAAAATCCAGCTCATTTCCATTTGTCTTGTTTGATGCGCAGTTGATGAAAGCTTCACGCCAACCACCTGCAAGATTCGCCGTGGAAACGTTGAGGACAAATATCACATAGGCGAGGAGATTGGACGGTTAGTATACGTTTTTTTAAACTTTCCTATTTTTTAAAAAATCTTCCTCTTCAATTTTTCCATTTCTTCCGTTTCTTCTTCTTGGTCTTCTTCTTCTGCTTCTTCTTCTGCTTCTTCTTTGTTACTTATATTACTACTACAACATGTAATTCTTCCTCTTGCTCTTCTCCTCTTATATACTTCAAGACAAATCAATAAAATTCAGAAACATTACAATAGCTTTTTGTATGCATTGCAATAATATGGCTGTATACATGTACATGACTTTTGAGGCCACACATATTAAAGATTGCACAGTTTGGAATGAGTTATAATTATTTATCTCTAATAGACAAATTTGATGTGATATTTAATTCTTCATTATCTATATGTGATTGTTTTTTTTGTGTATACATGTACTGCCCTGCGTATTCTTTTGCACACGTATAATTTATGCATTTTCTCATGTGTTTCTTTGCTTTTGTTTGTTGATATTTATATATTCAATTAATTGATGTTAGAAAAAATAATTAAAAATAATGTGCCCCATGTACAGAGGTCCGTTTGGTGTGATCCACCGGTGCATCGAGCGCGGCACTGGCCGGACGTTTGCTGCCAAGTTCATGGATGTGGAGCCCAAGGACAAGGCCTTCATCAAACAGGAGATTGAGGCCATGAACCAGCTACAGCACCCGCGACTACAGCAGTGCCACGACGCATTCGACATGGACGAGAAATTCGTCCTCATCACTGACTTGTAAGTAACATCTGAGGGAGGGCTGGTGCATAAAGAGTTGCGATCTTCAACGCGAGTCAGAAAATTTGGCATTTAGGCCAGTCAGATTTGCGCTATTTAAAAAATTTGTTTACTTATTTTTTAATTGCAACTTGTTTGGCAACATTTCCCTGTACTGTAATCTTGTAAAATAAATGAATATAAATACACATGATTCTCATGGGTGAATCAATTCTCACAATCAAGTTTATATAACTAATACGACACAATTATCATATTAACATTATTTAATAATGTTAGTGTGATAACAGTAATAATGCTGCTACTACACAAAATATACCTACTACTAATGACAATAATGTTAATGATGATTATTGCAATAATTTAAATAATATTAAAGCATTGAAGCCCCGGGTATTATGAAATTTGCTGAAACCAGCACAAAAGAAAACCTTGCTAAAGGTTAATAACTACTATCTTTATTTTGATTGTGTAATGTAAGCTATTCAAAGACTTATGAAAAATAAATGCATTGCTTATAATGGCATTTTAACAAATGAGAGTTATTGCTAAATGATTTTCTTCTTGTATGATTGTTTGGCCTGCAGTTATAGCGGTGCAGATGCATTCCAGAGAGCCCGTGAGAGGGGAACCCTCTCAGAAGACGTGGTGGCTCGCTACACAAGACAAGTTTGTGAAGGTCTACTCCATATTCACCTACAGAACCACATGCATCTAGCACTTAGGGTAAGTATTACTCTATGGATGAATACATTCTCTGTTTTTAAGGGGTGCAGAGGACTTTCAAGGGTGAGGGGGGGGGGGGGGGGGGGGAGTTGTAGAGACCCTGTCAGAAAATGTGTTGGGTTGCTATACTACAATACAAGTTTGTGAAGGTCTACTCCATATTCACCTACAGAACCACATGCATCTAGCACTTAGGGTAAGCTTATCTCTATGGATGAAATATACATGAATAGATTTTAAAGGGTGCAGAGGACTTTGAAGAGGAGGGGGGAGGGGGGTTAAGGAACATGTGGTGGGTAGCTACACACGACAAGTTTTAGAAGCGGGCCGCTCCATATAGTCACCTACAGAACCATGTGCATCTACCACTTAGGGTAAGATCAGGGCCCATATTCATAAAACCCTGCCAGCTTAGTTCAATGCTAAGTGCATTTCAAACTGTACTGATTAGTGTCTTAAAAACAATCTGCCTAGTTCCCAACTAGGGTTAGCTGGTTTAGCCTTAGACCAATTTAACCCTAGTTAGCAACTACAAGAATTTGTGTTTAATACATAGCCACATCATCCAAAACACGCTTAGCTCAAAACTAAGCTAGCAGGCTTTTATTAATATGGGCCCAGATCCCCAATCGGCCAGTTAAAGTCACTGCATGATCAATCCTCTCTTCGTGAAGCTTGTCTGCTATCTTACTTTACTCATTCCCTCATATGTGTTTTGTGTTTCCTCTTTCTATAATATGGACCTACAGCGCTTTTGAAAATTTTAGATGGGAAATGCGCTATATAAATTCACTATTATTATTATTATTATTATTATTATCATATTTTATAGCGTCCTAAAGGGGTAAATATGATGCCATTAATATTCCAAAATCTCTATAGTCATAGTACGTAGCCCACCAGGTTCCTGTAGGTAAAGGGGTAAAAAATGCCTTATTTAGTTGGGAATGATCAAAACACCTTGGTTTAGCACAGCTCACATAAGTTTACTGGAATTACACAGTTCTATTGATTTCAGTGATCAAAGCTTTTTGTTTACTTAACTAAATGACAACAAAAAAATGTGCAAACTTAAGAATGGAACATAATCTTTCAACCTTTATGTACACACACAATTTTCCATCCATTGCTAAATTATTTTCATTAATATTCAAGAGTGGGTCAATTGACTTTGCCTTTTTTAGAAACACCATAGTGTACGCTCAACTATTTATGTCTTTCAAAAATGTCTTTTGCAGCCCCAAAGTATAATCTACGAGACCAAGCGTGGCGACAGCATCAAGATCATAGACTTTGGTCTAGCCGCCAAGTTAGATCCCGACGAACGCGTGAAGATTGCCTACGCAGAACCAGACTACGCTTCACCTGAGGTGCTGAACGGTGATTCTGTCGGATACTCCACAGACATGTGGTCTGTAGGTCTTATCGTCTACATGCTGTAAGTATAATACATTAAACCAGGCAAGACTGATCTAATGTTTGTATACTGTACATGTGTATATTCCCCAAAGACCCAACTTGTCCATTTTCAGGACCAGTCTTGAATAGGTTTACTAACAAAAATGTTCAAAAGTCAAAGTGAATTTTTGTCCTTGAGTAATGTTATTCATTACATTTTGTCTCAACTGTGTTTTCTTCATTTGATCTGTTCATTCTAGACTGAGTGGTATTCATCCGTTTGACAACAAAGCTGACAGGATACGATCCTGCAAGCGGTACTTTGACAAGTCTGCCTTCAGGGGTTCGAAATTAGAAGCTAATTCAATCCTTGATGATAAGTCAATGTTTCGAGAAATGTTATTCATTACATTTTGACTCAACATTTTATCTGTTCATTCTAGACTGAGTGGTATCCATCCATTTGACAACCAAGCTGACAGGTTACGATCCTTTAAGTGGTCCTTCGACAAGTCTTCCTTCAGGGGTTCGAAACTAGAGCTTGATAATTGTAAATTGATAATTGTAAATGTTTTTAAGTAATGTTATTCGTTATATTTTGTCTTAACTTTGTTTTCTTCATTTTATCTGTTCATTCTAGACTGAGTGGTATCCATCCGTTTGACAACCAAGCTGACAGGATACGATCCTGCAAGTGGTCCTTTGACAAGTCCGCCTTCAGGGACATCTCACCGGAGGCCCAGGACTTCATCAGCAGACTGCTCATCAGGGACAAGTCGTAAGTTAGCGTAGATCTCAAGGCTCCATAGAATAAAGATTCACAATTACAATTACACAAAGATTAATAGCTACAAATATTTATGCTTACAATCACTAGCATACATTCCAGTCTAATTAATTGATCGTATGAGCAAAGAATTGATTGTACATGTACATATGATCATAAATCTTTATGTAACATGGCCCTGGAACATCATTGCATAACTCTTCTTTTTTTAAATTTTTTTATCACCACATAAAATGCTTCTACAAAAATTGTATTGATCATTATGATATATCTTGAAATATATACATGTATGATCTAAATTGTGACTATATCCAATGACATCCATTATGACTATAATGATCATTCTTATGTAATGTAATTTGTATTATTCAAACTACTTTCACACTTAAATGTAATAAAGTTATCCTTTCATGGAAAATAATGTAATGTTTAGGAAACCTTATTTTTTGCATCGATCTCTCACATCTCTCACATATTAAAACAAAAATATTAATGATTTTTTGTTTGTTAGCCTGTTAAATCTAATTGTTGTACAGTTGTTTGATAAAAATGGCTTTATTTTGTGATTGCTTTGTTTTACCCTTAGTTCATTCATTTTATTAATTTTGTTTATTTCCACAAATTCACCATTTGCAATGTTATTGTTCTATTTCTCCCCCCCCCCCCCCCCCCCCCCCACTTTGTTTGCCCCCAGAGAGAGGATGGGAGCCCATGAGGCTCTTGACCACCCATGGCTGAGGGTGAGTTATATTTCTTGAGTTGAAATTCTTGGAATGATTAATAGTAGTCCATCATTAGTACTCATTGAAAAGAAAAGTTAGCAAAACCCAGCTAATGTAGATGGAATGATATATATTGATTTGTATTCAATATCCATAAACGTCCCTAGAATTGATGAGAACATATGAACATCATCTATATCATTGATGCTATTGTTGCATAATGCATTTAAGATGAAAGGTCAATGACAGTCTTGGAAAGCTGCCTCCTCTTTACAGAAAACAAAACAAATTTCATATATATACATGTATAAAAATAAATTGATAAATTGCAAAATGTCACTTTTGTTTCACGATCACTTACACACTTATATCACATAACACATAGGTTAATGCATTTAAATACTGCACATAAAATGTATTGTATATCCACAGTTATGATAATAGATATAATTTCTAACTTATTTTTTCACTATTCACCTAAGGGAAACGAAGTTTACATTTTCTGTAATTTCTGGCAATTTCTCAAGACTGTATGACTCAAAACCATGAAATTAAGAGAAACCTATCTGAGCATGTTTTGAAAGCTGCATTCAGAGCATTGTGTTGTTACCATGGAAATATCTTGTTAGTAGAAATGAATATCTCATGAAGCTTCGAGGCCTACATGTATGCTGGGAATGATATGTTAATTCATTTATTACTTTCCTTTTTGTGCTACATTGATGCAATTGATAGAATTCAGTGAAACCAACCTATACGGGTCTGTTGCATAAACATTGCGATTAAATGTAACTTCAGCAAAGCATATCAAACCTATTGCATGAAAGTTGTAAATTTTGTTCATTTGGCTCATATGCTACAGCTCATTTGCTTGTCCAAAAAAAATGAAAAAAATTATCTTCACACAATAGACAGTCGGGTTTGATTGCAAAGTTGCAATTGGTCGCAAAGCAAAGTTTAATGCAATAAGCCAGAGTTCTTCTAATTCATTTTTATATAGTGTAGGAATATGACAGCTTGTTGACCATTGCAGAAATCATCTTTGAATGCAATTGAATATGCATGATAACTAACAAACTGTCAAAGATCTTCCAATATTAGAGGTAATAAATGGAAGATATCCAATCGTGTACATTGCATTTCAGTGATTATGTATGTTTTTAATAATTTATTTGAATAGATTAAAGAGGAAAATGCTTTGTAAACATGTAAATCAATTTGTGTCTTCCCCTTCTATTGTAAATTAAAATACATAAAACTCGGCGAGGACACAATAATACAGCTATCAAACATAGCCTTAACTAGTTGAGCATGCTATGGTGCCAGATGAAAATAAATAGCAATAAGTAACACAATGTCCTGACCTACATTGTATTTAACGTTTACTGAATCACATTTTTATCGAACCAGTAAAAAACAACTAACTCAGTGCACATGTATGTTAAAGTTGAAACGCTACAGTTTATTAAACACGATCATGCTTGCTTCAATATCACATTCAGTTGCATATAATATCATGAGGATAGATAATAGTGAATGATATTTATGTAGTATCCAGTAGTGCTTACCTTCAAATGCTTGACATATGTTTGAATTTGGGTATACAGTTGTATAAAAGTCCAAAGAGAATTAAATAGTACTTACTGAATTAGTAATAGCAGTATTGTTATATCCTTCCATTTTTATTATTCACATTTAATTTCCTATCCGGCAGCAGGAGGTAAGTAATGAGTGAATGCTGCGCTAGCTTAGCATTAAAAAGCACAAGCTTTTAGTGATAGAAATTAGCACTAGTTTTGATTATAAAGGGCACCTTAATTATACAGTATATAGCTGCAATAGTATACCCACCTCGTGTTATGTTGTCGCCATGTTGGAGGGCACTCTACACTTTGCACAAGAAATTTGAGGGGTTTTTCACAAAGATCCCAAGTTGAACGTACCTCTAAGTTGACATTAAAAGTATGGAAAGCTATTAGTTTCTTTGAAAAATTGTTCTAAAAGTCCTTTTACAAAGGCACAAATGTTGATTCAAATCATTAATACCTTTTATTATCAAGGAGATTTTATGTTCTTGATGCAACATTTATGAAGATTCTAAAATTCTTGCTTTTTTGCTTTTGAATATATTGTATTCAGAATGGCCTAAGGCCATTTGTAGCCTTAGAATAATTCTAAGGCTACAAATGGCTTTCCATTATATTAAGGTCCAACTTAGAGTTAAGTTCAACTTAGAATCTTTGTGAAACACCCCCTGCCTTGAAAAGTCATCAAAGGAGATTCCAAATATGTCTATTTTTAAAATTACACATACAGTACATGTACAAACATATGAATATGTGCGTTCCAGTGTCACATTCAGACATGCTCAATATAAATGCTACCTTGTTCTGAAGGCATTTAAACTCCTTTGTGCAAGTATAGAGCGCCCTCCAGTGTTGACTAGTCAATTACTTTAATTCTTTTAAAAATATTTTAATTCAATATTTAAAACTAAATAAAGTTAAAATTGCTGTATGAAGATGCATGAGTATGGAAAAATGTTTGGTCTTGCGTAACAAAATATTCCATGTATTGACAGATTTTATTACTTTTGTTTATTCAATCATTTTTATTTACATGCATACATATTGTTTTTGTGGACTGGAAGAAGCTGATGATGCTTTTATGTACATTATTGTTACGTTTTATTGCAGAATCATGAAGCATTGTGCTAAAAATTCTTTTATTTTTGCTATTTGCACCTTCCTGAACAAAAAAGTATGTTCACATCTGGGTTAGATGACATCCATGGTATGATTTTGCATCTGCGAACTTACACCACAAAAGGACTGTTATGTTGCAGCGTAGTTTCTTTTTATTAACGGAAATAGTCAAATTTTGTTACAAATATGAGATGCAAGATTTTAGTATTTCCTGAATGAGGGTGTCTTCATCTACATTCTGTAGAATTTTGAACGTCGGAAATCATGTTGAAATATGACTTTTCATCAAATAAAAATGATCAGATTGCAGCGCTTGAATATCATGTCATCATTTTATAAGCACAATCCTTTTTCCCAACGTATTGGTTGTTTTGTGGTGTAAGGTCACATTAACGGATGACAGCTTGTAGTTAGTACATTGAAACCTGCAGAGCAGCTGGAATTGAAATTTAGTCAATGTATTTATGAATATAAGTCATTATACAGTTGTTAACTGGTGGTGGAGGGAAAAGCACGGAATGTTCCACTCCCGAGGGATTTTAAATGCTATTGAGGGAAGAGTAAATAAGTCCCGAGACGTAGTCGAGGGACTTATTTTCTTAACGAAATAGCATTTTAAATTCCCGAGGGGAACATTCCATGATTTTCCTGACAGCAAAGTTAACAACTGTCTTATCATCTGATTGCCATGTGACAGTGCCATGTAATATCCAAAAATATTAAATGGCAGCTCATGTACTGTATTTACTAAGTCAGGTGATAAAATACATTGACATCTTGCTTAGATATTGCTTGGCTGTCAGGTATATACATTTAGCATGTTGATACTGTACCTGCATATCAGCTACCACTGGGGATGTCATACCATGCGACCTATGCTTCATTGGATTGGCATTAAAAGATCAATAATCTGTGTGCATGATACAAGTGTTTACTACATTGCTACTTTTGAAATTGTCTGCTGCATTTATTTATTTATTAATTTCTCTATTCTGCTTAATATATAAATTTGACTAATTTCATCAAAAATTAAATTTGACTGCACTAGGATATTTGGGATTGCATTTAATAAAAATGTTGGTAATTTGAACCCTCAATTCAAGGCCTTTTGCTAAGATTTTAAAAAAATAAAGAAGCAAACATATTAATCCAAAAAAGAAACATCTGCACAGCGTGCAAGCTTGAAGGGTGAATACAAACATATGAAATGTTACGTATATAGCTAACTTTAGTTCTTATTGCTAGAACATGAGGTAAACAAGCAGTGCCTAAGCATAGCATGTGCTCTTGAATGGTGCATTTTGTTTGAATGAATATTGCCTTTTCTCTTCAGTTTTATATTACAATCTGCATGAATTTTGACCCACAGGAAAAGACCATCAGTGATCTAAGCTTGAATGAGGTAAACACATGCTACTAACCCTATAAAATATATATGTACACCATGTATATATATATATATACATTATTTGGCACTATTGGGGTTAATACGAGTCCATGTCGAAATAACAAAATTGTCAGTGTTGCGTCAAAGTTAGAATTAGTTTATTTATGTCTGTTATATATCGTGCTGTCAAGCAATGACATTTGTGTACACTGTCATCACAATGTTCAAATTACATCAAATCCTGTAGTTTCTTTAACAAATGTGTTTCTGTCAAGTTCTAAAATTTTGAAATTGTAGTTCCTACTACTTCGGTGTCAACTACTAAAATATTAATATTATTTATTGGGCTGTCGAGCAATGACATGTTAACTGTTGTCACCAGTGGCGTAATGAGCAAAGACTTTTCTTTCTTTTTTGTTTTTGTTTGGGGGGGGGGGGCTAAACCAAATCCACATCACCACCGGGTAGATAGTGTAATGGCACAGGGTTAGGGTTCAAGAGATGTAGAGGGGGAAGGGTGTGATGGAAGGTGGGTATCCGCCTGTGCACAGTAAGGGTGCTTTTGTACTGTTTTACTTGAAGTTCTGCAATCTGGTGCATACTTAGGAAGGAAATTTGACTTGACATGAAGTAAAATCAGAATTATCTTGTCTAAAGAAATACCCCTTTTTCAATCACTGGTATCGAATAAGATATAAGCCATGATTTAATTATTTTTTTGGGGGGGGGGCAAGAGCCCCCCTCCCCCCCCCCCCCCCCCCACCCCACCAGTACGGCAGTGGTCGTCACAATGTTATCAATACATCGCATTCTGTAGTTTCAATTACAAACATGTTTCTGTCAAGTTCTATTAGAATTGAGAAATATAGTTCTTGCTACTTTGGTGTCAAGAAATAAAACATTTGTATTATTTGAGCACTTTTTGTATCTAAACTTGAATAAACACGATATCAAGATCCCAATAGGATGAAATCGTTTTTTAAATACATATTGTGCTGCATGTGTTATTGCCATTTACATTTTCTTCTAACTCATTTCAGTGATCCTTTAACTTTAACATAATATTTTCCAAAAGTGATATCTGAGAATTAAATCATTCAAATATAATTGTAAGATTCTTCTGAATAAGATATGCAAGTGTCATAGAAAACATATAATGTACATTGTACCAGAGCTGCCAAGTCTTCCTGATTTCGCAGAAGATTTCTTGAATATAGACCAAGATTACTGCATCGGATAGCCAATCTTCCTGATTATCCAAAAATTGTTATCATTTGGTTGTATGCATTTTATAGAGATATCTTCCTGATTTCTGATGAAATTTCCCCAAAATCTTCCTGATTGTTGAATTTCAATGTTGGTAGCTCTGCCTCTGTTGTACACTGTGAACCTAGTGAAAATTGAACATTTGATTTCAGTTTGTTGCACCTTCTGCCAATTGATTTTGACTACAACTGAAAAAAGGGTTCCAGAACACTTTTCATTTAATCATAAATATCTCTATGATTGGGGAGAAGCTCCAAAAATCCAAACCTATTTCACTCTTCTGTTTCCAAACAGCAATTAAGGTATACAAGAGAAATGTGAAAATTTCAAGTGATTTTGATTATTTTTGACAAAGTTAATGGATCACTCTCATGTAATAGCATGCTGAAGTATTATGATTTGAAGAGTGTAGCATTTACGAGTATGGAGGCTGTGATTATGCTAATCTAGGCAAAGCTCATCTAAACCATAAAGGGAATAATTATAGACAACTGTTTGGCAACAGCTGTATTACATAAACACAGTTTTGCAAGTGGTTTTTCATTTCAATTGTATGAACAGTTTTGCTTAGTGTATGTGGCAGTCTTGTTTTGCTTTGTTCTGTGGATAATACTTTTTGTCATCTTAATAACATGTATGTACTGTATATTGACAAAGTAAAAGCTTTTTTAACACATATCCTGTTGATCTGCAAATCATTGTTATTTTGCATCGTGGATACTCTTTTGTCTGTTGCACAAGCTATATCGGAGATTAATTGTGAATTTTGGGAAAACTGCTTTTATCATGTTTGAGCATGAGAAGAGTAAAATGTCATAATAGCACCTGTTTGAACCTGCTTGCATGTTTATGTTCTTCAAATTACCCCGGAAATGTGGTTCATAATTATTATTTTCTATCCTTTATTGGTCTTAATTGTCATGTATAATATCAAGATTATGAATGTTTACTGTACAGTGAAATATAATTGTAAATGACCTAACTACTTTTGTATATCTGTGATAAACATTTACATACTATCAAACTTTCAAGCAATTTCCACAACTGAATGATTCCTGAAAATAATGTTCTGGTTATCTATAAATGAGTAATGAAATGAGCAATCTGTAGACCCAAATTATCATTCATCCAGTTGAAGTAGAATAGTACAATAATTATTTATCAATAAAGTTGAGGACTAATATGTGAAGCTGCTTGTAAACCAGCAAAACGTTGTATTTACAAGTGTAAGTCCTTCCAGTTTATTGATTCAAAAGGAAAATGTGTTTTGTATGGATACATGGCTTAAAACTACATGTATTTATTGTTGAAATAATAATTGGGGATGTTTCTGAGAAGAACATAGTATTGCTATTAAGGAATAGATCAGCACAGAGTACAGTTTATAGTCAATTTTGACTGTGTTTTGTTTGAATTGCAGCAAGACTTCCGTGGAGGAGCTAAGAACATCTCAACAGACAACCATGCTAGACTTCTGGAAGGAAAGTGGCTGGTAAGACAAGTTTTAATACAAATATATATATGTTTCCTCTGTCACAAATTCCTCCATAAAAGGATGCTTTTTGTTTTTCTTTTCCTGACTTCTGTATACCATATTATTATAGGCAGCCTATATCGTTTAGCCTTGGTAGCCATAAAGCCCCCAAGGTGTCTTGGTTTTTATTTGTTTGTTTGATTTTCTAATCAAAACCCTTTTTTCTTTGGGTAAAATATGAGACACAACACAATGAATATAGATGTAAATGGTAAAGTCCATAACGCTTTTGTTGTCAAAGATAGGAGCATTTATGTATGTATACTTATTCCTTACACTATAAAAATGTGATTAAATATTCATTGTAAATGCATGTGTCAATGCTATTCATGAATACTTGTCTGTAGAATAGGTAGAATAGAATAGGAGCTTTGCAATTCAATTTGGCAATCAGATGATTAATAGACAAACCCAGACTCATTGGGTGGAATTCACAAAGGAGGTTTATGTAAACTATGGTTGCAACCATGGTCTACATCTATGGAGGGCCATTTGTAAATTGATGGAGAAAGAATGTATTTGTTTTACTTGTGAACAATTTTGAATCTACGTTTTGTCAAAGAGATGTCTAGTTTTCAGATGGTGAATCTTATTTGGTGCTGCTAATTAGCAAGCACCAACGACTGTATCATGAATGATTGATAAATGTTATGTTTTGCTTTTGTCTTGTCTACAAGCAGCACTTGATAGATCTAGACCATGGTTTAAACAATGGTTTACATAAACCTCCTTTGTGAATAATTATGCCCATTACATTTGCTTGATTGCCTTTGAAGGAGGGAGAGCACAAGCTGGGGATTGGTCGCATTGGAAACTTTGGTGGACAGAGGAGGAGGAAGAATAAATGTGCTTTTTGCTTTTGTCTTGTCTGCAAGCAGCACTTGATAGATGTAGACCATGGTTTAAATAATCATGGTTTACATAAACCTCCTTTGTGAATTATATACCCATTACATTTGCTTGATTGCCTTTGGCTTGCAGGAGGGTGAGCACAGGCTGGGGATTGGTCGCATTGGAAACTTTGGTGGACAGAGGAGGAGGAAGCCCCTGAAGACGGACGTCTCAGAGGACCTGGCCATTGGTAAGATTGCATTATAAACGTACTTTAACCCGATCAGGACTGACTGATTTCGCTACAACATGCATTCTCCATAGACCCAAGCCAGATTTCTTTTGGGACCAGTCCTGAACAAGTTAAATGGGGAAAAATACTGTTGAAAACTGCTCATCTACAACAACAAAAAAGGCTAGTGTAATAACAATAAGAGAAGTCTAGTTTTCAATCCTAGCACAATTTTTGCCACAGCAAAATCAAAATCTAGTTTGGGGTCTAGACATTAATGGGTTAAGAATAACAATTATAATTGAATTATATAAACAAAAATGTGCTCACATGCCCAGTACTTCTAAGACACCATCAATATATAAGGCGCTATATCCATTATTTCTGGCAAAAGGCGCTAAATCCAAAATAAAATAAAATATGAAAAATTATATAAAATACATGCTGTATGCAGGATTTTTCTAACTTGCATTTGTATAACCTTTAGTGGTAGCTCTTCCATCTGTAGTATAGATTTGATGAAAAAACAGAGACAAATGTGGGTAATTAAAAAACACTGATTTTATCGAAATTAACCGGAATGGATTTAGCGCCTTTTGGTTGAAAGCTCTTCATATATAACTAATATTGTGAGGCACAAAATGTGCATCAATATTACTTGCATATAACACAATTTTTACAAAATATATACAGTCTCGGAAAAAATCTTTAAAATTCACCAAAAAGTGTTTGGTCTAATAATTTTATTCTAAGGCTATATTGCTGAATAATATCTGTCTTTAAGAAGATAATGTATGCAAAGTTAAATGAATTATGAACGAACAGGAACAAAATGTCCCATTTAACATCCTGGCAAATATGTATATTGTTTTATTCATTAAGTACAGTAATTACTCAATTAAACTCTTTTAAACACCAGTAATATAAAACAAAAAAGGGGAAAGTAATATCAAATCTACTACTACAAAAAATGTTAAAACTCTAATTTTTGCTTTCCAGACCGGAGGGAAGGTGCACCGCGTTTCATCAAGCGTCCAATCAACACCAGTGCCATGGAGGATAGAGATGTCAACCTGTCCTGCCAGGTCACAGGCCTCTCACAGCCTGTCGTCACATGGTAAGAAGAATAGTAATAATAGTGATAATGATAATGATAATAATAGTAATAATAATGATAATAACAATAATAATAATCAAGATACTGCAAATGATAATGATAACCATTATAATAACAATTATACAAATAATAATGAGGATCATTTTAATGACAATAATAATAATACAGTAGTCTCCGCTTATTTGGGGAGGCATTTTACCCCTGTAACAGGTGTACCTGATTTAGTGGTGACTATTTCCTTTAAGTGATCCATTAATTTTATCAGATTTTTCAAAAAGCAAAATTTTAGACTACATTCATGTATGTACTCAAAAAACCTATACAATTGTATGATTCGTCCTAATGATATGTGATATTCTCATAGAAAAAGAACAATAATTACCTAGTGAAAACAAGTGAAAACTGATGTCAGATTTTATCCCTGATTGTTCTTGCAAAGTTTCTGAATATGGAGACTATGAACAATCAAGTGTTCCAGAAGGCTTTTCAGTTCATAAAAACCCATTAAATTATTATGGTACCATAAGCCAAACAGCAGGGTTCAAGAGAAATTTGTTTAAGAACTGTAGGTTTCAAGTTGAAAACTTTGTCTGATTTTGATTGTGTAGGTCCAAGGATGGCCAGGACCTGAAGCAATCCCTCAAGTTCAAACAGAAGTTTGACAACTTCAACTACGGCCTGCAGATCTCACAGATCCATATGCATGTAGATATTGCAGTATGATTTTTCTTTTATGAGAACTGTAGGTTTGAAGTTTAAAACTTTCTTTGATTTTGATTTTATAGGTCGAAGGATGGCCAGGACCTGAAGCAATCCCTCAAGTTCAAGCAGAAGTTTGACAACTTCAACTACGGCCTGCAGATCTCCCAGATCCAGATCAAGGAGGCGGGCCTGTACACCGTCACGGCAACAAACTCGTTCGGAAGGTGCTCGCACGAAGTCAGGGTCATCGTAGAACGTAAGTTTGTCTCTTCTGATCTTGTGTTTGCTTTGCTTGCCAATGTCCTCTAACCTAAAGGCCCAGTCCCATACTGACGATCTTCACGGCGAATCGTAACGATTTGACGTTCGTCGAGAAAATCGCTTAGGTCGTGTTGCATCATATTACATCGTATCTGTCATTGATACCCATTCAACGGGGGGTATGATCTATTCATTCATCCCCCCTGATGAATAGGTATTACGTAAGTCGCTACGCCCATGCCCAAAACCGTGGCTAAATCGAGTCGATTCGTTCTAGTAAATCGTTGCGAGGCGTTGCGAGTCGCCTTGAAAATCGTCAGTATGGGACTGGGCCTTTAAATTCTCAATAAGCACAGACATAGGTCTACATTGAAATTGTTTTATTCATTGAAACCGTTACCTTGCAATGCGATAATTGTTTATTTCATTTAATGACCAACCCTGTAGAATACTATTTTGGGATGTTGGTTTCTTTGAATTAATTCCTATTCTCTCTTTGGTTTCCTACAGCTGATCCAATGAAGCAGAGAGCTGCCCAGAGACAACCAAGGTAAACATTCCATTACCTCTCATTATTCTCTCATAGGAATTGTTACTCCCATAGACCCATATTCTTCCAAAAAATTTAAGCCATTCCCGACGGGAACCCGGTGGTACCTATACACATCTCTAAGGAAATTGCAAACATTAGTAGGGAACATGTTAAACTGACTGTCAGATTGTATTAGATTGATGCTGGGTTTGACAAACATACTCTGGTAGATACTGTTACTCACAAAGGCCGGTATTCTACTAACGAAATAAAACAAAGCATCGGTTTTACTTTGATGAACGCTGGGTTAAACTTCCTTAAACCTTCATTAAACCGGATACATGTATGTGTCTAAATTGCTACTCTGCTACATGAAAGTGTCACAATTTCCAACCATCCTGGTGAATTCATGTTTTACTAATGTTGCAAGAAACTTGTGGAAGTCGTGCCACTAGACTCGAGCCCATGGTTTGAGTTCAAGCTGCGTTTCTCATACCATCCTTAACCCTAAAAAGACTGGGGGGGCTGATTTAGCCCCCCTTCCCTCCGCTATTTTCGCGATTACTTCGCAATGCTTAAATATTTTACGGTGCCACTTCATGACTTTTTTCCTTAGATTTGCGCACACCGGGTCAACGATCCATGTGTTATGTAACATTTTGCGATCGCGTGTCACAGAAAATTCGATTTTTTTTTTTTTTTTTTTTTTTTTTTTTTTTATTTTATTTTTTTTTTTTTTTTTTTTTTTTTTTTTTTTTTTTTTTCTTCTTCTTTTTTTTATAAATTCTTCCATGTATATAACACACACAGTTTTTACATGCACCTATTTATGTTGCAGTTTTACACCCATCTTTTCACAAGTAATGTTAATATTCCACTTTGGCATGGTGAACAAATTTATTGCATTCTCATTTGCATAAAACAATACAATATATAGAGACTAATACAAAGAAAAACAAAGAAAAGGATAAAAACAAAGAAAAAACATGGAAAACGGTAAAACTAAATAGATTTTCATGATTATCCTGTTGTTTTATCAGAGATTGGGTAAATTTATATAATCTTAGCATGTATACTGCACCAGGAACACAATTTTCTTGATAAGAATCACCAAATATTTAAACAAATGCAAAAAATATGAAAAAATACAATTTTTGCCTAATTAATTAGCTCTAATTAGCATATTATAATTAAAACAAAAAATTAAACTGCAATATTGTAGAGCTCATGGACATCTTTCACCATGCCAAATTTGGAGTCGATCGGAGTTTCGATTGCCGAGAAAACTACAAAAAATACAATTTTTGCATAATTAATTAGCTCTAATTAGCATATTCTAATTAATTTTTTTTGTTTAACTTCGCAATATTGTAGACCTTATGGACATCTATCACGATGCCAAATTTGGAGTCGATCAGAGTTTCAGTTGCCGAGATCTTGGGGGGGGGGGGCCCTTTTAGCCCCCCCCCCCCCCCCCCCCCCCCCAGTTTTGTTAAGGTTCAAAATAGCCCAGTCTTTTTAGGGTTAAGAACTCATGACAATATATTATGTCTGACTTTATGTTGCAGGAAAATTGTGGAAGATGTGCCACTAGACTCGAGCCCGTGGTTTGAGTTCAAGCTGCGCTCTCGTACCATCCAGGAGAAAACTGGCTTCAAGCTCAGCTGCATTACCTGTGGCTACCCAGAACCAAAGGTAAACAAAATCATTAAATCAAACCTTTCTACGAAGACCGTTCGAGCAAGACATTTAAAGGGATCTAGTATTGTCCAAATCCTCAACAAATTTTGCTGTGTGGCCAAGTCAGGCAATGCAAGATTTTTCAAATTCTAGTGGCCCAAAACTTCTATCTGGTGGCCAAAAGCTATATTTCACTTGACCTGGCCTAGTGGGTCTGTGTTGATGAAGAGTTGAATTTTGTTTCTTAGGTGCAGTGGTATTTCAATGGTATGACGAGAGTTAAGGCATTATGGAACTGTACATGTACATGGAGTGGTTTTATAGTCCATTTACTAATGAAGAGTTGAATTGTGTTGCCTAGGTGCAGTGTTACTTGAATGGTCTGATAAGGGTTAAGGCATTATGGTACTACATTGAGTGGTTGTATAGTCCAATTACTAATGAAGAGTTTAACCTTGTTGCTTAGGTGCGGTGGTACTTAAGGCATTATGGTACTACATTCAGTCGTTGTATAGTCCAATTACTAATGAAGAGTTTAACCTTGTTGCTTAGGTGCGGTGGTACTTAAGGCATTATGGTACTACATTGAGTGGTTGTATAGTCCAATTACTAATGAAGAGTTTAACCTTGTTTCTTAGGTGCGGTGGTACTTCAATGGTGAGGCATTATGGTACTACATTGAGTGGTTGTATAGTCCAATTACTAATGAAGAGTTTAACCTTGTTGCTTAGGTGCAGTGTTACTTGAATGGTCTGATAAGGGTTAAGGCATTATGGTACTGGATTCAGTCATTGTATAGTCCAATTACTAATGAAGAGTTTAACCTTGTTGCTTAGGTGCGGTGGTACTTCAATGGTCTGATAAGGGTTAAGGCATTATGGTACTACATTCAGTCGTTGTATAGTCCAATTGCTAATGAAGAGTTTAACCTTGTTGCTTAGGTGCGGTGGTACTTCAATGGTGAGCTGATCCCCAAGACACACCCTGACTTCAAGCAAGAGTATGGCTACCGCCTCTCCACCATCGACGTGGACTGCGCCACTCTCGAGCACTCCGGACGCTACTCAGCCGTCTGCGAGAACTCGCACGGCACGGGAGAGACAGAGTGTATCGTAAAGGTTCAAGGTAAAGCCCGCCCTCTGGTGGCACAGTTTGTACAGTTTGATGTTGATGTGAGACAGGTCAACCACTTTGTGAGTTACCGTAGTAATGGGAAGCTTCAGAATCAAACACGTTACTAGGGGGTCATATAATGCATAGTGTATGCATGTATACCATCCTGTGCCACAAGACTCATATCTCTATAAAGCGCTTTACATCATTACCCCGGTCATTCAATTGTAAATACTAATTTAATGACATAAATATGAGAAATTAAGTATAATAAAAATAGATATTATATAGAATAAGCACTTTTGTTCTTCTGTTGCAGGGTTTTTTCTCCTCAGGGGGATTTTTCGCTCCCTTCAGCAGGGATATGGCATTCATGCAAACTCTATCAAACAAACGTGCTATAGAGATGATTCATATTGGGTGCTATATAACATTAATATTAATTAATGAACATTTATAAGTTAAATCCGTCTTGTGTCTAATTTATAAAGATTTGTTTGATAGTTTGCTTTGAATTCTACATTGTATGTACGGATATACCAGCACGTTATATTTGGTGGTTTTCTGCCTCCCCAGTGCGCGACCCCAAGAGGGCCCAGGAGCAGATGGAGACGCGGTCCTCCAGGAGGAGGAGGTTCGATGCGGAGGAGGAGACAACGGAGGAGTCTAGCTACACCAGGAGCAGCCGCAGGACGGAGGAGTCGACCACGGTGGTGGAGGAGTCTAGCTCATCGTCCAGGACCACTAGGTCTAGGAGAGACCGCAAGGGAGAATCATCAGCCGGTATGTCTGGCGCCCTCTCAGTTTCCTCATACAGTTAACTTTAATATTCTGGGTGTGTTTATTAATACTTGCTAGCTATAGAAAAAAAAAATTTTTTGTATGGGAATAGAAACATGTTAGAAAATCAAACAGAAAACGGCTCTGAGTTAAAACTTATTTCAGAAAACTACATTCTGGATCACATGAGAATGAAAATACACTTTTTAATGTTTTGATGTGGTGACTTGAGGCTTATCACTTGCTCTTGTTTGTCAAGAGCAAATATTAATTCAAACATATAAAGAAACTGACCAGAAATATAATATGACTGAAAAAGAGCGAAGAAAATGGGATTTCAACGGGATTCGAACCCGAGCAAATATTAGCATGATTGGCCTGAAATACCTATCACCTCTTAAGATGGGCTAAGCAAGTGTCGATAAATACACCCTTTAGACGCAGGTACAAGCACTGACTTCCTCTCATAGTTTATGAAGTAGCACTTTATTGTTTTAGCAAGTATTGTCCTAAGTCACAAGTATGTGTAAGTTGACTAATTACATGCTTTGATCATTACCTATAGATTTAGCAAATAAATGTGTGTGTATATTAATGCTCAAGAATGGATACACAGCTCCTGCTACATGTATAGCTGAGTATGTTGTAGGTCAGTGCATGCATAATTGGTGACCTGCTTTCGTTAATTACCATTTTTCACACTTTTTGCTGTATGTGTAGTTAGCTAGGTAGTACTTTTCTCGTTATATGTGTCACAATGTACACCATACACAATGTTTAACTTAATTGGCCTCACTCTGTGCTCTACATGTAGCTCCACCTGCCTTACTTGATAAACAGTACATCTTGTGCCCAAACTCTTGTCTATGGCTCCTGTCTTTCGTGGCAATGATCGCAACTTACGCATCATCCCTATACAAATCTAAATTTTGACACCTTCCAAACCTTTCTGTGCCCTCGGCCCCATTCCTTGACTCTTTGAGCAGCGTTTGAGACTGAAACTATGTCAGAGAGTCTGAGTAATGGCACAAGACAAGAGGAGGAAGAGGAGATCGACATCGACCTCGATGCCCCTGAGACTGAGAAGGCCGCCTTAATGATCCAGAACAGCTTCCGTGGACTGAAGTCTCGCAAGTCAAAGTCAGCGGCCGCAAAGCCAGGTTGGGAGACGGGGCTGTAGCCAACTTTTTAAAGAGCGGTTGTCCTCATTACCCCTGTTCCTTCCTTTATTGTATTTGTTGTCTCCCTATGTCTGTGGCATTACTGATTGATCTTGGCGATATGTTTTTACTAGGAGTCACCTATAAACCTACATCTTTCCCATTCCTGTCTTGTTGCTTGCTCTTTCCTGTGTCACACTTAGGGTGTTATTCATTGTATCATCCTGTGTCTACCTAATGTAATTGTCTTGGCACTCTCGGGGTGAATTCTCACAAGGAGTCTGCACTGCACTCAAGATGTATCTCAAGTCTATATGCTGCACCTTTATGATTATTTCCCCGTCTTGTAACCCCTTCTTGCATCAAGCCTTTACTCTTCTATCTACCGTCTTATACCCTAACTTTCTATGGCGAATGTCAGTGATGTACACGTGTGGCACATACTGAATGATGGCCCCTTAGAAGTTCTCTAGTTCCTGTTTGAGACGTTTCCTACCCTTCTTTAATGGCTGCACCTAAGCTACCCCCTCTATCCTTGTGTCTGTGTTGATGTAACGAGTTGGTAGTCGGCAGTCAATCTGTTGAAGTAACGTACACTTTTCTTGGAGTCTGATGGGCCCTCCAGAAATAGATTATCTCCAGTGCACCTTTGTCTAACTGTTTGCTTCCTAATCCTGATATTAAGAAAATCTTTCTCTTATCGTATGTTTCTGCTGATATAACTGTCCATAGAGTTCTTGTGTTGTCTTTATTATATAGTTCCACTATCGTTATCTTCCTTTACATCTATTTCTTCATGGATGATTTTTCAGAAGGTTGGTACTAAGTCTCCTGATAGCCTGCCTATATATATGACAATAATCCTATAATAGCTGTCCATGGAAGTAATAATAGCGTGTGAGGAAAATAAGTTTGTGTTTTTTTCAGTGGTTAAGATAACTCTAAAGAGCATGCGATACCGACATTGTTTTAAAACATAGAATCTTTCTAGAATACATTTTTTTTTTCAGAAGTAGGTGATATAACATATGAATAATCTAAACATATTTGTGTGGGAAGAAGTTATTTTGTATGACTTTTGTACGTTTGTGTACACTTGTGACACCCTTTCCATAAGTTAAGACAACTCTAAACAGCATAGGGTTATTATAATGAACTTATCTACAATTATATAATATAAATCAAGCATCTTTGTGGATCACAAAGTTTTTCAGAAGGTTGATGATAAGTTTACAAGGTAGCGTATATATTTATATGAATAATCTTACAATAATATTGTAACAAGCTCCGTTAAAATAATGTACTTCATATTGTAAGGTAATTTCACAGGTCCATGTTATATGTTATTCTATTGTTTTTAAGCCCTGATACAACCAGATATCTGATATAACGCAATAACCAGGTACATGTAAATTCAATGAACCCAAGGCACTCATTATAATGAGGTTTCACTGTACATGTTTGTTAACTGCATGTTTAGAAAAATAACCAGGGTAGAATTCTGCATGCAACTGTAATTACTGTGTGAGCTTTGTAGTTAGCTAGCTTTATGTATCCCATAATGCACTAGACGGTGAGGGCTGGCAGGAAGTGACGGAGCAGAGGACAGAGTCGTATGAGCAGACGTCCGGGGGAGAGGTAGAGGCAGCTAGCTATGCCTATGGTAAGTCAGCTGAGCTCACCACTTACAGCACTTGCCACATTGCCCTGGGAAATTTAACGATTAAAGGGACTTTAGTAACATTGTCAAAATCCTCAAAATCTGATTGGAATTCTACTTATTCTAGCGGTTCCCACATACCATGTTGTATTCGTATTAACAATAAAAGCATGGGACAGGTTTCGTTTTTTTAAACTTCCCTTTCGTTCAAAAGATATTTACGATTGAAGTGTTCAGATGTTAAATTATCCACTGGACCACGAAAACCGGGTAAATTGAAATTTTTACACAACACCCAGTGGACATATCAGATAACAACATAATACATTGTATCAACCACTCATCACTTTAAGTCGGGCAAGTTAAATTTCAAAACTGGACTGATTTGGTGGCCTGATCTGCATGGCAAGTACAACTTATATAAAGCTATATGTGTCTTGGTATATTTGTTCATGCCATATTAGGGTCGTGGGTTTGATTCCTAACTGGTATGTGTCTCCCTCACCAAGGCATTTTATCCACAAATGCTGCTCTCAACCCAGGTGTAGTAAATGGGTACTAAGGCAGGAATTTAGTATCACCCTACCTGCATTTAACAGGGGAAGTTGTCAAGCTAGCTTCATGGATATTTGGGTTGTACACATGTCTCTGTTGATAAAAAAGGAGGGTTTATGATTTGTTTTTACATAGTTATGAAAAGGGAATTGTTATAGAAAGCTGCTGTGATATTATAAAAAAGTGTTTTACACTGCTGCTTTGAGCAAAATAGTGCAATATGCAAAAGGGAAATACTATACAGTGGTATTGTGAAGGGTTATTCGCAGTTGCATCATAACATATTGATGTGAACAAATTCCTCATGTAAAGAGATAAAGAATCGGTACGATATGATGATCAAATAAACAATTATTTATGTTGGCAGTGTTTCTTATTGAAAATATGGTGAGTATATAGTGCATGGTTGTTTACTTTGCATGCCTTAGAAAGATTTTAATGTATCTGTAATAATGCTTCTTTAATACCCATGCTGGCTATTCCTTTTATGTAAGTGATGTCATGTCTCTTGTAAATACCTCTCTTTATGTTGCTTCTATCTACATCATTTTCTGGGCCCCTTCTCATAAGACATTTCTAATTGGTTAATAGCTCTAATGCTCAATGCTGATTGGCTGGTGAAGTAGTAGTTAAAATAGAGTACTGAACCTGTGACATCATAAAAATCAATTTTTAGAATTTCTCAATTTTAACTTCATTTTCTGAAAGAGCATGCAAAATAATGTCCAAATGCTAAAAATGAATCGAATATGTTAAGTATTGGCTGAGATATGCCCATCAGAATGATTTTTTCAATAGGAAATCATTCTAATGGGCATATCTCAGCCAATACTTAACATATATTCGATTGATTTTCAGCATTTGGATATCATTTTGTATGCTCTTTCAGAAAATTGATGTTGATGACGTCACACTTCACCAATCTATAATTGAACACATTCAACAATTAGAACAGTTTTATGAAACGGGGTTCTGTGAAATGTTTTATGTTTCCCACTTAGTTGTCCCATCTTCACCCCTGAAAATCGATTCCTTCTCTGTAACCTTCCGCACTACTAATTGACTTTAATGATGAATTTTAATAATTGATGCCATGCATTTTCATGAGAATTATTATTATAATGATCATGACAAGAATAATGAAAGGAAACAATTATCACTTTGATGAAACTCAAAATCTTCTATACATGTATGAAATTGTCTTCAAAATCATAAACATAAAAATAAATTGTTCTTTATATGTTATATGCCATGAGTAAACCACCAATTTTCAAAAGAAAGAAAAAACAGAAATATATCTTAAACAAAACAAAATTGATCAGGTATTTTTCAAGAAACAAAAAGTAATTTCAACTGTCGATAATCAGAGCATACTAATTGAAATGTTGATCGAAGAGTGGGTCTGTTATGGGAGCACCACTCATTCCTGAACAAAGAATATCTATGTGGTATAGAGTGGTAAAGTGTGACGTCATCAACAACTTTTTTTTAGAATTTCCTAATTTGAACTTCATTTTCTGAAAGAGCATCAAACAAAATGTCCAAATATTGAAAATCAATCAAATAAAGTATTAGCTGAGATACATGTTTGTATGCCCATTCGAATGAATTTTATTTCAATAGGAAATCAGTGTTATTTTGCTCTGGTTCTTAACGTTACGAACCAGAGCAAAATAACACTGATTTCCTATTGAAATCTATTTATTCTGATGGTCATATCTCGGCCTGATTTTCAACATTTCAACATTTTATTTTGTATGCTTTTTCTAAAAAATGAAGTTCAAATTGAGAAATTCTAAAAATAGATTGTTATGATGTCACAAGCTCTTCAGTACTCTTTATATACCCTAAGCTTCCTCTTCAAATTTGTGTACATTTTTATTCTCCCTTATAACATCATTTTTTGTTTTGATCGCATTATAACAATATTGCACATGGCAGCCAACAGGCTGAATTGTGTACAATTTACAAAGTGTATGTCATACACATAAAATATACCAACTCCACAATAAGATAACATAATACATGATACGATTCTTCGAACTACGGTATTGGGCAAAGATTGAATGCATAATTTTAAATATAATGTGTTACGGTTCAATATCGTTTTTCAATTTCAATTTCAGAAACCGAGCAATCAGCTGAGGACGTGGTCGTATCCCAGAGTGAGATGCAGGCACCGCAGATGGAGATGGAGATGGATCTAGGAGACTCCGGTGGACCGGGTGGCTACCAAGGTCCAGTCGTCCTCCAGAGGCCAGAGGCGCAGAACATAGAGGAAGGAGGCGCCGTGACGTTCGGCTGCCAGCTGGCGGAACCCGCAGACAGAGGTGCGACTCGTCGCTGACTTATTTAATCTAAAGACTTATTACATGATGGGGTGATGGGGATGATGATGGTTGGTTGTGGTGGTGCATGATGATGGTTGTAATGGTAACTGTGATATTATAGGTGTGATGATTATTGCGGTAGTGCTGATGATTGGGGTAATGATGGTAGTGGCGATGCCAATGTAGATTGGAGTAATGGTGGTTGTGGTGGTGCCAATTATAAGAGGTGTGGTGATGATTGGGCTTGTGGTAACGAGAATGGTGTTGATGATGGGGGTAATGATGGTCGTGGCGATGCCAATGTAGATGGGAGTAATGGTGGGTGTGGTGGTGCCAATTATAAGAGGTGGGGTGATGATTGGGCTTGTGGTAACGAGAATGGTGCTGATGATGGAGGTAATGAGGCTCTGGTGGTGCCAATGATAGTAGGTGTGATGATGGTTGCGGTTGTGGTTTTGATGATGGTGCTAATGATGACTGGGGGGATGGTGATGTGGATTAAACAGGGTGGTTTAGGCGTTACTGATGATGATGGGGGTGATGCATTGGTTATGATGAAGAGGTTGTGGTGTTGGTGGTGAGGAGAACAGAGATGGATATAATGTTCATGGAAGTGATAATGGTGGTGGTAGCGACGTTAGCAATGATGAAGATGTCAACCAAGAGATGGTTATGGTGATGATGATGACCTCGATTACGAGAATGACAAAGCTAAGAAACTGTCATTGTACATGTACCATTTTTAGCTCATCCGGCCCGAAGGGCCCGATGAGCTTATGCCATGCCGTTGTGTCCGTCGTCCGTCCGTCCACAGTTTTCAAAATGCTTCTTCTTCGTTATTTTTCAACCGATTTTGATTCTGATTGGTTCATAAGATAGGGCTAGGAGGGGGATTTAAAACTTCTACACAGAATCGTGAAATTCATTATCTATGGTAATTTATGCAAATTTATTCGAAATCACAAAAAATGCTTCTTCTCCTTCATTTCTCGACCGATTTTGATTTGGTTTGCTTTATCTGGTAGAGCTTACTTTGGTACACTAAACTTCTACACAGAATTTTTCTCCGTTCATTAATTATGGTAATTTTTAATTTTTTAATTTTTTAATTTTTTTATTTTTTTAATTTATTTTATTTTTATTTTTATTTTTATTTTTTGTTTTTTTGTTTTTTTGTTTTTTTTTATTGTTTTTTTTTATTTTGTTTATTTATTTATTTATTTATTATTATTATTTTTTTATTTTATTTTTTTATTTTAATTAATTAATTTATTATTATTATTTTTTTTGTTTGTTTTTTTTTTTTTTTTCCCATGTCACCTTCACTCTTAATTTTTTTTAATTTTATTTTTATGTCCCTTCCAGGGCATCAAATTTTTATTTTTTGACCAGTTGAAAAGTGTACCACATGAAATTTGCGATATTTGATGTTGCGAGATGGCGGATGAGCGCTACGTCATTGACGTTCTGGTCTTTATGAAAAACATTTTCATTTCAATCCAAACAACAGTTTCTTGGATCTTCAACGACAACGAGAACGAGATAGAGGATGGCGGCCGTTTCAAGGTGTGGGCAGAAGACGCCAACTACTTCTTGAGTATCCCCCTGGCCCTTGCTACCGACTCCGGCTCTTACACCATGCGTGCCCTCAACTCGTACGGGGAGTGCTCGATCACCGTCAGTCTCAACATCACCGCATCCGCTGATCCGCCCCCAGATGACATCGATGTCCAAGCTCTCATCGATTCAGTACAGTGATAACAGCAACAACTTCATTCACCAACGTCCATACAAATACGACACGACACCAGAACAATCAGAACCAGCGAACTTGAATATGTATGCAAAATTTTAAAGAAAGCAACAATTGCTCGTATAATCGCCTCTTGGAAAACTGCTTACTTTCAGTGAGTGTTTGGGTTATAAATGCCACTGAGTTGCGGATGGCCAGTCTAAGTCTTTGTTCAATAGTCATCGAGTGTTATGTTTGTTGCATAAACTTCTCTTCTTTTTTTGGTTTTACAAAATTTAACCTTCTTCTTTCATATTTTGTCTGAGAGCTTCCGTATTTACGATGCCAGGCTAGATTCTAGATTTAATAGATATATTATATATTTAAAGTAATATTTATCTCCTGTATTATGAATTATACATATGAAGATTTATTTATTTGTTTCTAGTTGGTATTTGTATTTGTTTGAAAGTTGTTTATTTATCGCCTTCTGGTCATCTCAACGTCAGTTTGAAAGCATAATTTGGATCACGTGGTACAAATAAACAAAACTGCCCTCTAGTCTTGTGGACAGTCTTTTTGTATGATTATACTTATTCTGTTTTATATGAATGTGACTTATATGAAGGCAAGCTGTATATAGAAACGACTGCATGCATAACAAAATAATAGTATAGCTTATAAAAGTTCAAGTGCCTATAGTTAGTGATTGGTTTTTAAAAATGACTATGAACAGTTTTCAAAAATAAAAATGCAAATTTTGAAAATACGACAAAAAAAATGTCAACTTATCTCAATATGTAACATATGATATATGCTTATGTAAAATTGCATATGCCTGCAATTTGAACTTGATATTGTGATAGGAAGGAGAAAATAAAATAGATGTCGGGAATTTGTGAATTAGTTTGTTATTTATACAAGAACTCTTTGATATATAATTGGCATAGGGTGGATTATGTGACGGTAATACAGGATAACTGCAATGCAGTATTTAGACATGTCTTGGAAAGGAAGAGAATGAGGAATTTACTTTTGTAAGTATTTCCTCCGCGGCCAAGTGATATGAACCAATCAAGTAAACTTCTATAATATTATAGAAACTCAAATTACATTAGGTAATTCTATAGCTAGCTGAATACCGCTCCTGGAGGGCTGAGGAGCGGTAGTGATTTTTGAGCACTCAAGCTTGCATCCAGTACATTTTATCAGGATTAGCACTTCTTATCTCTAGCCCCTGGGCGCTAATGTCTCAGCAGAGGATTAGAGGATTAGGTTTGTTGACAGCAGTAAGAAAACTGATAAGAATGTGGTCGATACGGAAACAAAAATGATAAAATTGATCATCACGATGGTGGAAGACAAGCTAATGGGACAATCACGTCATGATCACATTGTATTATTTTTAAACGAAAGTGTACATGTATAAAATGAAGTGAAACGTGGAATTATTCATGAGTATCCCTTTGATGGGTTATACTTGAATAGTCGAGTGATGAATATAAGAGTGCAATTATGAAGTCTATTAATTTTCCTCTCTTCTTTTTTTTTGTGTTTATTTTTTGCCTTGTGCTTGCCTTGTAAAATGTCATGTTCTTGTAAGAAAAAAAAATTGAAAAAAAATGCTGTGACATGATTACTTCATAATAGAGGGCAGACTTCATTAAATCTATTATGCGGAACTAAAAATAATTTTCAGCCGTTTTTCTTTTGAATTTGTTACTGCTTGGTTGTGTTTACAGTACATGTATGTGTTATTACACGTGGAAATGTCTATGCATTGGTTTGTCACAACTTAAAGTGATCCATTTACTTTGTGAAAATTTAACCAAAATCACTTGGAGCTTTCAGACTTCTCTCGTACCTTGTTGTTTTGCTTATTTTAACAGAAGAATGAAATGAGTTTTGATCTACGAAATGTCTCCCTAATTTTGGAGATATTTAAGTTTGAATTTCAAAGCCTCTGTAGATGCTTTGGACCGTAGTCAATAGTTTCCGAATTTGGAGACTAAATCCTCCATATAAGCGTGTTTATTCTGAAACTTAACGCAAACGATCAGGATGAAGTCAGACATCGATTTACTCTTTTTTTTTAACAAGGTAAACATTATTCCTTTCCTATGAAAATCTCACACATCATTCGAAAGTATCTTCCAATGATATTGGTATACTTATGATTGAAGTCTCCTATATCACGTTTTTTGGGAAATATAATGTTAAAGGATCGCTTTAAGGCATGATGGACACGGTGGTGTCATTTCTCATTGGCTGTGTGTACATATGATCGTTCACAGTTTCGCATTAAAAAAGGGGCTAATTTTCACATGTGTTTGTGAACATGAATCTGCACGGAACTTAGAAGAGAAAAAAGCAGACAAATAGGGAACATGTACATGAAAGGATTAGAGATATACTGTAACTTGTTTGTGTACTTGAATGTGATCTTTACAAAAAACGGGGGACGTTTGTAAATGTGTTTTCGGAATGCACAAATTAGGACAGGCCTAATTTGCTGAAAATGTTCTTGAAACGCTGGGAAAAGGGGGGGGGGGTCGTTATTTTATTCCAACAAAGATCATGTTGTACACCTTTGAATAGAGTTTTAAAGTAACATATACCAGGACTTTGAGCCTGTGTGCGATTGGGTATGCATGTGTGTGTGTGTGCGTGTGTGTGTGTGAGTTTGTAAACACCCCCAACCGAGGACACATTTCTATCCCACTGTATCCAATCACGGACACATTTCCATCAGTGGACCGTCTTCATTTGCTTAACTAGTGCAAACGATTGCTAATTTGATTTCCATGCGCGCGCATCAAAAATCCGGAAAAAATTAACGTGCACGTCCAGGGTTGCCTGTTTTTTGTCAAACATATACACAATTTAGTCCTCGGTTGGGCAGTGAAATGTTTTTGCCTTATGCTTAATTTGAAATTATTTGTAAATTGTATTTTGTTAATCAGTTCATTATGTTTTTAAGGTGCCCCGCTTACAAGCTATGCTTTCAAGGGCCACCTCAACCATTTGTTGATTTTCTTGTACTTTATGTATTTTGATATTTGGTTGAAATAGATGAAATGAAATTAAATGAACACACACAACACTCGCGGTAAATATGAGGACACCGTGACAACACGGTTCCTGTAGTAAACGCGTCAACAAGATGCTACATACGAGTATTCATGCTCCTTGGTATCTCATGAAATTCGACCCGAGGTTTGAGCTGACTTTATTATTCAAGTCAAGGAGACAATTGTTTAACATTGTCCAAAAACATTGTCCATTGTCCACATTTACTTGGAACTCTAGTGGTTCTCTCATACCTAGTTGTATTCATATTAACCAACAAAGCATGGGACAGGTTTCGGTTTTTCAAATTTCCATTTTGCTGAAAAGATATTTGCGATTTAAGGGTTCGGATTGTAAATTATCTACGGGATCATTTAAGCCGTGTACAAAGTAAGTGCAAAGAGTAAGTGAATAATATCACTTTGCATTTTCGCTCATTTCTTGGCCAAAAAACATCCATTAACGTGAAATGTTCACACATTACTTGTATGGGACATCAGATCACACCAATACACATTTTATAAACCATGCATCACTTTTTGTACTTGTCAACAAAGTTACTAGATCTCTTATTTATCACATTACAGTTGATTCAGTTGATCATTATGAAAGCTTTCAGGACTAAAATTACATGTTCATCTACAAATTAAATCACCAATATTATAACTCACAAATTAGCTTCATGTATTTGGAATATATTCGCACGTAAGTCTACTATTAAATGTATAATTATTTTTCACTTGTAATATAATTGGCAGTAGAATTATTTACGTATTATATGCAGCAACAGTACATTTGCTGATTTTTCTTTCTTTTAGCGTTTGTGTTTTTAAATGCAGGCATGTGATCTTGTCTTTATACATACGTTATGGGCTCGAAACAATCTGTTACGAAATCGAGTCATGTTCACGTTTACGTTTTGCATACTTTTGTAGAAAGTTCCTCCTTGAATGTCAAGTGTCAGGTTGACACGACGTAAATTACGTACCGCTAATTACCTACCGCTAAATCACGACTAATCACAGTTTTCAAGTAGAAAAATAAATAAAATAAACAATTCTCGCCGATGGCTAATAATCGAATCATGAAGGACGAATAATCAAAGAAGATTAAGATTAAGAAAACAACCGATAACGTATTGTAGTTTCTTATTGTTTTGTTTGTTTGCTTGTAGATCGTTTTGATTGAAATTAGTTAATTTAATAATTTGATGTCCATATCTTGATCGGAATCAATTACGACTTGTGCTGTCGCCTTACTAATTCCGAGACTAGTTGTTTCGTAGAAATTAACCAACACTTCGTAGATTATAGAGGCGTGTTTCTATCGAAGTATGCAAGACGTGATTAAGGGAACATTACAGATCGTTGCAAGCCTACATTACGTATGGTTGAAAGTATATCTGTCTACACGAGTGCAAACCTTTAGGCATGTGTTACGTGTGTAAAACAGGAGGTTTCACCCATACTAAGTTAAGTATAATGGTTTATTCAAACTTGTCTCGACTTCTTGTAAAAGAATCACACAGACGGGAGAACAGATTTGTGCGAAATTGGCACTTTATTGTGTACGCTATGTATTGATTGCTATGATAAATTATCCATAGTTAAACAAACCATATAAATTTAGTCACCACTGGTTGACAAATGTATTATAATATTACATTTACATGGCTAAAAAAATACATAAAATTGTGCATACAAATTAACAAGAAAACAGAACATACCATTCTTAGAATGCTAGACTAGTAGGAAGACAAGATTAATGGATTACAAGTTATTTAGCAACCGAGACAGCATAATCATATCGGCCATCATCTGCGATTAATATATCCGTACCTGGTACAACGCCCGACGGTGTCCCTTCATATTCTGCAAGGTGGAACACGTGATGCTTCTTGAAGTGAAAAAGTTCCCCCTTTTTCGGTGTAAATTAATTTTCAGCAATTTTTTAAAATAAAAAAAACATGTACAATTGGCATTCAACTTTAACCGTTTTTTGGCATTTAATTTACACCTCTACGAAAAACGAGCATGTTAAAGACTTCGAGTACAAGAAGAACGTACCTTGTGGCCCACTACGAACGGGTACCCTATTTGTTGCAAAATTGTGAAGTGACACCACCGGGGTACGACGTCAAACTAATATTGAGATGGTTTGGGCGGGAAATTCGAGTTTAATTTTGTCTCAAACTCAAACATTCAAGTTCTAAGTAAGTTTTAACTACTTCCCTTTAAGATCAATACATAGATCGTTATGTTCGATATAATAAATAAATTTTATTCTAACTACCCTGTTGACTGTTAGTGCGTATTATGAGGTTGTATAAACCCATTAATTGACAACAGACCTCAATTATGTGTGATCAAGTTTTGTACCGAGAATGAGAAATCAATACAACCTCTGGCATTATATATTTTAACTGCGTTTTTGCAAGATATATCGTATGTTTTCCATGCGGCCGCATAAATCATAACAACGATCGACCAAATCATCACACAGACACACGTATATTCTTATTTCAAATGCAATGTTGACATAGTAAACTGTCTTATAGCGATACTCATTAAAGAAACTACAGCGTCTAGATGGCCTAATTTTCACAATTAGGCTCTCTTTAAGTAATTTTTCCTCAAGAAAAAGAATAGGGCAGTCATTTCCCAAGAAATCAATATATTTTGTAGTAATAAGTAAATCACATGTCAATCACGCTGCTGATTTTGGACCCTAAATGTGGGCGGGGGCGTAAACTGGCTGCTAAGTGAGATTTTGCATCAGAAAATTAGCCTAAAATAACTACTGTGTTTATTTTCATTGATTTTTTTCTGCAGACCTAGTTTACAAGTCATCAACTATGGAATAAGTGCCAAAATACGTTGTATTATTTAGTTCCTTTAAAGTATAAACAGTGTAATGTATGCGTCATTAGTGTGTTATATACATTTAATATAATATACAATACATGCTAGACTGATCAAAATGTCGCATGAACAGTTTTGTTATATACACAAATCAATATAATGCCACTAAAAGATAGTTTCATGTCCTTAGCTTCTTAGACTAGCTTTTAAGTGTTTTTTTTTTCTTCATATGAGACAATAATCTTGCATTATCTTATTTTTGGTGAACTATTTATCGAACATAGAAATACAAACAGTGTATACTGTACAGATCATAAGCGAGTAATATACATGTTATATAATTTAATCACTTAATTACATAATTCGTGCATTGTTAATCAAGTTTGCTAATAGCCACTTTTGTCATTATATTTCTTAACTAATTTAACATTGATATTGCCAGGTTAAATACATCTATGTTCATTACGTGCACAGTGACTTTACATAACCTTGTGATGCAATACAGTTCGATATAAATCAATTCCCTTACTTTCTTCGCCTTAAACGTCAATTCAAAAATAGTATGAGCATATATATACACATGATAAATATTGCTAGCTAAATATTTATCGTCAAATCAGAAACAACTAAACAATAAATAACAATTGATCACTAAAATGCTACGCTTGTGACAACAACATCTTTGGAAACAGAAATAATGGGATTATTTTGTTATAAGGGCCTTATTCACATTATGATTACCCATCAAACAAAGATACGAGGATATCATGTAACAAGCCCCAAGATTATATATGTCTTTATTAAATTATGTATTGATATTGTCTACTTTAGAAGTAGCCTACATGGTTTTCCAACTTTTATTCTGGCGGTATCATAGGGTTGTACTTCAAATTAAAAGTGACAACCTTTATTAGCTCGTTCCAGAAGTATTCATGCCCCCTGACATCTTCGGGCCATCTCATATACGGTCTGCGGTCGCTAAGATACAGACGAATCAGGTACGGGATCTCGTCGTCAGGAATATCTTCTAGAAAGATGACGACGGTGTTTTCTGTCAGCTCGTCATGCACGTGGTCCATGGCAGTGCGAAACTTGATGAGAAACCAGTTGTCCCGGACAGCTCTCCTGCTGAGGAGCAGAATAGTCTTGAAGCTATGTTCCACGGCGTAGTGAACTGCTTCCAGGTAGTGCATTCCAAGGGTGAGGTCATCATCACCGAAGGAATACCTGTCGTAATCGGGAAGGCGCTCTTCTAGGGAGGGTCGCAAGTGCTCTCTAGCCCACATCTCGTCGTCTTCAGTAAACATGATGTTGAGATCAAAGACAAACTCGTCGTGTTCTCGCGCGTCTTTCATTTCCTTGTAACCAATGATTGCCAGTTTAATAAGGAACAATTTGTACCTAATCAACCATCTGTTGTAGAAAGCAAGCATGAGCCCAATTAGCAAGGCAAGTGCAAAGAAAGAGAGAGTGGAAATGAGAAGAATATTTGGAACGCAATATTCAGTTGAATCAAACTCTAACAAAGGCTTTCCACGGAGTTCACTCAAGGAATCGTCCGAGCAAAAAGTTTCATTACGGTTAAGAAATATTTCAAACGAGCTGGTGAGGTCGTGCAGCCAACCATACTTGCATTGGCAGGACAACGGGTTTCTAGAAACATCGATTGTATCTAGATCGTAATCCATCAGAGTGTTCCATGTGCTGAGATTGAATGCCACCAACTGATTATTCGACAGACTCAAATTTCTGAGAAGCGGGATCCTTTCAATGGCCCCTTCCTCAACAAACATAAGTGTATTGTTATTGACTATCAGGGTCACTAGATACGGTAGATAAGTCAGCGCATCTTTTGATATTACGATCAACTTATTCCCGTTTAAAGCTAAATAAACGAGATATCGCAGTCCGTAAAATACCTTTGCGCTTAGACTCGAAATTTTGCAGTTGTTCAGCATCAAGAAAGCGAGTGATTCGTTGTCCTCAAAAACTCTTTCTGGCAAATTTCCCAAAGGATTGTTGCTCAAATACAACTCCGATATCTCTTTTAAACCTTGGAACAGAGACACACTTGCATGTGAGTCCCAAATATTCCTTGTGTTAAGTACCGAGTTACTCAGATCTATGAGTTCTAGCTCTTTGGTAGTATCAAACGTTTGGCCAGGTGTAAAAGGTTCATATCCGTATTCATTCGGTATGCGGTCCTTACAATCAAATCTGATGAGAGTAGACGTCAAGGATATTTGTATTAATTTCGTTCCTGAAACATCAACTGATTCAAGGCTTTCCAACCCATCGGAAGGATGCAAAACTAACGTACTCATGAACTCATTATGGCTAAGATCTAGCTCGGTTAAATTGTTAAGGCCACGTAACTGATAACCGCAAACGGCGATTATTTTATTCTTGGACAGAACCAGATGTTGTAAATTATTTTCCCAAGTGGTATTATGTGGATTAATATCGGCAATATCGTTATCTATCAATGCCAATGATGTGAGACCAGACATTCCTAAAAAATATTCAGGATCGACGTTCGGGATGAAATTCTCGAATAAAAACAATGTTTCCAGACGGTTCAACTCGAAAAAGATGTTTTTATGGAGCGAGAGAACCCCACTATTGTCAATAGCAAGTCCGTATAATGGGTGATTATGTAAAGGGGCGAATACGCCGTCTGGAATTCCAGACCATTTTATTTTAGTTAAAACTAGTTCAGTTATAGTTGACCTTGCAATACCCCTGGAAATATTTAACAACATTGATTCATTCATATAATTATACCCTAACAACAGTTCATTGACCTGCAAGGATGCTATGCTGTCTTCCGAAATATGACGGAGCGGATTCTGTTGTAGATCTAATGATACGACGGGACAAGCGATAATGAGTTTATCTGGAGTTAGATCTTGGATTTGGTTGCCAAAAAGTGAGACATTCTCCAACATGTCTGTCTTACATCGAGACATATTAAACAAGTTTAGACGGTTTTTCATTAAAATCAGATCTGTGAGATTTGGAAACCAGTTCATCAAATCGTCCGGCAAATCTTTCATGTAGCAAAAGCTTAGATCTAATAGCACAAGTTCACGAAGCGGTTGGAACGGGACACTACTCGGGATTAGCAGATTATGATTTTCAGACAGATAGAGATACTTCAGATGTTTAAGTGGCTGGAAGGCCGCGGACTGAATCTTTCTTAGTCTGTTTGTAGTCACATCTAAAGTTACCAGATTCGGATATGGCTGAAATGAAGTGTTCAACAGAAAAATGAGCTCGTTTTTGTCCAAGTATAACTTCATGGCATGGTGAGGTAGATCACTCGGAACTTTTCTGAGGTGCATCCTTGCACACATCACTGAATTATCAGTCTGATCAAACTGGCAGGGTGTTTTGGTGAAGAGACCATTCGGCATATATTGGAACTTGTTTAACCGACCAGAGAAGGTTTTCTTGCCACCAGTCATGCCAGTGGTGGATGTGTTAGCCCCTTCCACTCCATACATCGCTATGATGAGTAGAAGGTAAACGTGTGTGTATATCGTTCCCATGGTTCTATCGGCACTTGATGAGATCTGATAATTGAGTATTACAATAATGATGATGTATTTATACAATATTACACAGTCATAGTAATGAAAGCAATGATGATAATACTTATAACAAAATGAAATAGCAATGTAATATTGAATGTCTACTCATAATTATTGAAAAACAAAAGTATTAAGAAAAAACATGCGTTCAAACAAGAATACAGGTTTCAAGTCAGGTTGTATGTACCTTTAATCGTCGCAATGATGTTCGAAAGGCAGGACATGGGAACATCATAGAATTGACAAATTCAGTATGAAGGGTTCAATAGTCCTACAAACATCAATCTACTACTTTCCTCACGAAAACTTTAAATAAAATATATATACGTTACACATCAAAATTGTAGTAGTGAAAGCGTTCGAGTATAACTTTTGATCGAATTAGCAAACTTTAGCAAATTCCAGAGATTGCATGGGGCATTACGTCATGCGTGATCATTTTCTAGATATTTGTTTTAATCGAAGATGGAATACAACATAGCATCAATTAAATATTTATTTGATAAATATGTACATACATGAAATAGATTATGAGAATCGATACACACCTAGCAATGAAAGCTTTAGTTACTCACCTATAAAAACGATTGGGACTTATACACCCGCTAGAAGAAGTCAACAGGAGATAATGATTATATCTGAATGCAGATTCCGTGTTATGACAACCGTTGCAATAAGTGATATGAGATTTACATCTACGCGTTGGTGGATATCTACTAACAAACTCTCAAATACCAAGCCCCACCCAACTCCACCGACCAATGGGAGTATGACTGCTTTTATTTGTATGACTATATTTGCTACTATGAATAGGTGTGATTGTATTCTTTGCAAGAAAATTAATTAGCGAACTGACGAGATGAAGATCGAAATAAAACTTGAATTATGAGATAGCCTATAACTACGTTATAATGTGTTAATTATGGTTTCGAAAGTCAACATAAGTAGATTTATTTTCTCATTAAGATTCACGTTAACCATATAAGTGACAATTTGTCAATGATTGAACGACAGATAAAGCATTGTTATTCATGATTAACATCTAGTCTGTTTTTCTTAAGTGCCATACAGTCATGACAGTTTTCGACACGTAGTCCCTTTTCATGTTAATATACCTATAATTAATCAAATACATACATTTATCACACTATCATAAATTATGTTTTATCTTGCATGTAATTGATAGAGTTCATACTTGAACACGTATTATATTATATTCTAGGAACAATTATACGCATCATTATTACTATAAGACTATCAATTACACTAGTACTGTTTTTCGAAATTGGAATACATGATGTGTTTTAATCATGACCAGGACCTTTTACCGGAATTAAATTCATTTCACTCAAACATTTCGATATGATCAATACGTGTGCGATTGTACCCTTTTGAAAGCTTTGCAATCTATGACAAAGCAATGATCTAGAACAATCGCCCTCGGAAGATAACGCATGGTTGTCCTCGATGGCCAATCATTTATGTGTCAAATAATGTTGTCAATGGTCTGATGAAGAGTCTCTAGAACGTGCGCGTATGTTTGTGTGTATGATAAATGATGCAGTAGTAGGATAATAGACGAGCTCCGAATATTCAAAATGGACATTATAAGATCGGAAGGAATTGAATAATGAGTTTAGAAAAGAAAAAAAAAGAATTGTAGGTAATGGACATTATACATTGATACAATGTTAACTTTTGAAGCTGTGATATAAAAGAGGTGCGAATAAATGCCTAATAGATCATGCATTTTTTGTTTCATTTTGATTGTTAAGCCAACAGCTTTCACATAGTCAAGTAAACGTTTTTATTTCCTCATTAAGTATCATGTTCATAAATGTTATGTTTGTATTTTGATTTTGTAATATCCTTAGCAGAGTCTGAAGTAAGACTAGTTTATGTGCCACGATTGATGTACGAAACCACATCGTTGAGAGCCAAAATAAAGGTTCAAGAAAATGCATATCTTGGCCTGAAGCTGTGAGTCATTTGTGTCGCGTGCTCAAGGAGAGGATGTGAAAGATGTTATAGTCAGTTTTGATAGTGACGGTGTGCTATAGATCTATAGATGAGGGTTTAAAGTTGCGCGGACAAGACATATAGAGGGCCGGGGAAAAAATTACTCAGCCGCCCGCATTGGGCCACGCCATGACAGTCAACTAGGCTAGAACGAACGTGCTGCTAAAAGGGGACACCATTAGTTTGTACAGACGGCGCGTCTCGTGCGTATAGCGCGCGCGTAATATGACTAGCGTCCTCTATTTGCCTTGTCCGCGCCACTTTAATAAACTTCGTTTGAGGTGTGCGTTTGAGAAATTACGCTGCCCAACACATTTCAAAAGGTGAGTTCCCGCAACCCAATTGAAACTTGCAATATAAGAAACTGTATGCGCGCGAAGCCCGGGGGCCACTCAACTATATTGCTGTACACACGCGCGACCACATGTTTTTCAAACCCACCCTAAACAAGTATTATCCATTGGTCAAATTTATACCCTATTCAAGTATTTTCGCGTGCTTTTTTGACAATTTTGCCCCCTAAACAAGTATTAACCCTAAAACATACCCCTAAACAAGGTCTACGTCAGTTTGGAGAAAAGGAAACCCTAAACGCGTATTTGTTTAACTCCACAAACATACCCTTTTTTCTGATTTTGGCCTTTTTGACACCCTAAACGCGTGACGCGCGTGACGCGCCATGATCGGCAAAAAGTACCCTTTTTACGCGTTTTTTTTGGTCGCGCGTGTATCAGCAATATAGTTGAGTGCCCCCCCCCCCCCCCCCCCCCCCCGGGGCGCGAAGCGCGCGGCAAAAAAAGAGATTTACAGTCCTTTTCAAACTAAAAAACGGCTATTTTGAAGATTAATTATTGATAAATGTGTCTTTCCCCTCTTTGGCATTATATCACTCGATTTTGTTCTTCCTCATTTTCGGAATTAATGGACAATGTACTTCATTGATACATTGTTAACTTTTGAAGCTGTGATATAAAAGAGGTGCGAATAAATGCCTAATAGATCATGCATTTTTGGTTTAATTTTGATTGTTAAAGGGAGCGTTGAGTATTGGTATTTTCCGAAGTGGCCCCCAAAATTAATTCCAACAGATTTGGTTGATTTCAGTTCCATATGAAAGATCATCGAAAAAAACATTGGAAATGATAATAATTCCCAATCAAATGCTCTAATATTGTTGTGCAATTTGCTTTCAAAATATTATATAAAAGTGTTTGACGTCCGGACATCACTTTTTAGAGAACGCTAGCGCGAGTCGCTAGCGATCTAAGTCCTCCTGATAGAGAACTGAAACTAAATATTTTTGTGCACGCTAATTGTGCTTAAAACTATACATATGATACGGTACTTACCAGCAATTCACTCTCCAATATGTGATCCAACTATCGGGTGGATTAAGATTATGATTTTTCCCTCCATTCCGCAAAAAAGCAGTGATATTATGCGCCTCATGGACTTGTCTCCGTGTGTTAGCGCGACTCCGAAACGAAAGGCGAACAAACGGGGCTTGCAATACATGTACATACTACACGTACTATTACCGCGCACTGCACTACAGTCCCGTATTAGGACCTAGAACGCTAGTTCTTCGCGCTGGCGTTCTCTAGAGTTAATTTGACACTTCGAGTTGTAACGGCTCTTTTTGAATGATAACAGGGGTTTTATTTTGTGGTTTGTAATTGTGTATACTTTTCGAGCATGGTGAAGTAATAACTATTAGTTTGTACCGTAATCGTGCAGGTTTTGGTTACTAAAGTTAAGTTTGACCAATACTCAACTACCCCTTTAAGCCAACAGCTTTCACATGGTTGTTTGTATTTTGATTTTATAGTCAGTTTTGACATAGCAATGAAAAAGAACTTCAAGGAGGAAAAAAAACACGAACACATGTGTATGTTCGTGTGTGTGTGTGTGTGTGTGTGTGTGTGTGTGTGTGTGTGCGTGTGTGTGTGTGTGTATGCGTGTGCGTGTGCGTGTGTGTGTGCGTGTGTGTGTGTGTGTGTGCGTGCGTGTGTGTGTGTGTGTGCGTGTGTGCGTGTGTGCGTGTGTGCGTGTGTGCGTGTGTGCGTGTGTGTGTGTGTGTGTGTGTGTGTGTGTGTGTGTGTGTATGTGTGCGTGTGTGTGTGGGGGCGTGTGTGTGAGAAACGTCGTATCGTGAGAATATTATTTTTTAGTCCTCGGTGATCAGATACACGATGGGGGACAAACAATTAAAAACATGTTTACATAATTATACATGCATTGCGAAAACAAGAAGAAGAAAAAAAATGCAACAAAATGTAAGTTAATACGAGTGGTTTACGGGTACACCATGTGAGATGGGTGGATTGGTAAGCCCTGAAAAGGACTATGGTAGTCCTAGAAAGGACTGTTGGTGTAGTTCTGAAAAGAACTGTTGGTATTCTTTCTAGGAGAGTTCTAAAAAGAACTGTTGGTAGTCCTAGAAAGGACTGTTGATAGTCCTAGAAAGGACTGTTGGTAGTCCTATAAAGGACTGTTGGGATAGTCCTGAAAAAGACTGTTGGTATTCTTTCTAGGAGAGTCCTAAAAAGGACAATTGGTAGTCCTAGAAAGGACTGTTGTTAGTCCTAGAAAGGACTGTTGGGATAGTCCTGAATAGTCCTTTCTAGGACTAACAACAGTCCTTTCTAGGACTACCAATTGTCCTTTTTAGGACTCTCCTAGAAAGAATACCAACAGTCTTTTTCAGGACTATCCCAACAGTCCTTTATAGGACTACCAACAGTCCTTTCTAGGACTATCAACAGTCCTTTCTAGGACTACCAACAGTTCTTTTTAGAACTCTCCTAGAAAGAATACCAACAGTTCTTTTCAGAACTACACCAACAGTCCTTTCTAGGACTACCATAGTCCTTTTCAGGGCTTACCAATCCACCCATCTCACATGGTGTACCCGTAAACCACTCGTATTATATACACCACCATGGAAACCGATACTTACAAGCAACATTTAAAATGTAAGTTATGTGATGAAATAGATTATACTTACTGTAAACCAGATTTGAGGGATCTAGTAACATTTTAAAAATCCACAACACTCTCGTTAAACTCGTTCTCACAAACCTTGTATTCGTACCAATAGAAGTATGGAACAGATTTAGCTTTTCAAAATTTATCTTTGTTGTAAAGATATGCATGATTGTAGTGTTCGGATTTGAAAGTCTCTATGGGTGATGTTCAACTGTGTACAAAGTTAGTGCAATGAGTAAGCAAATGTCTTTTTTTATTTTTCGCTCATTGCTCATGGCATTGATTTAACCATGCAATTTTCAGACATCACTTATACCAGTGGACTTATCATAAAATACACAATGTATCAACCTTCAAAAGTTTTTGAACGTGTCAACAAAGTACAAGATCCTTTTAATATATTTCACCCATAATATGAAACTGAAAATAATATTACGGAAATAACAAACGAATGGGTTACATTGATTAATCATTTTAAACAAGAGTGAACTTTATAATAACAGTCTATCAGATATAATGGAATGGTAGCAGAACAATACAATCAAATAGAATGCACATCATATGATGCCACTTTTATGTCTGGTTCCGAACTGGTTAGATCGATTGATCTACGTAATAATAATAATAATAATAATAATGTTAGTAATACATGTAGGTTCGATTTATATAGCGCATAATAAAATACAGTTAACTCTCAACGCGTTGTCACTTATTACTCCGGTCATAGAATACAATGCAAACCAGCACAAATTGTGTGCACCATTTCCACTCCCTGGGGAGCATTCCTTCCAAGCAGCGGCTTGTGGGCATTGAGAAGATCATTCACATGAAGGCCTCCATCTCCTACCGGGTCCCCATTTATACTCCTGGGTAGAGATCAGCAACGGTCATGAATTACAAAAGTACCTCGTTATTAAAAACAAGTAGACTGGGACCGGGAAAATACATTATCATAACAGGGTTTTATTTTACTGCCCAGGGGGTGTTTCACACATATTCTAAGTTGTACTTAACTCTAAGTTGGACCTAACAATCACTTGTATTGAGAGCCGTTATTTTGTTTGTTTTTAATTGTTGAAACTGTTATTTTGAAAAGACATAAAACTTGTCAACAATAATTTTATAATTTGTTATTATCAAGTAGCTTTTAAATGACTATATATTTTGGTTTTTGGAGGTCTCAAATTCTTGTATTTTCTTTTGCTCTTGAATATGTTTAATTCCAGTGCTACAAATGGCTTTCCGTAATTGTTAGGTCCAACTTAATTCAATGTAAGATCTTTGTGAAAACCCCCTTTGCTCTTAATAATGAGGACCCACTAGCTGTACTCATACCAAACAATAACATTTGAAAGGAATGTCTTTTACAAACCATATACTGACATAATAAGGATATACATAATCAACACGGCCATACCATATACATGTCTTTTTATTCATCAATACAATTTTATAACGACACGTGCTGCAAATTTAACAAGAAAAACGAATAATCGTGGAATTAAATAATTAAAAGCTTTTAAAATGATGTTCATTTTCAAAATCAAATTTACAATTTTATATGGAAAATGGTTGCATCTTCCATTTGTCAAAATTGTGCCTTCTTGCGCTAATGGCTTTTATTTATTTATTTTAATCACAACATCCTAGCTTAAAGGTTCCTGACTTGCAAATGCATGTTGATATCTGTTTATCTGTTTATAGTGTACACATCAAATATTTGTACACTATTTGACCTTGATGTGCTGTATAATATTTACAAATTTAAGCAATTACTTCCTTCATTTTGCGAAGACGTAATTCTAAAATATAACTCTCCAGAGTAAAGTTCCCCCTGTGACATCATCTGTGAACCACTGGCCCAGCTAACATGAGACGAACAAAAGACAACAGTACAAAAGAACATGCTCAAAATAGCATGCACTGTATGTTTCCATACACTAGCTTATCAGTGTCTTTCTTGTCCTTATCATAGTTATGCTCTTCTGACATAGCAACTGATATTGACATTGAATGCGTGTCAGTTAAAGTTTTATCCAAAGATGTGATGATATTGCGAGCGGGCACTCAGCTTGGTGGATGTGCAATCCATTTAACGGTAAATTTTCACGCATTACTTAGTGGACATATCAGATCACACAAATACACATTGTATTAACCATTCACCACTGTTTACACATGACAACAATGCTACTACATTCCACTACATTGTATTTAAATGATACATTATTATACACATGTTTTCGCTAAAAACCACTTGTGTTTCTTTCCGTTCGATCGTCCTCCAAGATAACATTTCTCCATTGATATTCATTCTCGCATGACGACATGATTGTTACGAAACCAATATTTAGAACCGAAACGTCATGGGCGTAGGGACACATTTTTCGCAGGGGAACTGATGTTTTTTTGCCCCAATAGTTTTCCTTCCCGATGTTTACCTTACCTTCAAAAATAACATATTGCCCAAATTGTGAGACGGTTTGGTTTTGTCCAAATACATGTTTGACGTGACTTTGCCCGAATATGGACGTTTTCAAAACTCCCGGGGAGGAGAGGGGGGGGGGGGGGGGGGGGGCTGCAGCCCTCAATCCCCCACCTCATACGACTATGCTAAATATTGTGTGCAATGTGAAGTACTAATGAGCTGATTGCACATTTTAATGACCTCTGGAGACCATGACAATCCACCTTCGAGCTAGGACACCAATTCCAAGGGTGGACACGGGGACGTTCCCTTGCTCAAATAAGATGAAGAATCACCTCAAATACGAATGATGGCGAGGAGCCGACATTACGTTAAAAAAAAGAAAGAAAGTTAAAGTCCTTCCCGTGCCAATTTTGGCACATTAGGCGGCGCCTATCTCCGATGAATTAGCCCTATAGGCCACACGTCTACTAAATGTAGCGAAAGCTACAGAAGGGGGCCAGTCCTCTGGTAACTCGTGTGATTACATTTCCCTACTCCACTCTATACATGCCGAGCGCCTGGCTAGAAGGCAGAAGGTACACTTTTTAAAGTCTTTGGTATGACCCGGTCTGGGTTCGAACCTGGGACCTCCCGTGCATGAGGCGGACACTCTAACCGCTAAGCCACCATGTCGGCCGACATTGCGTACGACTACCATATTCGGACAATGTGCACCTACCATCTATATACACCAATTTTGATGGCACCTATAAGTTATTGTGTAGAGGAAAGCTTTTGAGAAGGTTTGTTATAGATTATATGTACAAAGTGCATGCAAAGAACAATGCCAAGATCCTCCCATACCCTTATATTCGTATTACATGCATTAGTGATCTTCATTAACAATTGAGTACTGAATATCATGTCATCTAATCGTGTTGGCTTCAGTCCTACTTTTGTGTATATTGGTGGACGATGGTGTATATGTACGGGTTGAGGGCCGAGTTGATAGGGAGGATGAAAACGACGAGCCAGGCGTATATGTCCGGGGTCACAGTGATGACGCTAGCCTGAACCAGGATCCCAATGACGATGGTCGGCATCCAGCAGCAGAAATCCGTTCCGACAATAAGGAACATCTTGAGCGCCATGCGGACCTCGTTCGCCAACTGCACCCTGCGGCCGACCTCTCCACGCACCAGTCGCACCTTGATGAAGATGGCGAGGTAGCAGAAGAGGATCACCAGGAAGCTGCAGAGGTTGATGCCCAGAAACAGGACGATGGAGAACAGCCAGGTCGAGCTGGAGGATTGGGCCCGCATGGTGCTAAAGGACAGGATTTTGTAGATAGACCATGTGCGGTCGTCCACCTCCACCAAGATGTCTGTGGACTTACGGATGAACGGCAGCCCGACGCAGACGTCGCTGAGGCTGTAGGCATCGGGGACGAACCGGTGGAGGAGGATACCAGTGGCACTGAGGACGATGGCTGACAACCAGGAGAAAACCACCGCGATGCGGGTGGTTATGACTCCTGGACGCTTGTTGCTGAAGGGAAACAGGATGCAGATGAAGCGATCGATGCTGATCAGGGTCACGAGGAACACCGATGCCTCGCTGCTGAGCATGGTGATGAAGCTGAGGATCTGACAGGGGGTGCTGGAGCGCCATTCGGCCGCACGCCCCTCCCAGAAGTACGAATCTCCGATGTAGATGTCCATTACGGTGAGGAACACCATGTAGCCACCCATCAGCCAGTCGGACACTGCCAGGTTGGTGATCAGCATGGACTGGATCTTGGCAACATTATTAACAGGCTTGCTCTTCAGCCTCATAATGATGACAAATGTGTTGCCTAGCAACGCGCTAATGCCAAGGATCCAGCTGAAGATCTTGATGACTTGATTCTGGAGGAAGGTTCGCCGACAGGTGAAGAGAGGGTGAGGAACCGTAGCAACGATGCAGTTGATATCACCAGGGAGCAGACAGCATGCGCGAGGGTCGTATGCATATCTGCATTGAAAGCAACAGAACCGAGTGCATTTTAACGGACATAAGTTATATAGATGCCAAGGGGGAATACATTTTCACCGTCAATGCTATTGGCAAGAGAACCCAACATCCCACACTCCGGAAAACAAACAAACATACCAAACAAAACAAAATACAAAAGCAGATAGCCTAATAAACAACAAATACGATTTCGGGGTAGTATTCAATTGCGCCACGTTTGCGACAATGTTTTAGTAGATGTTAATATTTTTCCAGAGCAAAAATAAGGTGTGATAGAAGGGGCTTGCAACTCACAATGCCTTCAGGCTGACAAGGCCATCGAAGATTCCTGGGTAGAGAACCATGGGTTCTGGAGCTGTTGATGTGATGATTCTATGATGAATAGAATAAGAAAATTATGCATCATTTGAATGCAATTATTATTTTTTTAGAAAGGAGTTCTATATAAGTTCTTAACAAAAGCACATTATGTCAATAATTTGTAACTATTATCTGGTAATGGCCCCGTTGCAATCGATTGTGAAGTTGCAATTAATTGCATGTCAGAAAATATACACATATTAACCAATCAGATTTGCGCATTTAATCACATGATGTGACTTGCAATTAATTGCATCTCGTTCTGCAACAGGGACCAGTCTGGCAGTTTCATTATACTGATCATTATGCCAAATAGCAGTAATGTGGCAATTTAACGACAGTCTGTACTCTGTACAATGGACTCGGTCCTGATACGTATTCGTGACTACACGATGTGGTCAATGCGCACCACCTTTCCACGTGTTTCCATGTTATGTGTTGATTAATATTATCATGGAAGTAGGATATCCTTGATATTATCGTGCATACCGAACAATTATTTCGAACATTCAATATAATTTTCTAGGCATATTTTGTCTACTCTTTAATTCACAAATGAGTTGCGATTGTAATTTCATGTTTCGGAGATGTAATTGGCATTAATTAAACATTACAGACTGTAAGGGATCTAGTAACTTTGTTGACATGTGCAAAAAGTGATGTATAGTAATGTTTATAAAAAATGTGTATTGTTGAGATTTGATATGTTCATTACGAAATGTGCGAAAATTGCGCGTAAAATGGATATCATATGGCAAACAAGGAAAGAGCGAACAGTGCAAAGTGGTATTCGCTAACTGACTTTGTACATAGTTATAACTTTCCAGTGGATAATTAAAAATCCGAACACTTCAATCGTAAATATCTTTTCAATGAAAGGAAGAAAAAACAAAAAGTTTTAGTAAGTTTTTGTGGATTTGGACAATGTTACTAGATCTGATTAAATACAAAACTGCAGAAATAAGTTAGCTACGCCTCCGATCTCTGTTATCATTCCAATCATAATTATATGAATACTTTTCCATGAATATAATACTCACACATCGCGAAGTAAAGACGTGTTCCCAAACGTTCCTGGTGCAATGTCACGAAGAGGACTGTTGCGTAAATTGCTAATTTAAAATAATTATAATAAGTATAAGACACCAAAATAAATTAAGCATTGTGATTATTGCATTACTGGATTACTTGAATATGCTTATATTGAATTTTGAAATATTAGATAGCTACACAAATCATTTAAAAAAATGGATTATCAAAACAAATTTCAATGACTATTAAACATTTGTAATCTATAATTCTTTGTTATTGATAGCGTTGTTTATGAGGAAATTAAACAAGCTTTCCATTTAAGAAGTAGCTACATCACTACAACAAAACACGCTGACCAAGACATCTAAGCAATTTGAAGGTGTTTTTTTTTTATTCTAACCTTGTCGATCTTCAAATGTAAATTGAAAAAAGGGTGTAGCTCTGATAGCAAAATGCTTTTTGTATACCTAAACGGTTCAAGATTCTCGAATCCTCAGATACGTGGTACATAATCAAACAGGTTACCAAAGGCAATGTGTTAAAAACCAGGCCCATACCCAAGGGGTGCGTACCCCCCCCCCCCCCCCCCCTCCCCCATATTCAGAAAGGTTTTTACCTGTCTCGGCCATCTAATAATAATAATAATAATATACTATTTATATAGCGCCTAGTGGTCTCGGGCAACGATCGGTCGTGTTGACGCCCCCCCCCCCCCGCAGCTTACACAATTAATCCAGTGATCTCGGCCTCGAATTTTTTGGGCGGAGGTCAACCCCCCAACCCCCCCCCCCCCCCCCCCCTTCCCCCACCTTACACGAGTCAACCAGTGGCCTTGGTCTTAGCAAGGAGGTATAAGAAGCTTATACCTCCTTGGTCTTAGCCACGATCGGTCTTGGTCCCGTTTTTGTTAATTACGCACCCCTCTTGGAAAATCCTGGCTACGGGCGTGGTTACAGCATGGAATGTTAGGAGGTCTATCCTTGGTTACAGTAACAATGTTGAACTCCTGAATGTACTTACAACCTGACGAGCGTGTCCTCGATGCCAGTGAATAACGTATGGTTGATGGAAGAGACGTTCATCTCTGTAAGAACCCTAATTAGGAAGAAACAAAGAATATTGAAAGAAAAAAGGTATTACATAATGCAAATTTCAAAGGAGATGTTGTGTTATTTTGTTGTCATTGTAAGATGGAGTTGTTAGGTTATTTTGTGTGTGTATGTGTAATTTTGAGGGGTTTCTTGTTAAATGAATATGTCGTGTTATTACAATAATATGTATACAAATGAAGATATTCTCTCTATATTATACATTATTGACTGCTATGAGGGGCATATTGAAAAATATAGGCCCGAGGTGATCTCAAAACCATGATATGACCCGAGGCGCTTGCGCCGAGGGTCATAAGAAATACTTTAAGTAATAAGTATGCTCGCATGATTTACCGCAAGTAATTGACAAGTAAATACATTTATGTTCTGACAACATTTCTACCAAATAAATCGAAACAGTTTTCTCACAGTATTTCCATGGCGCCCATGTCCTTGAAGATGTGAGGTGGTATTTCCGTGATCGGGTTACCCTGCAGACGACTGGTGAATAAAGAGGAGATGATCAAATGAATAACGACAAATGGTGCTTATATAGCACATTATTTAAAGTTAAAGTTAAAGTGCTTCCCGTGCCAATGTTGGCACATAAGGCGGCGATCTCCGATTCATTAGCCCTAGGCCACACGTACTACTACAGAAGGGGGCCATTCCTCTGGTAACTCGTGTGATTAACTTTCCCTTCTCCATTCTATAAATGCCGAGCGCCTGGCTAGAAGGCAGAAGGTACCATTCTTTGGTATGACCCGGTCTGGGTTCGAACCCGGGACCTCCCGTGCATGAGGCGGACACTCTAACCGCTAATCCACCATGCTCGGTAGTAGCGCATTATACATTGTCCAAAAGCGCTTTACATTGTAAAAATTCAAATAATTATATACTATATTTACATTGAACAAATAAAAAACACTATTATCTATACAAAATGAGAAGATTCAACTTAATAACAATATTAACAAAAACATAATTTGACGAAGAAATAATAAATCTCAAAGACTTTTTCAAGCGATGAAATAATTAAATAAATTCGGACAAAATCATGTCATATTCGGGAAAGCCATACAAAGTATAAGGTTATGATTTTTTTGTTTTGGGGGCTTGTCAGGTGAAACTGGATAAGAAATGGTATTCTGGCAAAATAGCCCCCGCCCCCCCCCCCCCCCCCCCTTGACAAAATGTGCCCCTAAGCCCATGCTTGCCAGCCCCAGTTAATGTTTTGCTCTGAACTCAATGACAATTAAGAGGGGTTCTTTTATGACTTTTTTTTTAAATAAGGGGGTGGTCTCTTCCTGGCATTTCAGGGCTATGAAAACGCTCTGAGCCCCCAAGCATTTTGTCGCTGTTTAAGGAATTATTTTTTTGATTATGATTCAATCTTTTCCCAGTTGTGAGATTACGTTCTTGTGTGGACCTAGATAGTTTTTGCAATAAAGCACATGACACATTACCCCTTTTATTTAGACACGTGTAAAGATATTAAAGATATTATAATCAAAATATCACCATTACTTGTTGTTATCAATGTACAAAGCCATAGTTATGGGGGCTGGGGGCACATGTGCCACTTTCCCCCCTCCCCCCACCCCCCAAAATGACAATGAAAATAACTAATAATATAACAAATACATTAAAAAAAGAACTAACCAAGGTGTGCCTTTAATAAATCGAGTGCCCCTCAATCAGTCCGACCATGCTATGCCCCTGTCATTGTATATTGGCAGCAGTGCTAAACGGCACTTAAGGAAAAGAGGGTTTTTTTAATTAAAAAACTGATGATCGGTCCTACTATATATATACGCGAACAAGTGCGAAGTACTGCGAACAAGCGCGAACTATTTAGCGCGAATAAGCCATCGATATTTAGGGTTAGGGTTTGAGTTAGGGAACAAAATAATGTAATGCGAACAAGTGCGAACGGGATTTCATATGCGAACAATTTTGTTCGCAGTAAATCCCCTTCGCACTTGTTCGCGCTAATTAGTAGGACCCCTGATGACACTTACATGAACCAGAGACTGTGAAGGTCCCTGAAACAGCCTGGATCAAGGCGTAGAATGTTGTTATATTGCATAAATCTGTCGAAGTTAAGGCCGTACATTTGCATTACAAATATATTACAGAAGCGCACATGGAATCGAGTATTATGGTGTCTTTGATTGACCTTACTGATTTTTTATTTCAACGTTCAATTTATCCTCTAGATATTTTAACTTCTCAAAATCATGTGAAACACCTTTTTTGTTGCATTTTGATTTACATAGGCCTATATACCTAAACCCATTACATAAACTAACCGTGCAGGAAACGGCAAAAGAAAATCAATTTCAAATTATCCTCTAGATTTTTCAAAATTCTTCATTTTAATTTATAATATAAAACAATTGTTTGCATTTGTAAGTACATGTATACTTGCAATACTTTTTTTTAATAAAAAACAGCAAATAAATCAACGATGAAGGAAACGACAAAAATAGTATATGAGACATGGAATAATTTATGCATTCCTTCGTTTTTGTTATGATTATAATTGATTTTTTTTTTTTTTTTTTTTTTTTGGGGGGGGGGGGGGGAAACGGAAATAAAATTTAAATTTTACTTTAGATGAAACTTAAATTGAAGAGGAAGATGTTTGAACATTTGATAAACGTCATACTTACATCAGTCTTAGGTACACTAGACCACGGAACGTGCTGTTTTCCACGAAGGGGATATCATTGTACGTGAGTCTCCTTGATGTAATAAGAGAAGAAAATGTATTAGAAACTGGTAATGTTATTATTTATGTTACAGAGTATAGGACTGATACTTATAAACAGAAACAGGACGTAGACTTTAATAATGAAAAACTTTTATGAAGAAAATTATGCATACAACAATAAAGATATTATGTAATTCAATAATAACGTGTTAAACGCAATTATGGTGGTGATGACAATGATCGTAATTATCATTATAAATAATATATGTTTTCCCGCTCAATTTCGCGATTGTGACAATCAAATTGATATAAGGAGCAAACGAATTCGCGCGATTTGCGATCGCCGTGTCAAAGCAGCATTCGAATTCGTAAATAGTCGTTCAAAACCACGTCTGAGCAAGTGAATTTGAACAAAGAGCATACCTTTTCATCAATAGTCATTCAAAATTGCATGTAGTTCACGCTGGCGCTACTGCACATTCGCGAATTCGAGTGCCCAAAAATGAACTATCGTGTCTATTCACGAAACCGTATGCGTATGCATGAATTCGTTTGCACTTATTCGGAATTTGAAAGACCGATACCAACGATTACGCGGCAATGCGTGAATTTGAATGACCCTTAATGAATTCGATTGAAAAAAGTGTCAAATTGAGCGGGAAAACCTATATTAATCGAATAACGATTGCTAGAAACAAACAAATGAATTACATAATATTCCAATAATCATTATGATACTTATACATCTATTTGTTTCCCATCATCATCATCATCAATTCATCATCATCATCATCATAATATTAATTATAGCTGTATGTCAATAAAAAATAGAACGATGGTAATAATTATTGTAATTAGCAACACTAATTAATTACACAAAGTGCTAATAGATTGTTTTAACGCTGACACGTCATGTTACTACAAATGTTGATATTTTTGTATGTGGTTAATTGTGAAAAATGTGGGCAAGATAACTGAGTTAATTGTAAGGGATTTTCATAAGAAAATTTCAGGAAATAATATATCACTACAGCATTCCATTAATATCTTTTTGACAAAATTCATATCAATCTGTTATATTCTTGCAAGACAAATACATGTGTCAATATTTGTATTGTGTATGATGTAGTATACAAATAGTGCATGGTTTGGAGTTGAATATACCAGAATAGACAACGATACATTTTTAATTTCTCGAGAGCGATTATATTGCATCGAGGCCGCAGGCCGAGTGCAATATAATCGCACGAGAGAAATTAAAAATGTAGAGGTGTCTATTGTGGAATATTTAACGACAAGAAGCATGTACTATTTGTTATATAATATGATTATTTTGAGGAACTGATATGGTTATCATGTTGATAAACCCAAATTGACCTTGCTCAAATTGTGAGTGTTCTCTCCAGCCATTGTCGGCCCTGCGTACTGTGTTAAGTGCCAGCGCGTATTAGAAATAATTGCGCGCTCTGCGCATTTTCCCCATTCAAGAACAAGCGCACAAGAGCACATTACGCACTCCAAGGCAATCCCCTGCGCAGCTCGTTTGGCTCTCTATGGTCAGTTTGTACATACTGAAAAGTTATAATACATATGTATTATAACTTTACCATTGATTATACCGGATTAAGCATCGGTAATCAACCAATGGGAATGCTCAATTTACCTTCATTATGACGTCATCATATTATATTTTAACTTAAAATATAATCTAAATGTTAAGTGAATAATAATGTATTTGTGTATATACTGTTTAGATAATTTGCATGGTGTTGTTTTGTTTGAAGTGTATAATTTTTGTATACTTAAAGCGCTTAGAGGGCAATTTATTGTACTAAGCGTTAAAGGGGTAGTTTAGTTTTGGTAGAGAGGGCGCTGCACATCACAATTTTTTTGTGAGGTGATGCAAAACTGAGTGTCGAATTTGAGTGAACATACAATTTTAATGGCAGAATAAACTTTATTTGGTCAAAATCGACCCAGAAACGGCTGAAATATCAATAAATATATCTGATCTTATAATTATTTGGGGCCCAAATAATTAGATGATTTTTAGAAAAAAATAAAAAAATGCTTGCACTTTTTCAAAAATTTTCAAAAGCGTTTTTAAAATAGTTGTTGATGAACTCGCTATTTAATCATTATATCAATGAAACATCACATGCATAATTGTGTATGAAAAATGGTGGAAACCAATGCCTTTTTAAAAAGCGCCCTCTTGTGTTTTAATGGCTCTTTTTGAATGATAACAGGCTTTTTACTTAGTCGTTTGTAATTTTGTATATCTTTCGAGCATGGTGGAGTTATTACTATTAGTTTATAATGTAACTGTGCAGGTTTTGGCTACTAAAGTTCAGCCTTACCAAAACTAAACTACCCCTTTAATTTAAGTAGTAGTAATAGTAGTAGTAGTAGTAGTAGTAGTAGTAGTAGTAGTAGTAGTAGTAGTAGTAGTAGTAGTAGTAGTAGTAATAGTAGTAGTAGTAGTAGTAGTAGTAATAGTAGTAGTAGTAGTAGTAGTAGTAGTAGTAGTAGTAGTAGTAGTAGTAGTAGTAGTAGTAGTAGTAGTAGTAATAGTAGTAGTAGTAGTAGTAGTAGTAGTAGTAGTAGTAGTAGGAGTAGGAGTAGTAGTAGTAGTAGTAGTAGTAGTAGTAGTAGTAGTAGTAGTAGTAGTAGTATCATTATTATTATTATTATTACTATTATTATTAAAACTATTGTTATTATTATTAGTAGTAGTAGTAGTATAGTATTTCCAATATTATTATTACTAATATTATTATAATTATAATAAACGATAGTAGTAGAAGTAGTGGTATTAGTAGTAGTAGTAGTAGTAGTAGTAGTAGTCGTTTTCATCGTTATCATTATCATCATCACCATTAAACAACGCTAATCAATCAACACTTACAGCAGTCGTACACGATGCAAGCCGTCAAACACACCCGGAGGCAGGTAGGTGATTTTACAGTACTGCAATCGCCTGCATTTAAATGAAAGTGTTACATTTAGAGAAAAAAAATAACAACCAAAAATCAATTTGCAGGGTATAACTACAGCTTTGATATAGAGTGGGTGTTATATCCCTACCGGAAAGAACACAGTGTGAACACAGTGTGAACACAGTGTGAACACACTGTGTTCACACTGTATACCACTTTTGGGGCACGCCTTGGTAAAAAAAAGAAAAAAAAGGGGGAAACAAAAGTGGCAGTTTATGTGAATATCCTTACCGGATAGACCTAGCTAACACAGCGTGCCACATTGTAAACACATTATGAACAGTGTGAACGCACTGTGTAGACTTATTTAAATAGGAGCGTTTTCATCAGTGTGAACAGTCATCACACTATGAACACACTGTGAGCACACTGTGAAATTGCTGTGATACACAGTATGACCACACTATTCCACACACTGTGAACGCAGGCAATTTCACACTGTGGTGACATTGCGCTCAAAACGTGTTCACAATGTGATTACAGTGTGTTCATAGTGTGATGAGTGTGACGCCCCAATTTATCATAGTCTACACAGTGTGAACATACTAGTGTGAACACACTGTGTAGACTACGTTAAATTGGCACACTGTGTTTTTTGTTTTGCTACAGATATTCACATAAGCCACTTTGTTCCTTTTTTTAAATCAAGGCTTGCCCCATGTATTGATGATTATGTTGTCTGTAAACATTATACAATAATAATATAAAAGCTATAGAGCACCCATGTCCAGGAGGGATTCGATTAAGTGTGATATAAACTCATTGAATTGTGCACAGCTTCTTAACAGCGGGTATTGTTGCGGTCTTCTTTTGAAAATATTCATTACAAAAACGAATATTTATAGTGTGAATGTAGCAACAAACTCAACCCATACATTGTCTACACATTTTGTACAGTATTTCTGCACAAGCACATTTTCATGAATTTGTATCAGTTTAAAACAATATTGTTTTAAACTGGTAAAAACATGTTTGGTTTCTGCTAATGTAGTTATTTTACAAAATAAATCCACACTCATGCTGGAATATTGACCAAATATTACATAATACTTATATTCAACATAGTTTATTGTAATAAGACATAGTTATAGGGAAAATGAAAATAATTTTTAATTATAAATGAAAAAAAGAGCAAAGAAAACAGCGCTTCTCCTCCGCTCTTTGCTCTTTTTCATTTACATTTGAATTTACTCACAGTACTTCGACTTGAGACAGGCCATCAAACATGCCGACAGTTAGATTGGGGACCGGGGTGAAATCCAAGTTTCTGTCGATACAAGTTTCATATGAGGAATCATTGAGACTTAAAAGGGATCTAGTAACTTTGTTGAAATGTGCAACAAAGTGATGAATGGTTAATATAATGTATGCTTAATGTTGTTATCTGATATTATATGTTTACAGGGTATTGTGTGGAAATTTCAAGTTAAATGGACGTTATATGGCCGTGTAATGAGCAAAAATGCAAAGTGATATTCACTATTAAACTCATTGCACTGACTTTTGTACGCGGTAACGACTAAAAAAAGGGATGAATGATTGATAGCAATGTGTATTGTTCGTAGTGATGTGATATGTCCACTGAGCAATGTGTGCAAATTTGTCATTAAATGGATGCTATTATGGCCGAGTAATGAGCACAAATGCAAAGTGATATTTACTCATTCATTGAACTGATTTTGTACACGGTTATGACTATCCAGTGGATAGTTAAACATCTGAACACTTCAATCGTAAATATCTGTTTAACGAAAGGGAAATTCGAAAAACAAAAACCTGTCCCATGCTTCTACTGTTAATACGAATACAACAGGTATGAGGGAACCGCTAGAATTCCAACTGGATTTTGAGGATTCGGACAATGTTACTAAATCCCTTTATAAATCGGCACGAGCTGATATGCGTAAATGAAGCGGAATGTATATATGCGAAGATATCATGAATTATTTGGTTATTTGATGAGGAATGCCATGGTTAAGAAATGGAACACTGTCAATGGAACATTGTGGCATTAATTTAATTAAAGGTAAATGTAGTAATATTATACAGATTAAGTAGATGCGAAAGGAAATGTGAACAGTTTTGGTAATTTAGGTATAAAAGCAATGGTTACTATACTTGAACACAATGTATACGTTTTTTGTTTGTTATAAACACAAACAACACGAAATAAATATATAATATATACGAGTCATGTAATAGTATTATTAGATTTACTGTTGTTTTAATTTGTTTCACTGTTTCTCAAATACATACTGCTGGTGTTATTTAATACTAGTTCACAATGGTCTATACACTCTACAAAATCGACTATTGCTGTTATGAAATAATTTATAGTAAAGAAGACATTTCGATGGAAATAAGATTACGTCAACTGTAGCATACAATACTCACTTAGATTAGAATTAACATCTCGAATTATACCCTTATTTTCAACTGTATTTAAACTTAATTTCCGGACTTTATTATATTTCACACAAAATGATATGGCATGATGGTATGGCTTCCTTTTCCGCACATGATTGTGCAATCAAAGGAAAAACTGAAAAATTAACAACACCTAATTTTTGTTATCGTATATTTAAGAGAATCGTGCTAGTATCTATGCCATCAGAATTAAGTTCAGGATATGGATTTCCGGAAAAGTGTTATCATATTTTTTAAAACTCATCATCTTACTATATTATCATCGGACTCTTAGGTCTGCAAAATAAGACTATTTATCTAGTGGTGGTCAATCTCCTATGACACTAAAACTAGTCTATTTCTACAGACCCATTAATGATTCTAAAATGTAGTAATGATAATAACGTTTGGATTAAAATACTGTTTTAACCAAAAACAAAACCAATAGGCCGAGTTTTTGTAATTTTCACGGATAATCTTGATAATTATGATAATAGTATTTTTTCTTCTAAATATTGCTTTTTTCTTCTAAATGCATACTTCCATGGTTGTTTGTGGAATGGATTACTGAAAATAATCACCTCTGCAGGTATTTAAAAGAATTATCCTATTTGAATGATTTTCTTACAGGACTTTAGTGTGTGTCGCTGTCTCGCGCGACAGTTCCCGACTCCAGCCGCTGCCACGTGTGCTGTTGGTACAGTTGGTCCAGAACGGCCGCCATGTTGGCTCGTAGCGACAGGGCGCCACCAAGTCGTAGAAGTAGTAGTCAAACCCCGCATTATCGCATGTGCACCCGGCAGGACATGCCACCTCACCTACGATAGAGATATTCATGTGTAGGCCTTATATAAATTGAAATGGCTCTTATGATTTATCTACTCAATATTTTCATTTGACGAAAACGCCCACAAATGTAATCATTAGATTAGTCGCACAAATGTGTAATAATAAACCTTTCATGAGGATATTCGGTTAGAGATGGAAATTATATGATTAAATAATGAATCATTTTTAGTTTACCACACTTGTCCTCATCATCACGCAGAGGGCAGTCGTACCAACCGTCACACCGTAGGGCTCCTTGAAGACAGATGCCAGTCCCATTGCACTGGTAACGGCCTGGGTCGCACGCGTCTACGAGAGAGAGAAACATATTATGACAATAATAAGATTAATAATTGATTTTAATACCAAAAAATAAAAACAAACACAGTTGGTTTGATGGTCGCGTAAAGTGAGAGAGCAGTCGTAGCAACCGACACACCGAAAGTCTTCCTGAAAACAGATGTCAGTTGCATTGCACTGGTAATGGCCCGATTCACACACGTCTACGGGAAAGGAAACGTAATGATTATATTCATATTGTACTTGCATTATTATTTTTGATTTGTTTAATTAAAAAGAAATTGAGAAGGGATATTGTCCAGTAGATTATTTGATACAAGTTTGCCAAGAAATAAGGTAATTTTCTCCCGGATAAGCGTTCTAAGTTATTTTGCTTTCCGATTTGGGATCGTTTTCTTAACTCCCGACAAACATTCAATGACTCCACTTTACCTGAACATCCCGTCTCATCAGAGAAGTCGTGGCAGTCGGGTATCCCATCACACCTTGCGATAGCGGCGATGAGCTGCATGCCCGACGCGCACACAAAGTTCATGTAATCATCCGCATAGTCAATTTTGCCATCATCCATGGTGTCCATGGCAACGCTTTCTGTAAATGCATTGGGATAAGGAGAGATTTCATCATTATCTTGGAGTATATCATCGTTATCATCATACCATGTTGCGACAGCGGCGATGAGCTGCAGCATGCCTGACGCGCACACGATTGCACGGACTCTAGGTGCTCATCTTCATGAGCGTCATCGGTAGTGTCCATGGTAACGCTTTCTGTGAATATGTTGGGATTATGAGAGTTCATCATCGTCTGTGTTCATCATCATTATTACCATGTTGCGACAGCGACAGCGATGAGCTGCATGCATGCCTAAGGCACAGACCATTACACAATGTCCGGGTGCTCCTTCTCATGAATGGGCGTAGTCGATGGTGTCCATGGCAACGCTACCTGTGAATGCATATATGTATTATGACATATTTAGTCGTTTTTAATTATCACCATTATCATCATACCATCTTGCCACACCCATACAGCGACGATGATCTGCATGCCTGACACGCACATGAACTCCAGGTACTCGTTCAATGAATCAATCAATTTAAATTTAAAATGTAGTGTAAAAACTGCAATACTTCGTGTGATCCCGCGCACTTTCTTTGGACAGTTGATTTAATTATCATTGGGTTAATGCCCGGTTTATAATAGCTTCTGACTATTCGAACAATGAAAAGGGTTTCGAAGGGACGTCTCCCATTTAAGGGTCTTTGTGGCTCAATGGTAGAGCACCGGTCTATACGAATCCGGTAGTAGTATTGGCATTTATTATTACTTTACCGTTGCTTTGTATTAGTCTGACATCGAGCGCAAAGCCACCAAACTGACGAATCGTGTCGCTACAGAACCACACCCTGACGACGCCACTGGGTAGCAGTAATGACGTCACGTTTGAACTGTCCAATGAGAAGACAGTCTCGCCCTCATCCTCGCCAAAGCACCCGTGAATGATAGTCAGCGTGTCGAAGTGCCTTTCAAGATCGACCATGTTGATAGATACCCATGCCTGCAAAGGGGACATAATTCAAATATTAGATTGTACTGACGTCACGATAGAATTCACCAATCAGAGGAAATCTATTGTTTGTGATAGTCAACGTTCAATAGTATACAAATAATAAATGTTTATGAGTGCAATGGTACGAATATTTTCATTCGGTGAAAGATGGAATGTTCCATTCAACGAGGCGATTTGCATGAGGTGAAAGATGGAATGTTCCATTCAACGATACGGAGCCGAGTTGAATCCGCCTCGTTAAATGGAACATTCCATCTTTCACCGAATGAAAACATTCGTACCATTGCACGAATGGAAAAAAAAACTTGCATTATTTGTTTTATATAACACCTATAAATAGATCCTTTTTATATGACACCTAGGTGTAAAATAGATCCTTTTTATTTGACATTTTGGAGAATTTACACTTTACCGCCCCTGGCCAAGCTCTGGCAAGCTCTGTGCGCTCGTTTTTACTTGGAGTGGGTAATGTTTGTTAATGCGCTTGTTCGTGAATGGAAAATCTGCGCAATGCGCGCAGTTATTTTTAACGCGCGCTGGCGCTTGCACAAAACAACAACATGAAAGTACCATTGCACGTTTATGACGTCAACATCGTGCAATAGAACTAAATAAAAGTTCTATTGCACGATTATGACGTCAAAATCGTGCAATAGAGCATCCACGAATGTCATGTGACATGAATTCAACCAATCACATTGCGAGAACATTCTAAGGTGTTATATAAACAGTTATATGCTGCATAAGCCCAGTTTACAGTCCGCCTATACAATTGTTAACACTTCAATCGTACATATCTTTGCAACGAAAGGGAAATTTGAAAAACCGAAACCTGTCCCGTGATTTTATTGTTAATACGAATACAACAAGGTATAAGGGAACCGCTAGAATTAAAATTTTATTTTGAGGATTTGGACAATGTTACTAAGTCCCTTTAATTTTAAAGGGGTAGTACAGTTTCGGTAATGCTGAGCTTTAGTAACCAAAACCTGCACAATAACATTCAAAACTAATAGTTATAAATCCACCATGCTCGAAAGGTATATAAAATTACAAACGACTAGTAAAAAGCCTGTTATCATTTTAAAAAGAGCCATTAAAACACAAGAGGGCGCTCTCTGAAAAAGCATTGGTTTCAAACATTTTGAATACGAAATTATGCATGTGATTTTGTATTGAAATAATGATTAAATAGAGAGATCAACTATTTAAAAACCCCGTTCAAAAATTTTTGAAAAAAGTGTAAGCATTTTTAATTTTCTTAAGAATCATCGAATAAATCTGGGCCCCAGATTGATTCCGATCGGATATTTTATTGATATTTCAGCCGTTTCTGAATCGAATTTGATCAAATTAAGTTTATTCTGTCATTAGAATTGTATGCTCTCAGTCAAATTCTACATACAGTTTTTCATTATCTCACAACAAATATTTCGTGCATCGCCCTGTATACCAAAGCTGAACTACCTCTTTAAACTGTCTATCCGGGATTGCCGTGTACAAGGTAAGTGCAATGAGTTACTGAATATCACTTTGCATTTGCTTTCATTACTCCGCCAAAAAAACATCCAATTAACGTGAAATGTTCACACATTACTTTGTGGACATATCAGATCACACCAAAATACATTTGTATTAATCACTCATCACTTTTTGCACTTGTCAACAAAGTAACTAGATCCTATTAAGGTATGAAGGTAAAATACAAAATATACAGGTTTGGTATTAAAGACAAATATGGCTTTATTTTAGCTTAATTGGGTTCGTCAGTCGTGAGATATGGTCGTTTGTTTGCCGTACATCGAATTTATCGAAATTTACCAGCTTGGCTGCACTCGCCGAGATAATGAGGCAGAAGTGAAAAGCTTATCACTAATTGACCGATCTGTATGTGTCACTGATGTATTACATCGAAATAACTAGCATAAATGCAGTGTTCACATAAGGACGTGCAATATTTACAATATCACGTCAATTTTGAAATTGATAAACTTATAGATTGGTTTTTAAATAACAAATTAGTCTTGAATTTGAATAAGACAAACATTATGTTTTTTACAAATATGCAGGTAGACAAGAATAATATTTTTTGTTAAAGTTAAAGACACTGAAATAAAAACGAGTAAATAGCTTAAAGTTTTGGGGAATATTAATAGACGATAAACTTACATGGAATGAACACACTGGTGTCATCTGTAATACACTGTCAACACATATTGGAATTATGAATTATTTAAGTTTTTACCTAAAGAAGTTTTTATTAATGTTGTACAATACACTAGTATCACCTCATTTTAATTATTGCATCATGATATGGACGAATTCTAGTAACCAAAATATTCGGAATAGATTATTTAAATTACAGAAACGAGCTATTCGAATAATTTCCCACAGTTCGTATTTGGCTCACACTGCACCGTTATTCTCTTGCCTCAATATTTTAAATATTTATCAATTATATGAATTTCAGTGTGCAATATTTATGTATATAATGTGTCAACAAAATGTAGGCCTACTTCCTCGGTATCTTTTAAGGTATTTTGATGTAAATTCAACTGTGCATAAGTATGATACTCGCAATGCTAATAATTATCGTATACCTCTTATTAGGACTACATCTTTTCAAAAATCTATATTAATTTTAGGGCTGAGTCCAAACGGATGGATATCCGATATCCGACCGTGAAGGTCGGATACCGGATACAAATTTTCGGATACGAGTATCTTTTTTCTTTCTTTTTTAAATCCCCATTCGATAGATTCGATCAGAAAATGGCACATTGAACTCTGCTTATCTATAGTGAGAGCCAAATTTAGAAGAATATATGAACCTGATGAAGAGATATCGAAATCTTTCATCTTGACAGCAGTTTGTACACTAACATCGCACTGTCCTGCCGATTCTAATTGAAAAAATGCACAGAATATTTATATCGGATTAAAAAAAAACTTTTTCGGATATATTCGATATCCGACCGTTTTTACACGACTCATATTCGGTTTTCAAAATATTCGATTTGACTCAGCACTAATTAATTTTGTTAATGGTCCAAAAATATGGAACGAAATACCAAATGATATTAAGGCTAGTTTATCATTGAATGTTTTTAAGAAAAAGTATAAGCACTTTCTACTTGGAAATTCAACTGTGCAATAATCTTACAGACATAGTCATATGTGTATTATGTGTGTGTGTGGGGCGCGCGTGTGTGTGTGTATACATTTGAGTATGACAGTGCAATCGTGGAAACATGTTTTATGATTTTACTGAATGATAGTTTTATGTAAGGATGCAGCTTTTATATAAGGCTCTGCCGTTCTGCTGCATCTCTTTGCATTTTCATTGTTTATTGTATGTGTAATATTCCTATTTATTGTTTGTATTGTATATGTATGTTTTATGGAAATTCTAAATAAATTGAAATTGAAATTGAAATGGTTACGTTCGGTGCACAACAAAATGTTGAATGCATTAAACCCTTTGACTACGGGAACTGGGTAGGTTGTGTACACAGTGTTTGGGATTTCACAAACTCAAAGGGAACGTGTTAAGTAATTATACAATTAACTTAATATAGTGCTTGAAATTATCATAGACTGTGTGCAGGCTATACAAATATATAGCAATAGGAGGTGTGTGTAGAACAGTGCTAAGGTATGGTAGGCAATTGTAGGCATTTGTATATGGTAGCTGGCCGTGGAATATATAACTGAATCTAATCACGTTTATATCTGTATAATATAACAATATTATTTTTTAATGTTAGTTCCCTCAAATTTGTTATAATAATTATACTTCACTGAATTACACTTCTTATAGTGATGTAATTTATCGCACATTATGTAGTAATAATTCATTCAATTTTGTGTATACCTGTTTGTCATACGGGACTTCGAATGTCCACTCATACTGTGAGTCTGGTTGGTAGGGGTCAGGGTACTCTGGCGAGACGATTGTGGTCAGATAACTGCCCATTCGTGACATCATCCCAGCTTTCAATTCTGCAACAACAAAAATAATAGTATACCAAGTTATCTTGTGCTTTCATTGCTCTGATCTACACCATAGTTATAATTCCACCATACTCGAAAAGTAAAACACCTTACAAACCAGCTAAGTTAAAACATTATTATTATTCAAACAGTAGCAGCTAAAACACAAGAGGGCGCTCTCTAAAAAATATCTTGATTTCAACCATTTTTTTTTTTTTTTAGATAGTGTAATTGATGTTTTGTCAAAATATAATTATAGAGAGTTGGTATATTTTCGAAAAGTGTAGGTATTATCATTATAGAGTTGTTCTTAAATTGTTGAATAAATGTGGGCTCCACATTATTCCTATCGGATATATATATGAAGAGCTTAGTTCCAAAAGGCGCTAAATCCACTTTCCATACAAATTAAGTTAACGCAATGAGTACATTAATAAGCTACGTAGCTATCTAGAAAGCCACATTTGAGGGCGAGTTACACAATCAAAACCAAAATATGGACCATTACATTTTCATATTCCCAAAGGCATGTGTACAAAGTTGGATAAAGAAACCTGATTTTCTCCCTAACTTAACGCCTTAGCGCCTTTTGGAATTATGCTCTTCAATATTATATTGATATTTTAACTCTTTCCAAACCGATTGTTATCAAATACAGTTAGTTTTTCCTTAAAAAACAGGTGCTCTTCCAAATATTACATTTAGTTTCCATTACCGCACAAATTATTTTTTTCTTGAAGCGCCCTCTAAACAAATGTTGTTGTTGCTTGGTGGCAATCAGTCAAATATGACTATTGTTGCCAATTACGTTTCTATTCACTATTTATATATGTTTTTAGTATAATAACATTTCACAAAATCATCAACAAAAAATTGCTATGGCGCCAATAATGTGTATCGCGATATTTTTTCCCCCAGCAATATAACCATTGCCTTTATATACCGTAAACAAAATATAAACATTATCCTTATTTCAATGTACATCTCAATGTACATCTCTCACATCTCTGTCACTTAGGTGGAGTTGGGCATCTAATAATCAAAATAATTCTTAATTATAATATAATATCAAACAAATTATTCATAAGTAAATTCTATTTCATAATAACTTGATTGATAACAAATTAGTGCAAACATTTCGTGGGCTTATTTTGTGCATGTTAGTACAATGACATAATACATCATATCATTGTCTTTATTAGTTCAGTTCACTTAGAAACTAAAGTAACCATAAACAAAATCACCGGTTATTTGTTGATAACTCAAACATAATCCTTACGTGAATTAATACATGTGGGGATAACAAAAACCAAACAAAATAAAATAAAACAATGCACAAACATATTAAAGACGCACTGCTTATAATGCTTTTCTCACATAGGGACTCCCGCCTCTGATGTGTAGAACCATTTAGGTAAAGTACCTTTTATGAAATTAAAGGTGTTATTTTTGTATGTTGGCTATGAAACAAAAATATTAATAATCACATTCACCATAATTAATTACTAACCAAACACAAATAAATGTACGGAATTTAAAGATCACAAAAAGGGGTTACAATATTACACTAACATGTTCAACTGTTTTCGATGCTTCTAAATCGCATAGGGACTCACGCCACTGATGTGTAGTTTTGCATCAACAAAATCGTTATATTATTAATATACAAACTCGTCAATATTTAATGAAATTAACTAAATTGTACATGTAGCTACACGACAGACAACATGAATATATGCAGTAAAACACGCGTACTCTTTTCGATGCTGCTCTCACATAGGGACAAACGCCACTGATGCGTAGTTTTGCATCAACAAAATCGCTATATTATTAATATACAAACTCGTCAATTTTTAATGAAATTAACTAAATTACACATGTAGCGACACGACAGACAACATAAATTTATACAATAATTACGCCTACAATTTTAATAAAATCATTAACATGTTCTATTATCAAAGAGACTTCATGTATATCATTTGACAAAGTATTGCAGCGGCATACGAAACGTCATGATCTTTTAGATTCCTAGTTTGACCATACATTGCGAGACAAACGAATATCACTAGCGATATTATTTCCGATACTATATCCGCAATGGATTATATATTTACTATTATAGACTTCATGTTGTTGATGTAAAATTTTGTGAAACATTTCAAAATATTCGCATTTCGGCTCTGGAATATGTTTAATTCAGAAGCTACAAATGACTTACCATGATTTTTAAGTTCATATTAGTGTTATGTTCAACTTTGGATCTTTGTGAAACACCCCAGGTCATTTTAATGTCTCAACAACTTTGGGAGTATATTGTTTTACAAGATGTTCCATGTTTAACAATACAAGACAGTATCTAATATTTAAAAAATACTATTTCGCAAATATCTTAATAAAACCAGGGCAATAGATATAGGCCTACAATAATTCAAAAGAGATCATATGTACATTTCTCAAAAACAAGGATTAATTTAGGAATTTTAAAGATCAGGATAAGTAACCTTTTCAAACAATGTCAAAGGCAATATTGAAGGGATGTTTCGTGTTGGTAAGACTGAACTCTAACAACCCAAACATGCACAATAACATTACAAACTAATTGTTATAACTCCACCATGCTCGGAAGGTATAACAAAATTACAAACGAATAAGAAAAAAGTATTTTATCATTGAAAAGGAGCCGTTTAAACACAAGAGGGCGCTCTCTAAATATGCATTGGTTTCAACCATTTTTCTTATAAAATGGTGCATGTGATGTTTTGTTAAAATAATGATTAAATAGAGAGATCATCAACAACTATTTAAAAACCTCTTTTGAAAATATTTGAAAAAGTGTAAGCATTTGATATATTTTTTTCTAAAATCATCGAATTAACCAGGGGTCCCACGTCATTGTTTGATTGTTTGGTTTTTTTTTATCGCGATTTTTGTTCTTCTTTAAAATGCGTCGAAAAAGTATGCGATTATATATTGTTTCATGTATTGTCATATTGTTTCATGTACAGTTCATTTTAACTATTTCAAGAATGGACAGAGATGGAAACAAAAATACACTAATCATGGATTTTGGGATACTTTTTATATCACTTTTTATTTATTACCATAATTATCTTGTATCAGAGTTGTGTGATTTTTGTTTTCTATACGAAAATGACTGGGTAATTAAAAGCAAGTTCAATTCAATTAGCCCAGAGTTGAAAATGTATAAATTAAAACAAGTCAACAAAATAATCAATTTCTTTTATTTGAATTGTGATTTTTTTTTTGTTTTTAACACCTAAATGCGATTTTTATGATTTTTGACAGCTTCCACACTAGCTCTTTTCTCTACTGTCCCGTGAAGTAAAACCATATATTTGCAATCTTTCTTGCTAGAACAGAAACTGTACTTGTCCTGATACTTCTAGATGAGATTTAACATTAGGAATTACAGTTTTCCCTCGTATTTTATCAATTAAGCTACCCTATCGGCCTTCGGGCAACCAAATAATACCATTTATGTAGTTTTACTTGCCCAACATGAAATTGTACTTGCCCTGGCCAAACAAGCAAGTGCTAGTGTCAATTATTGAGTCCTGCTTCAATGATTTGTAGTATGTTAAGCATAATTGGAGGGGAAATGTATCACAAGTTATCCATTTTGATATACAGGGTGGCCCCCGAAAAAAACGGAACGGGGCACTTCCCATGATAAAATGATTATGTCCATCGGATAGGGTGTCTTTTCCAATGAAAAACGATACAAAGAACAGTAATTTTGGTCGTGTAGTTTTTGTTTTAGGGCGCTCTGAGTGACGTACACCAATCGAGGCGATTTATATCGCGCCAACTCTGTCCCAGGTTCATTCCGATCGTCAAATTTTATTGAAATTTGAGCTGTTTCTGAACCGATTTTGATCAAATTAAAGGGGTAGCTCAGTTTTGGTATAGAACAAATTTGTTGTGAGATTTGAAAGAGCATACAATTTTAATGACAGAATTAACTTTATTTGATTTAAAATTGGTTCAGAAACGGCTGAAATATCAATTAATATATCCGATCGGAACAAATCTGCACCGTAAAACAAATCTCTGTAATTGTACTGCAAATCTGGCGTCAGCAGAGTCGCCATAAATTCTGATGTAAAAATACAGGTTGGTTGTTATTTTCTCCTACAAACATTTCATGTATTTATTGTTACAAATTATATGTTGATTAGAATAACACAAGAATGAGTGTAAAGAAAATAGTACGAAAACGTTGAATAAATAATGTTAATTTTTTTTTTTAAACCCCTTCCCCCCCCCCCCCCCCCCCCCAGAGATTTGAACCCTCACCAGTAAGACCAGTCAAACGTCCGTACCACTATGATAGCGGTAATGTTTACACTTGCTGTGGCAATTATGCCATATGAGTTATGGATACTTATGTTATTCTGTTATGGTTAAACAGTGAATTAACTAACAATGAAGTCACAATTATTATTATTATTAGGCATTTAGCTACGCTATTCATAGTAAACTATATCACAGCGCTTACAATAATATGCAATATTATTACAGTTGTAATATTACAGTTGTGATTTAAATCACAACTGTACATTTTTCCCGATTTGTTCTGATTACATCATATCGGTTTTTAGGCTTCAGCATGAAATAGTATAAGGTATACTGTAAAAATGAATGACTGAATATCAATGCAAAAAACACATTAAAACAGGAAAATGTCTGTAAAATCAATGTCCCCCTTTTTTTGTACATGGGTGTTCCGCAGGAAAACAATAAGATGTAAATTTACCGTTGTTAAACAACTTGAAGTGTAAAATTACACACAGTTTGTATTTTAAAAATAATAAGAAAATAAATGATTTGGTATGCTAAGAAAACACATCAGAATTATTGGTTACAGTTGAACATGATTTTCCTTATAATTTAAATGCAATTAGTAATGTTATTTGTATATATCCATTGTACATTATTTGTGTATACCTTGTCAAATGCTTTGTTATTATTTTGGTTATACACGAGTTCTACCTTTTCTATTCTTGGAAATTTAAACAAAAATAAACTTGAAAGCAAATTTGAAACTATACACTTACGGAATGACCCGGTGAGAACTCCTAGAGAAGAAAGCAAGGCGGGTATCAACCAGAAGGGCGGCATGGTGCGCGCTTACTTGCTCGCTCGCTCCTCTCCCCAATCTGATGTCTGATGGGTCGCCTTGGAGACAAGTCAGACGCTGGTGAATTTTTGATGACGGAGGGAATGGAATAACCTCGCTCCAATCAGCCAATAGCGACCATGCAGCGAGTGTTTATCTCTCCCAGATCAGACATGAACATGACTAGCTTACTGCGAATCACATCACGTGATTAATGTGAAGCCAGCGATTGGCTAAAACATTGCTCCATAAAATATACCCACGTATCGTTAATAGCATCGATGTACATCGGTGTTAAATTGGCCTACATGATATAGATGTGTTGTTGTGATTGGTTGGTTGCATGTATGTTATTTGTATCCTTAATTGCACTTTACATATTTTGTTTTGTTACTAGGAATCCCACACAATTCAATTTACCGAAATGAAAGCAAGGAGGTATACCTCATTGATGCAAGTAAGAGCATAATGATTGCACTTATCCCTAATTCCCCCAAGAACCCTCTTCTTTGGAGCCCACATCTACCCAATCGAATATATTATAGACAATTCAGCTGTTTATAATCTTCAAAAAAAAAGAATTGTTTTTAATATCATGTTTATTTTCTCCAAATATAACGATATGGGTAATGTATTACCTCACAAATAAATTATCTTCAAAAGCGACCTCTCAACCATCACTTTACTATCCCTTCAACATTTATCACATTGTATAATAATGTAGCAATTAAAAGTGAGGAGTTGTCGTAACCATCACACCGTCACACATAATAGATGTATTACTGTTCTGCAGACCCATGAGCACATAATTTAGTACGATGATGATTTTTCTTTAAGTTATGATAACATTTGTTTCTGGAAAGCTATTTGTGAGTGGTGGTCAGGTTTTTTGTTAAAGATTCCTCCAATTTCCACGCGAAAGTTGCTATACAAGCTTGGGTCATTCACTGCGGATACATTTAAATCAATATTTTATCATTTTTGCACACTCTCATTATGTTTTATAACATATGAGTTGCTAACTTTGTTCGATATCCCTTACTTCCATGTTTTGGGAGTAAACCCCCCCCCCCCCCCCCCCCCATCTCTCTCTCTCTCTCTTTCTCTGTCTATCTGGCTCTTCTTGTTTGTTTGTTTGTTTGTTTGTTTGTTTATTTTATTTAATCACGGTATATACAATAATAAAATGCCCGCTTGCAGCTACAAGCTGTTTTGTTACTATCATTTTCAGGAAAGTTCCGTAATAAAGATATTCCACATTTAGTTGTAGTAGAGTTTTTTGTAACGTTCCATTTTATTTTATGTGTAAATTTGCAAATACAGGATAAACTTGTTGACTTGAAGTACAATATATAAAATGTTCTGAAAAGCAAACATATCTTTTAAATTGCGCTGAAAGCTTTAGTCAGAAGCTTTAGCTTTAGATAAAAACTTGTTGACATGAAGTCAAATATAGCACGTTTTCTGAAAAGCAAGCATATCGTTTGAAGTGCGCGGAAATCTTTGGGTAAAACATATTAATGTAAATGTAGTTGGATACATTTTCTCCCGCTGTAATTAAAATTCATAGAAAAGAAATAATTATACAACAAAAAAGTCAAGGTTAACTCGAAATGTTATTCTATGATTAATATTAAAGGAATAGTTGAGTATTGGTCAAACTTAACTTTAGTAACCAAAACCTGCATCATTTCGGTACAAAATAATAGTTATAACTCCACCATGCTCGAAAGGTAAACACAATTACAAACGACTAAGTAAAAACCCTGTTATCATTTTTTTTAATGAGCCATTATAACTCAAAATGGCGCTCTCTAAAAATTCATTGGTTTTAGCCATTTTTCATACAAAATTGTGAATTTTATGTTTTGTTAAAATAACGATTCAATACAGATATCATCAACAACTATTTAAAAACCTATTTAGATTTTTGTTTAAGTAGTCTATAAACATTTTTTGTATTTTTCTAAGCAGTCACAATGTCCCCCGGCCGGTAGACTTATGAATAAAAATATCTTGAAATCAAATGTTTCAACTATAAGAGCATTTGAAAGGGAATGATTCTCATTTAACATGTTTTATTCAAGAAACTTTCAAATGGAATTAAAACCAACCGATTTAGTGTCAAGGGGCTTTTCGGGAAGTACCAATGCTCAAGTGTATCTTTAAATCACAGTTATCTCATCACTATATCTTCCTCTTTAGAAAGGTAATTAAGAGGAAATGAGGATTTATTCTCTTAATCGTTGCTTTCTGACAACTTATTACGCATTAATAAAGTAAAATCTATTTTTGAAAATATTAATTATAATGGGAGATCCTTTAGAAAACAGTCAAATCCACCGATGAAGCGAAGAAGGCAAGGTCTACAATGGCGAGGCAATGAAAGATAGAGAACTATGCACTGTTTTGTCAACAACCCTTTCTTCCAAATCTTTTCGAATTAATATTACTTATTATACTGATATTCCGAAGTACTTTTAATTAAAGATTAAATGAAAGATTTTCATACTATTCGGTTGTATTGGGTTAAATGGGTAGTACTATTGTGGTAAGGCTGAGCTGTAAACCTGCACAATAACATTACAACTAATAGAAAATTACAAACGACTAATTAAAAGCCTGTTATCATTTTTTTAAAACATTAAAAACACAAGAGGGCGCTCTCTAAAAAAAAGCATTGATTTCAACTATTTTTCCGGCATGTGATGTTTTATTGAAATAATGATTAAATAGAGAGATTATCAACAACTATTTAAAAACCTATTTTGAAAATTTATGAAAAAGTGTAAGCACTTTTTAATTTTTGTTTAAATCATCGAATAAATCTTGAATAAATCTGGGCCCAAAATGTATTCCGATCGGATATATTTATTGATATTTCAGCCGTTTCTGAACCGACTTTGATCAAATCAAGTTTTTTCTGTCATTAAAATTTCATTATCTCACCAAAAAAAATTATTTCGTGCTGCGTCATCTGTAGAAGGAAAGCTAATTATGTTGGATCTAAACGTAGGCGTATACATAATCGACGCACTCCCCAATGTAAGCTGGGGCGATAATTTGCATACAATCCTTGGCAATATGATAGACATCTTATTTAAAGTGATCCATTGACTTTGTACACATTTTACCAAAATAACTTAGGGCTTTTACATTTCTCATGTACCTTGTTGTTTGGCTTATCATGGTAACAGAAGAATGAAATGGGTTTATTTTTTTCTTCAAATGTCTAACTGAAATATAAAGTTTAAGATTGTATTTGAAATCGTCTATAGACGTTGCGACCACTGTCAAGAGTATCCGAATTGGGATACTAAATCGTCTATAGCATCCGAATTCGGATACTTCACGCTAACGATCGGGATAAAATCAGAAATTGATTCTCTCTTTTTTTCACTATAGGTAAACAATATTCCTTTTCTTTGAAAATCTCACATATCATTCTAAAGAATCTTACAATGAAATTAGTACATGTATATTATTGAAGTCTCAAATATTATTGTAATAGTTAACCGGTTTTATCCATTGTGGTGGTCCCCTTTAATAATGCGTAGGTCTGCGAATTAAGCTACGAGAAATGACAGCAGAACATTTTCCAATTTCTATTTAATACCCTGCGTACTTTTAAATAAAAACAATTTCAATTTCAATTATATTTCACATTTCTAAAAACAACATACAAATTTCAACAAATTACATACATGGTGTGGTATTACAGAGGATGTGGGCGATCTGCAAAGGATATTAAATCCTTGACTGAAATTGACTGAAATTGACTGAAATTGACTCAGACAAATACCGGACAGACTCATCAGGGGGAATCCAAACAAGAAAGCCATCTGCTCTTTCGTTCAAACGTCTCACAACCAAGAAGGACTGCTATAAATATTCATTCATACCAAGAACTCTGGCGGAGTGGAATCTCTTACCAAATAACGCACGACAAGCCACATCGTTGCATTCATTTCAAGGACATTTGAGTAAGATGAATATGCTAGATTTCACTAGGAGGGCCCACCACGGGCTCCCCAATTAGGCGCGCACACCTAAACCCACCAAGTGCCTGCAACTGTATATCCGCATCATGCGGAGTTTGTTTGCAGTACCAAGAAGAAGAAGAAGAAAATCAGACCTGGGCCCCGTACGTTGCAGAAAGAGATACAATCGATTGTAAGTAATGATTGATCGTAAGTCAGAAAATTTACGCGTTTCAACCAATCAGATTTCCGCATCTAGAACACGTGATCTGACTTACGATTAATTGCAAGTTACAATCGATTGTATCTCTTTCTGCAACGGGGCCATGTTGAGGCAAATCCATTTGTTGACTGCAATGAATAGAATAAATGAACGAACAAATGATTTTAATTAATCTTTGTCTTCATTTATTTTGTACTTTCCGCTTTAAAGAGGCTCTCCCCATGTGTACAAAGTGAGTGCAGTGAGTTAGTGAATATCACTTTGCATTTTTGCTCATTACTCGGCCATAATACGTCCATCTAAGACCCCGTTTACAGTGCAGGGCCGGGCCGAGCCGCGGCTCGGCCCTGCCTAAATTGCGGTACTCGGCCCCTCCAATTTTGTGCGTTTACAGTGGCGGTCTCGGCCCGGCCGCCCTTTCAAGATCGTAGTGGCGCTCTGCATGTAAACAAACCATTATTTTGGGGGCGCGCCGGGGTCACAGAACAAAGGCGCGTTATTTGCAATGAATTGTTTTCCCAATTTAGTACCGCATTTGGCCCTGCGTGCGTTTACAGTGAGAAAAAGCGGGGCCGAGCCGCGGCTCGGCCGCGGCCGAGACTACCTCCAGAGCGGGGCCAAATGCGCGGCCACTTTTGGCCCCGCATTTGGCCTTTTTTTCACTGTAAACGGGGTTACACAACACTCAGTGAACATATCAGATAACACCAATATACATTGTATCAACCACTCATCACTTTTTGCACATGTCAACAAAGTTACAGACCAACGGCAAACAATAATAGCGATGCTATCGATTGCAGGTGTTATGTTCCCTGCTGCAAGAGAGATTTCATTATAGCGTCACAATGAGAGAGAGAGATTATATTATGATTGATTGGTTGATTTGATTCATTTTATTTTCAACATAATCACATATTAATACAAAATATTACGTCACAATGACTTGTCAACATATCACTTCGAAAAGCCACATTTTCTAATCGAGATCAGAGAGGCTAAAAGTGTAAAGATGTGTTACCTTTGTACATGAACTAAGTCACATAACATATAACAGATGTTAACTTTGTTGTCGGGCACAGCATGGAATGTTCCCTCGGAAATTGAAATATTATTTTGTGAAGACGATAAGTCCCCCGACTACGTCTCGGGGTTTATAATTTCCCTCAATAGCATTTCAAATCCCTCGAAGAGAAACATTCCGTGTTGTTCCCTCCATCACCAGTTAACATCTGTATAATGTAATAATGTTCATTCGACTTATCGCATCAAACGAAATTAAAAAGTGTGTATGCACCTATACAACTATATGGAACTTCCGCCCCGTAGTAGACTGGATTATTGACCAAACTGTATCTTTTAAAGTCATAATAACGTTACATATTTGGTTTTCGCCCATTCATACTGAATGCCAAAATAATAGCTGATCAAAAGTTGCGAGAGCATGATTTATTGTACATTGATCGCTATCCCAGTATTTATTACATACTATATAAAAACACTTTAATCTATATATTATGTCAAGAATATACATGTTGATAATTGAATCGAATTCGTACCATTATTGATCGGTCAAATATCGCATGGTTGATGTATCGAAGATTAGGTGTTGAGATAAGCTTCTTTTAAAGTCCTTCTCGTTCGGAGGCCCGTCTTCTGGTTACAAGTGTGACTTTCCCTTCTACATTCTATAAATGATTAGCGCCTGGCTAGAAGTCATAAGGTACCGGTACCATTTTGTTAAGTCTTTGGTATGACCCGGTCTGGGTTCGAACCCGGGACCTCCCGTGCATGAGGCGGACACTCTAACCGCTGAGCCACCATGCTTCTTTAATAGCTTTAATTTACCATAATAAGGAAACACGGTCTGAAATGCTATGATTTAGTACCGTAACGCCTCGCCTTGACCAATTGACAATCGGAAATAGTTGCATGGTGTTTTAAACTCTATGTCACACCAATCATGCAAACCTCCTCCCCCTCCCTCCCTATGATGTATCATAATTAGGTAGTTTTTGTGTGCACATGCACAGAACAGGCCTAAATAAAGTGCGTCTGTGTGTATCGTAATGCATGCCAACTAATGTCTATATACATAAAGCGAATGGCAGATCGGACACTCTATCCGACGGACAGTCTGTACGCTCACACCGGCATACATGGCATGCCTAACTAAACACGCTAAGGTAGTCCAATCAGGAACGAGCTATTAAATTGAAATGTTGATATTTGTCATGTGTACTCGTCTACTATTGTCTGCCAAGCTCCATGTGGACTAGTTGTTAATCAACACAGTTGTCCATCGGAAACGAGCGAAAATGTTCCTAGGCTCGTCCGCAAGCTTCATGTGATATTTAAAATAGTCTCAGGAACAAGCTAAAATGTTCCTAAGCTCGGCTAAAGTTGCCATAATAATCATAAATCGATGTTTACTCGCCTGTCAAGCTTCATGTGATCTAGTTTATTTCAACACACTTCAAGGGGACCACCATGCAAAAAACAATAAACAGTTATATGTTTGGTACCGTTCTGTGATATTAAATATAAGTACAACACTTTGCAAAGGGTTATGTAATTCATATACAATACAATTGATTACCACCAATTACGGAACCGCATGGCCTCATGGTTCCGTATGCGCCAAACGTCTGAGAGTGCGCTAATTCTATTCACGCGTACGTTTGGAGACAATAGAATCACGGACGATGCGTTCGTCCTAGACAAAATGTTGTCTTCATCTGCAGACCCATACAAAACATGCTTCTGTATGGAGATGCGTTTTCCAATCATAATTTTTTTCTGGAAACATATTTTTCTGAGCTTGTTGGTGGAATTGAATACTAAGAATTGTTATCTTTTATTTATGAGGATAATTTGTGGGTGGTGGTATCCTTTAAATATACTAGTTCATCAGGAACGAGCTAAATTGTCCTACACTGATGAGTCCCATTGAGCTGTACATGTTTGCTTAGCTGCATGTGAACTAGCCTGTGGTCAACACGCTAAAGTAGTCCATTAGGAACGAGATAAATGTTCAATCTAAGCTCGGCTTAAAATGCAATAACTATCCTTGATTTAATTGTACCCGGATGTCAAGTTGCATGTGAACAAGTCTGTCGTCAACATGCTAAAGTAGTCCATCGGGAACAAGACACATTTTCCTACGCTCGGCTTACCACGCAATCATGAGTCGAAATTGGTCTTTCCTCGTCTTCCATGTCTGACCTGTCTGCCAAGCTTCGTGTTACTAATCTTTTGTCAAGGACATCGTTCGATATTGTAAGTCACAAGCTAGCAGTGCCGTGTGAAGAATAAAAGCGAATGTCCCTGCTGGCTACCTGGTCCTGTTGGCAACTAATAACATCCTGTGTACATCATGTACGGTATGTGGTGTAGCGCAGACTCAAGACAACCGGCAGCTGCTTTTACTAACAGAGCTGCATCCACCCATCATTTACAATGTAAACACATTGCCTAAACATACTGTGTTTCACAGTGTGGACCACAATGTTAAATTTGAGCGTTTTCACAGTGTGAAAACCAACTCACAATGTGAACACACACTGTGAGGGAACTATCGCTACAGTGTGAAATTGCCTGCGTTTACAGTGTGTAGAACGGTGCGCTGACAATGTGTATCTCGGCAATTGCACAGTGTGTTCACGGTGTGTTCACAGTGTGTCCACAGTGTGAGTTGGCTTTTACACGGTGAAAACGCTCGAATTTAACAGTGAGGTCCACACTGTGAATCACAGTGTGTTCACACTGTGGATGCGTGTGTTCTTTCCGGCAGGGATGGCTCGGACTAAAGGCTTCATCTGAACGATTCGAGTCGAGAATGGAGCTCCTTTAATAACTGTTTCTTCTCATCCTGGGGGAGGAAGCTGGCCCGGGCAGCATTTAGAGTCTGCAAAGATATCAGTCAATGAGAGCAGAAAATGAATGGTTTGGAGACACTTGGAGTTTGTAAGATGTTAATCAAAGGCAAAGAAATATAAGTTCTCTAGCCTGTTGTATAGTTTATCTAGCTCCCTTTTACGAATAAATCAAGTGGAAGGCTATCATACAATAAAGTGTTAGCAAGGCAGAATACTTTGGATGGGAGATAACTCTTGGCTGATGCAAATTAGTTTGTAAACGTTCATGATGGTCTTTATATTCGTGTGATAAATGTGACACTGATTTGTTCAGTTTTTACGAGGCAAACTGTATTCCTTTTCTATATGAAATTCCCACATATCATTCTTAAGAATCTTACAATGAAATTGGTATATATGATTGAAGTCTCAAACATATACTTTGGGGGGAAAATAAAAAGTGAATGGATCACTGAGTATGCAAAACCCTCAGGTGACACTGATCGTCTTACCATTGTAGCAAACTGGGTGTCATCCATTGAGAAGTGATCCCGAGCGAGTTGGAACTCACTCTCCATCGTGTTAAACAGTATAGTCGGATCGTCCGTGTTCAGACTGTAATTGAATTCGTCCGCGATGAACCTGTAGATTAGATATCATCCAAAGAAAACAACGATAAAAGTACAAGAAAAGCAATAAATTCGAAATTTGATTTGGGATCGTCCGTGTTCAGACTGTACATAATTCAACTCGTCCGCGATGAACCTCGACATAATTTTATCCGAAGAAAACAACGATGAAATACCCCCCCAAAAAGCAATGAATTGGAAATTTGATTGGGATCGTCCGTGTTCAGACTGTAATTGAGCTCGTCCGCGATGAACATGGAGATAAGATATCATCCGAAGGAAACAACGATGAAATACAAGAAAAACAATAAATTGGAAATTTGATTTAATTTAATATACTCAACACTCCTTATACATACTATACACCAACGCATAAAATGAACAGAATTACAGAGATCATTACAAAAACACAGAAGACAATAATATAGAGTAAGCAGGAAGGAGTAAGGCTCCTTTATGATGGAATATCTTTCCAAGCTTATGTTTCACTGTAATTATGGTCAGATTGTGTACTTTCCCTGTGATCGGATTTGCATGCTAAACAATCCTCTTAAGCCCGGCGCAGACAGAGCCGACTCGACCCGATCCGACTGGTTTTCAGTCAGACTAGAGTCAGTTTCGCTCAGTCTGAGCCGATCCAACATGTTGAATCGGCCTCGAATGACCTCCGACTGGCACTTGGCTGGGAAAAACGGAGTCCTGAGGCAGCACACACTGAGTTAATCAGGCTGAAAACCAGTCGGATCGGGTCGAATCGGCTCTGTCTGCGCCGGGCTTAACACCTGCATAAAGGTACTGGTTCGTCGTTCATTAAAGGGAAGGGAATCCTATTCTTTTGACGTACTGGTTGTGATGAGAGCATAACTCCTGTCATTGCTAGTCACTTATTTCCTCTTGAATATTCCCGATTACAGAAAATAATCAATTTTTGTATGGACCACTGTCGTTTGCTTCCAATGCCCACAGAAGGCGGCCATTTCTTCAACTACTCGCGGTGAAATGACGTGAAGCCGCAAATGGCTTTCCATATTTTGTTTGTCCAACCAATAGTGTAAAGTTTGACTTGAGATATTTGTGAAACACCCCCCCCCCCCCCCCCCCCCGCTCGTCTAGTTTACCTCTTTATACAGTGGTCCGCTAGTCTTCCTGTCCAGGCGCCAGTGTAGAGGCTCGATTTCGGACACAGTTCAAGGTGAATAGACCGGTCGCGAACCATCTGACAACGAATACATAAACAATAATTTGTACATATGTGTTGTGTATTTGAAGAATGGGTAATCGTCGTGTTTTGGTTTAATGCCGAAGATTTTGCAATCCCTATAGAGCTAAGACAAGGCCCATCAGGTTCCCGTAGGCAACGAGTTAATGTTTACATCATCAACAGTGTTATTCATTAAACATTTGTATAATAATGACAATGCTCAACATGATAGCATTCTATAATATCGTAGAAAGCAACACATTTCGTGAATTCGTGGTTATGTCCTATCGTCTGCGTGCCTATAATTCTTCTTCTTCTTCCGGTACTGTGCAGAACCTCCTAGGAGTATACTCGCACAAGTTGATGATGAGCTCTCAGTCGGTGCAGACAGGAGTCTTTGGGCATAAACAAATAAATAATTGCCCAGTATATTTATAAAATTAAAAACAGTTATGCTGCTTGATATAGGACACGTTTGTCTTTCTTGACAATTTTGGTCGGTATAAAACCATTCCATTAAAAAATCGATAATTACAACATTTCCAACAATAATATTGGAAATTTGTTATGAGACGGGGTCCATGTATACTGTGCACAGCACAATATGATCGTTGTACAGTATACAAATGATGCGCAGGTATGAGTGGGTCGGTAGGAATTGTTTGCACAAGGTAACTATGGAACTGTTAAACCCACGAGGCGAAGCCGAGTGGGTTTAGACTAGTTTCCATAGTTACCGCGTGCAAACAATTCCACCGACCCACGAAATAAACTTGCGCATCTGTTTTATAGAATGGGCATTGTTACGCCCCCAAAAAAGTCAAAAAATTAAAAATTAGAAAAATTACCGGATGCATGAAATAATTTTACCGGACGCATGAAATTTTTTACCGGACGCATGATTTTTTTACCGGACGCATGAAATTTTTACCGGACGCATGATTTTTTTACCGGACGCATGACTTTTCATGCATCCAGTACAATTAATTGTCTGCACACATTTTGCTCTCAACCAATCAGATTGCAGGGATTTATCAACCCATTCTATAATATCTTATAAACATGATTAATATTGATCTTTGGCAATCCGGTAGCCATGGCCTATCCTCTGAGCGCCTAGCTTCTCCATAGCTGCTTCATATATGTCGTCAGTATAAGGTAGTTTCTTATATATTATATCACAGATTGCTGGTAGCCTATCAATGTCAAATTACAGTGGTTTCTGGCGTCTCCTCATAGGATCAAATTTATTTGGAAATTCATATGCCTCATATAAAAAAACTTGAATTTGAAACGCATTTCCCCCGTACATCAATAAATGCAATGTTTTGTATACCTGATAGATGTCTCGATCTTTGGCAATCTGGTAGCCATGTCCTATCCTCTGAGCGCCTAGCTTCTCGATAGCGAAGCGGACATTCTCGGCTGGACCCAGTTCGCCCGCGTGCACCGTGCGATGTAAGCCTAGATCCATTGCTAGCTGATGCAAAGGAATAAACAAAATATTTGATTTTCAGTAGAGATCATGTTTATGATTACATCGCACCTATACAGTATATTATATATACAGGAAACGTGATAAAACAATTATGACAAAATGTATTCATTTTCTTTGCGAACCATGTGCAAGCCGTTATAACTTCATGGCCCCGTCGCAGAAAGAGATACAATTGACGTGATTTTGTTAAAGATACAATTAATTGTAAGTCAGAATACTTGCGCATTTCAACCAATCAGATTTGCACATTTTAGTCACATGATCTGACTTATAATTAATTGTAACTTACAATCGATTGCAACTCTTTCTGCAACCGAGGCTCAGGAAACATGAAGTAGGATATGAAGTCTACCGCACACAGGGCCGCACACTTACACGATTCGAACCGATCCGATCCGAACCGCGAGAACGATTAAGGATCTGAACTATATCCGATACAATCCGAACCGACACACGATTAGGGATCTGAACAATCTGAACTACACGATTCGAACTGATCCAATCCGAACCGCGCGAACGAACTATATCCGATACAATCCGAACCAACGAACGATTAGGGATCTGAACTATAGATATATACATTACATACGCACTTTTGGCTTTAGATCAGATACACAGTTGCTCTTTGGATCGGAATCAAATCGTGTATAGTGTGTGGTGGGCTTAAACATACTGTCTAACTCTGCAAGCATATCATCTTAAGTCCAGTAAATTATTCCAAGCACTACAAAGATACTACGAACAGTCATCAAAATTGTCGAAATTTGAAATTTGTACAGTCCTTGATGCAACATTCGAATTATGCAAGATAACCAATTGATTTGTAGTCTATCGCTCAGGCTCATGTCATTTCTATTCCGAACATTTTTTCATGAAATATTATCATCCAGGAAGAGACTTGTATGTATACCCTGAATGCTTCTTCGTGTTCCTTGGTGGACAGGGCGCCCTCCTCGCCGGCCAGATCGACGCCAACAACCGTATCGTCGCGGAATTCATCGCCCAGCGCGATGATGTCCCGGCAGTACTCTACATGTGAGAAAGGAAGATAAATGAGACATAATTGTGAAGGTAAGTCGACTAACTGTTTCAGATTTGAATTTCTGTTTAAACCCTAAATGCGTACCATCTTGTCCCTTGATCAACCGTTCCTTGGTCCCTATTCCAAAGCAATATCCACATTAGCAACGATATTGTCACGGAATTCATCGCACCGGGCGATAAATGTCACGGCAGTACTCTTTGATAACAAAGGAAGATAAATGAGACATATGTGAAGGTAAGTCGACTTACTGTTTCAGACTTTAATTCTGTTTAAACACTGAATACGCCCTCTTGCCCCCCTCTTGCCCCCCTCTTGCCCCTCGATCAACCATTCCTTGGTCCCCTCTTCCATGTTTCCCAAGCTATATCCGCACCAACTACGGTATCGTTAATGCTGTGCTTTCTTTTATAAGAAAGGAGACGAACGTAGATATATATGGAAGAAATGTCGATTAACAGTTAAAGATTTGAATCGTTCGTTTAAATCATGAATGCTAATTTGTTGGATCCTTAATAAGCCCCTTTTGTGGCACTAAAGTTGTGATGTATTTTTCCTTTTTGGTATAGTTTATAATGTATTTTACCCATTTTATCCATCTGTATAAGCTCTGTAATTACTCTACGGGGATTGCAAACTGTAATATAGAACATGTTAAAGGGACTGTCCGCCTTTTGCAAGCCAAATTTCAAAAGTTGAGAGGTTATTGTCTTATATGAGAAAAAATGTCATTTAACAGCATGCCTGAACAAATTAGGGCTTGAAATCTATTTTTCGTGGAGTTATAGACCTCAAAATAATAACACATCACAGCGCGTTTAATTGTGCATTATACGAGTATTCACCCGGTGCGAAATTTCGCTCACGGCTCATTCCACGGAGTACCATGTTGCTGTGTGTGACCCATACGTGACCCGCGCACAGATTGTGATCGAACAACGGCGTAAGCGAATACTAAATAAAATAACAAAAACTCGCTAAAACTGACTACATGTAATTGTATATTCTTCATTTCGAGACCTTTTCCGTGACATACCTTTAAAAATGTCGGCTTCACAATACCTTTACAAAAGTTAGTACAACAATATTTTTGTAATATTATGCTAAATCAGTTAAACTCCTTTATTGACCGATATGAGGGGCGCATTCGTTTTTCAATCGTAGAATCCAAATTACAGGGCTGTTCGATCTGAATTTGTGTGTGTGTTACATTCATCCGCATCCGTCTACTGGAAACTGTTCAGACGATTTGAAGGCGGACACTCCCTTTAAAGTAGCACAAATGCATAATTGAGAATGCATAATGTTGCAAAATATGGACAATATTGATATAGTTTACATGTAGGTACCTGGTTTCCTTCGCATCATGCACAAAATAGTCCGTCCTTTGACCCCGAAGTCACGACATCCGCGTCTGATCCCCTCATTGACCGCGATCACCACGTCACGTGGTGTGATGACGTCACATGGTGGATCAGAGCGTGACTGGAAGCTCGGCTGTGGATGTGACGCGAGGAAGTGTGGACAGTAGCGCGCCTCGAAGTACAGCACGCCCTCTCGTGCCTGATCTTCACACAGTTCGTACGCGATCCGAGTGATCAAGTCTCGATCGCCCCTGTCAATATGGAATTGAAATCAACATAATATAACTATAATTAGTAATTTCGACTTACATTGTAACAAATAGTTATGAAATATTTATTAAACTATCATCTCGTTTCACACTTTTTCCAATCCGATACTTGATACTTGATATCTTGATATCTCCTTAAAAGCGCCATTCGGACGGCGCTGTCCTGGAGAAGCAGTGCAGTGCCAGTGAAGTGCGTGGATGTGATGTTCTATTTACAGGTGCTTGGTGCTAATGTGCAGTTGCATTTTCTGTTGGTTGTGTTTAAACTATGGGTTTATCTATAGGAAAAGGGTTACATACACCACTACCGTTCAAAAACATTAAGTGCGCGTCTTCTGATCTTGATTTATTTTCCATACATCGTAACATTTATTCTACAATTGACTTCCAATAGATTTGTCTTAAACAATGCAATGTTTTTCTTCTTTTTTCTTCAAATATCCGTACAGAACATATTTACGTTTCTATGCAAAATAAATGGACTGTCGTTCGGATGTCATTCAGACGGCAACATTAATTGATCATCTCGACGGCATTTGAAACCATAAAGTTGATGAATTAGGCTCGCCCAACTGTTATAGTGTATGTACTTACCATATAACAGGAAGAATATTATCGAAGTTGGACAGAAAACGGGCCAAGTCGCCTCTCTCAGGATGCCGGAATGTCTCTTGGTAGTCTTCAAATGGTGTTCCTTCAGATATGATGCCTCTTTTCCTGATAGAATTAAAACAAATAAGTTAAAGATTTAGTACAGTTCTGGTCAAACTGAATGGTGAGTTAATAAAAGAAATATGCTATCATTAAAAACTAATTGATTAAATGGTCGTTACACATAATAGACATCGATCTAAGTAACTGGTCTGTTTTCATTCATAAAGAAGACGTTTACACAAGAGGGCGCCCTACATACACCTGAACGTTTCAACCATTTTTTGAAATGAAAAATATGAATGCGAAGTTTCATAGAGAAATTATCAAAAACTAGTATAACCTTTTAAAAAGACGGGTCATTTGAGGTCTTTTTACGGCCGGGGGGGGGGGGGGGAGGGGGTTGGGGGCATTATGGCCCCCCTCAAAATCTCGGACGTGAAACGCCCGATCGCCCCCAAAATGTGCATGCATGTCAAGTTAAGTCTAGAGAATAATATGGTAATTTCATCAATTTACATAATTATGGTAATTTATGCAAATAAGGTCATACAAATTCACATTTTTGCCAATAAATCACATATTTTGGTAATTAAACATTGGTTTTCACTACATAATTCTTTAAACCATTCAATAGAATAATCAACATTTTGAGGGATTATATATATTTTCTTAATTTATTTAGTAAATGCGCCAATTTGTATTCCAATATGATAATGTATGCATATTTCAGCTGATTCTGAACAGGGTTCTATTTATTTTGTTCTAAAAATGGTGAGCTTTTTTCAAAAATTTCACTTAGATTTTCATTACCTCACAAAATAATTATTACTTGAAGCGCCCTCTAAACCAAAACTTAACTATCCCTTTAATTGTTTTTAGAGAGTCATACCTGGCTAGATTCCATAGAGTGGAGTGTCTTACTGCACCGTCGAGATGAATGTGAAGTTGAACCTGTGAGAAAACAGTAGAATGGAGGACATAGATCCTCATTAATTATGGTTATTATCATTAGTATCGTTATTATTTTAAGTAAATGTGTAATAATAGTAGAGTAGTAGTAGTAGTAGTAGTAGTAGTAGTAGTAGTAGTAGTAGTAGTAGTAGTAGTAGTAGTAGTAGTCAGTGGCGTAGCGTGGTCGGACTGATTGGGGGGGCACGAAAATTATTGGGGGGGGCACACCTTATGTATTTCTTTGTTTTTTCAAAAAATGTCCCTTTATGTTTTCTATTGTTTTTTCGAAATTATTGGGGGGGTACGTGCCCCCCCCCCCCCCGTGCCCCCCCCCCCCCCCCCCCCCGTAGCTACGCCACTGGTAGTAGTAGTAGTAGAAGAGGTATTAGTAGTAGTAGTAGTAGTAGTAGTAGTAGTAGTAGTAGCAGCAGCAGCAGCAGCAGTAGTAGTAGTAGTAGTAGTAGTAGTAGTAGTAGTAGAAGAGGTAGTAGTAGTAGTAGTAGTAGTAGTAGTAGTAGTAGTAGTAGTAGTAGTAGTAGTAGTAGTAGTAGTAGTAGTAGAAGAGGTAGTACTAGTAGTAGTAGTAGTAGTAGTAGTAGTAGTAGTAGTAGTAGTAGTAGTAGTAGTAGTAGTATTAGTAGAAGAGGTAGTACTAGTAGTAGTAGTAGTAGTAGTAGTAGTAGTAGTAGTAGTAGTAGTAGTAGTAGTAGTAGTATTAGTAGAAGAGGTAGTACTAGTACTAGTAGTAGTAGTAGTAGTAGTAGTAGTAGTAGTAGTAGTAGTAGTAGTAGTAGTAGTAGTAGTAGTAGTAGAAGAGGTAGTAGTAGTAGTAGAAGAGGTAGTACTACTACTAGTAGTAGTAGTAGTAGTAGTAGTAGTAGTAGTAGTAGTAGTAGTAGTAGTAGTAGTAGTAGTATTAGTAGTTGTAGTAGTAGTTGTAGTAGCAGTAGCAGTAGCAGTAGTAGTGGTAGTAGTAGTAGTAGTAGTAGTAGTAGTAGTAGTAGTAGTAGTAGTAGTAGTAGTAGTAGTAGTAGTAGTAGTTGTGGTAGTAGCAGTAGCAGTAGCAGTAGCAGTAGCAGTAGCAGCAGTAGTAGTAGTAGTAGTAGTAGTAGTAGTAGTAGTAGTAGTAGTAGTAGTAGTAGTAGTAGTAGTAGTAGTAGTATTAGTAGTAGTAGTAGTAGTAGTAGTAGTAGTAGTAGTAGTAGTAGTAGTAGTAGTAGTAGTAGTAGCAGCAGTAGCAGTAGCAGTAGCAGCAGCAGCAGCAGCAGCAGTAGCAGTAGTAGTAGCAGTAATAGTAGCAGTAATAGTAGCAGCAGCAGCAGCAGCAGCAGCAGCAGCAGCAGCAGTAGCAGTAGTAGTAGTAGTAGTAGTAGTAGTAGTAGTAGTAGTAGTAGTAGTAGTAGTAGTAGTAGTAATAGTATATTAGTAGTATTAGTAGCAGTGAGTAAACCTTTAATAATGCATAACCTAATTTGATGACGTCATAAGATGCCAAAGTAATTGTCTGGCTGATATGAGGCGGGGGGCTGTGGGTGTACATTGTACACCGACCTCTTTGCAACGTGCGAACATGATGAGTCGACCCTCTCCGATTGCACTTATTTGAATGCATCATGTTAAGAGTCCGCCCTCCATTAAAGGGGTCTAGTAACTTTGTTGACAAGTGCAAACAGTGATGCGTGGTTAAAGGTACACTTGAGTATTGGAACTTCCCGAAATGCCCCTCGAGACTAAATTGGTTGGTTTGAATTCCATTTGAAAGTTCATTTAATTAAAAAATGTGAAATGAGAATCATTCTCTCATAGTTGTAAAATTTGATTTCAAAATATTTTATTTATAATTATATCGTCTGGCCAGGCGATATCTTGACTTTTTAAAAAAATACATAAAATGCTTATACACTTCTTTCAAAGAGGTTTTTCTAACAGAGGTTTTTGAATAGTTGTTGATGATATCTCTATTTTAATCAATATTTTAACAAAACATCACATGCACAATTTTGAATGAAAAATGGTTGAACCCAATGAGTTTTAGAGAGCGCCCTCTTGAGTTATAACGGCTCGTTTTGAATGATAACCGGGATTTTACGTAGTCGTTTGTAATTGTGTATACATTACGATCATGGTGGAATTATAACTATTAGTTTGTACTGTAATGGTGCAGGTTTTGGTTATACTAAAATTCAATTTGACCAAAACTCAACTATCCCTTTAATAAAAATGTGTCTTGGTGTGATCTGATATGTCCCCAAAGTAGTGTGTGAACATTTCACGTTAATTGGATGTTATGTGGCCGAGAGATGAGCGAAAATGCAAAGTGATATTCACTAACTCATTGCATTTACTTTGTACACAACTTAAACGATCCCGTAGATAATTTAACATCCTAACAATTAAATCGTAAATATTTTTTGAACGAAATGGAAATTTGAAAAAACCGAAACCTGTCCCACGCTTTTATTGTTAATACGAATACAACAAGGTATGAGGGAACCGCTAGAATTCCAGTTGGAAAAAAGACCTCCAGTACCGTATAGTATCATAAGTATGACTGGTAGTTTTGTCTTTCGCTTAAAGGGATGTCTGTAAAGTGTCTAACTCCACGAAAATTACTTGGAGCTTCCTCGTTTCTCTTCTACCGTGTTGTTTAGTTTATGGTAAGAGAAGAATAAAATAGGGTTAGATTTTTTTCAAATGCCCCTTTAGTATGACGATATCTATCATTCAGCTCAAACCTCATAAACGTCATACTCGTTGTAAAGGCTGACGCATATTTTCGCTTTTTTAACCAGGAAAGCAGTGTTCTTTTTCAATGAAACTTTCACACATCATTTGGACATATCTTCCAAAGATATTGGTACAGGGTTGAAGTCTCAAATGTCATTTTGGGCAATATCTGACACTTTACAGGTACACCTTTAAACTAAATTAAACATGTTCAATAATGTTTGTGTTTAGTTTCATGCAATAGCTTTTTCAATATATGAAATGTTTGTTTTTATTTGATGTTGAAATACATGAACATGAATTAATGCGAAATGCAATAAACTTATAATTTTATTAATCATTTAAAGGGATAGTTGAGTTCTGGTAGAGAGAGTACAGTTTTGGTCGAATTGAATTTTAGTAAGCAAAACTTGCACCATTACATTACGAACTAATAGTCATAACTCCACCATGCTCAAAAGAAATACAAAATTACAAATGACTAAGTAAAATGCCTGTTATCATTCAAAATGACGCCCGTTATAACTCAAGAGGGCGCTCTCTGAACGCTCATCGGTTTCAACCATTTTAAATGAAATATTGTGCATGTGATGTTATGTTGAAATATAGTGATTAGATAGAGAGATTATCAACAACTATTTAAAAACCACTTTGTACCTTTTTTAAAAGAGGAAGCATTTATAAAAATTTGTAACGGCTGGTTCAAAACTTTCGAATAATTGTGGGGGCCCACAATTATTACAAATGGTTATCATGGTTATGATAATGGATATTTCAGCCATTTCTGAACCGATTTTGATCAAATAAAGTTTATTCTGTCATTAAAATTGTATGCTCTTTCGAATCTGACACTCAGTTTTCCATTATCTCATACATAAATAAATAAAGAGTAGCGCCCTCTATACCAAAACTCAACTATCTCTTTAAGTTATACTTTATAATTATGACCAACCACTTCCGTGTTTTTATTTTGTGTGTCATTTGTTTTTCTATACATGCTCACTGTATTACATTTTGAAATAAATGTATAGTACACTTTATACCTCATCTTTATGTGATATTTTTTTTTTTTTGGGGGGGGGTTTGGAAAAGGATGTAATATTGCAACTTTAGCTTGATGTTTTGTCGGCAAAAAGGCGTATCTAGAGATACATGGCTTTGCTTAATGAAGAAAAAAAACAATCCAGCGGGAGTATACTTGATTTCCACTGATGATATGCCTAATATATATAGATAATAGATACATACATGTATTTTTGCCATATAAGTTACCACTCAAATTATGTAAATTGGGTTCCTGATATCTCGATAACGAAAACAAAAGCTCTTCTGAGAATTGGCTTAATGAAAATGTTTACCTCAAAAACCCTAAATATAGAAGAAAAAATACACCCTTTTGCCATACAAATGCCGAAGTATGCACGTGTTGCACAGCTTCGTGTGTTTGTGTACGAGTGTGTGTGTGGTCGTGTGCAATATTGTGTGCGAGTTTCCACACTAATAACATGAAGACCGCCCATATCTGGCGTCGTTTGAGATGGCGAGTGACACCAATGTCTCTCTCTCTCTCTTATTTATGCATTTTGTACCGCGAATATATCTCACTTTAATTTAAGAGACAGACTGCAGTAATTACAATGCCGATACAGGGACTCCCAAGGTTCTTGTACGGTTATGCGTGTTGTTGTTTTGTTGTGTGCATGTGTGCATGTGCATTTACTTAAAGGCCTATTACCCACTTGAGAGACAAGATTCTAAACATAATACATGGCGTGTATACAGTAGTATGTTGGCACATGTAAATGTACATGCATGGGTGTGTGACTAGTATGAAACTGGTTAAAATTATAATAATTCACATCTCCCCTTATTATGCATATCGCTGGTGCACGATAATCACATAGCATATGTATGTAGTATAGGCTATACTTAAGACTGTAGTGTTATATAGTTTATTATATTGTAATATTGAAATCAAATCCCATTTTCTACGAAATGCGTTGATTCTGAATCATTTACATTTAAATATACCCTTCTGAATCATTTGCATACATCATGTACAGTGTATATGATATTTTCCTTAGGCATATTAGTCCGTAGGCTAGTATGCTCCCCTGGGAGTTGAGATAGTGCGCAAGATAATTGTGCGGGTTTGAACTGTACATGATAAGCAAAGGTAGTAATGCGCCTCTGAACAGGGCACATACATGTATACTTTATACAATCATGGCGCTCTTTTTAACGCTTAATATTGTATTATTAGTAGTAGTATAAAACACATGATGCAGTATTATTAAAATTATGTACCGTACATAAGCATACTTGTCTGAATCCTTTATATGTTGAATTATCTCGCAGGTATAATATTAGCAAGGATATGGGAGTTTCAGGATACAGAAGCGCATATCGGTCTAACCTATACAACGCATCTAATCTAGTGTCCATACACTGCTAATTAAATGTGTAAAGTTTTGTAATATTTCCCTGTTTTGGTTCATATACTACAAAGGGTTGTGTAAATTTGGGTATTTTATTTTTACACAACTTAACCCAACCCTGTATACTATATGAACCACACAACTGAAAATATCAAAATACTACAACAACTTTACAGTTTTTATTTAGCAGGGTACACCGTTAATGCTGTCTACATTATGTCTACGGAATGGAGTACAATATAAGTATAGATCTATCAGACCGAATACTCAATCATCATACTCAAGGCATTAATGCAGCGAAGCGAAGCAATATACTTTTCTGAATCTAATAAATGTTAGTATGAAATTCAGGATACAGAAGCGCATATATATAATGTAATGTCTTGACTATATACGCATCTAATGTGTCCATCCATACATACACCGTGAATGCTTTTGACATGATCTATAATACACGTATTATGTTTAGTATGCAGCGAAGCGAAGCATGCACTTACATCAATTTATATACTTTTCAGAATCCTTGACATACTGAATTATATAACTCGTAGGCATTTAATTAGTATGAAATTCAGCATACACATTACAAGCGCATATCAATGATTTTGGTCTTGGCTAACGTATCTAACAAAGCAAAACCCTGCACTTGTCGGTAAAAATCAAAATGTAGATTTTCAGTATACCATTATAAAGGCCTCGTCACAAGCTTTCATTTGATGCTTTGTTCTAACAAATTGGTCAATAATTGGCGAAGATATGATTGTTTCGATTTTACAATCATAAGTCTTTTACACAAATTATGTGAACTTAAAATGACAATTTCTTCAAACCATGAATTACCGACAAGTGCAGGGTTTTGCTATAGCCGGTCACTTGTCTACGGAATGGAGTATCATGTAGATCAGCTGGCTTACTCAATCATACTCAAAGGCATTTTATGCATCGAATGCATACATATTACTTACCTTTGGGAAGATGCTATTGCCGTGCTTGGAGTTACTAGTACTGGACGAATTCTGTCTTACAGATGAAATTCTCGCGATACTACCATGCCTGTATACTAGCGTTCGTTTCCACCGAGTCGGAGTAAATCTTCGCAGACATATATTGCAAGCTCCCTGTGAAGAAGAAGAGGCGAACGCGGCGGACATGATAATATTATGAACAAGGTTTATGCCTCCCGCCATTTCTCCGAGACAATTATACCCTCTATACCGTATACGCAAGTCCTATATGCAGTATATATGATGTAAAAACGTATAAAGGTTTGTTCTCCTACCCTACTACTAGCGGAAAGCGGCGTATCATATAATATAAGTGTGCTTCTTGGTTTTGTACTTAATCCTATTGATTATATTGATCTTCCGTGTATAATCAAAGCGTCAATTCGTTTAAAAGATTGCGAGCGATGCATTAACAGTGATAACGAATTCCCCTTTAGTGCTAACGATGCAGTTCCTGTCTGGCAGTAACAAATCTGTTTCAATTATACAAGACGATTTCGATGATACGTGTTCTATTAGAAACCCTTGCATATTGCGATGCATACATAATGGTGTAATCAACTACCTCACTATAATATTTTCTTAGCCGCCCACCACATTATGCACACTACAAGATCCGGACTCCAATCCGACAAACAACTGCGTATCTGAACTAATACAAGGCGTGCGTATTTAAATCATCTATTATATAGTTCAGATCCTTAATTGGTCGTCGGATAGTAATCGGATCATGTTGCTAATGGCTACACAGCGGAACCTGAATACTGACCCATGTTATTATAATGAAGATTATAATGAAGATTACTTTCGGTTTTGCAAGCAATTATACTGTATACGTAGATTTTTTTTTCTTTTGTTAAGGTGTCAATCAAATTTAATTTGTAAAAAAAGTAAATAAATTGTATTCTGTTATAAGTGGGATTTTTTTTCCGACCCCAAGAGCTGAATAATAACAAATTAGTAAAGAACGAATAAGATTGCATGAACAGGAAATGCTTGATTAAAAATCAAACACAACTTATATGTAGCTTATGCAGGTATATTGTATAAGTTCATGCACCCGTATATAATACACATGCACGGACGCACAAAATATAAACACATGGTCGCACACGCACACGTACGTACCAGTATAGTAGATATACAGACACACACAAACTACCATACTCTGATAATCCCATACAAACAAGGGCGTCGATTTCTTCTCGCCATTGGGGGGGGATGATTCGTCATTTTGACCATCTCTGGCGAGGGAGCGAAGCGACAACCCAGCAGCGTGCCCGGGTTTTTATGGCTGAGGGGGGGGGGGGGGGGGGGGGGAGGGGGGGGCCCAAAGCTTTTGAATTTAGCTGTTTAGAATTTGGAAGATTATTAAGTGCACATTGCAAGCATCATGTTATGAGCTGGGCTTTGTCCAATATGAACTTTAGCCTGATAGATACATATATTGCAAGCATTCTGATGGAACCCTGAATAGCATCAGTCATGGGATACCCACATTGGGAAGCTTATCGGGGGTCCAGGGGGCGGAGCCCTCGGAAGCTTTGGGATTTGTAATATCCAGATATAAAGATGTTTTCTATATGTAAATATAGAGTTAACTATTCTTTAGTTAATTGGCTTTTGAATTAGCTGTTTAGAGATTGGAAGATTATTAAGTGCACATTGCAAGCATCCTGTTATGATGAGGGCACTGTCCAAGTATGGATGAATTTTAGCCTGATAGATCGATTGCAATCATCCTGATGGAACCCTGAATATAATAAGTCAAGGGATACCCACATTAAAAAGCTTATTGGGGGTCCAGGGGGCGAAGCCCCCGGAAGCTTTGGGATTTGTAATATCCAGAAATACAATTAACTATTGAATAGTTAGCTCAATTTTAGTGAGCGAAGCGCAAACACACAGTGGGCCAGGATCGCCTGAGAGTTTGCCAAGAGAGAAGTCCTGAATAAAACTATTTAATGAGTACATGGCTGGTACTGGTTCAAATAACCTTAATGGGGGTTCCAGGGGCGCAATCCCGGAAGATTTTGGATTTGGGCAGTTTAGCATTATCAAAAAGTGGTTTAAAGAAGACTATAGTAACAACTTCCATTCATGAGAGGCGGCAATGCTCTTTAATTTGAATGTTATTATATATTTTTGAACCCCGAATATTGGGGGGGATGATAATACAGGCCATCCCCCACCTGAAAAATTGGGGGGATATACCCCCCCCCCCCCCCATCCCCCCATCCCCCCCCCCCCGTGATCGACACCCCTGCAAGACCCACAAACGACGTTACATTATTAAAATAATTAGTGATTATTAGCATTAGTATCAATAGTGTTATTACACAAGATATTATTGTGTGTTAAAACAACTATCTAATAAGCATTGGTGGTTATGATCTATACAGCTTGGGTGCAGATGTTTGATAAAGAAATACAGTGCCCCCGGCCATCACCAAGCAGCATTTATAAAGACAACCTGGTAAAAGTCGTCCTCACTTACTCTTTTTGTCAGTGGCCCGGTCGGGCCAGTGAAATAATTTCTTCCCCTATTCTGGTGGCCCGGAAGAAAAATTTACTGGCCCGAAAATTGTATTACATGAGTAAACTGTTTACTATTCAAAATATCACTCTTTCACGATCAAACCTGTTATTATAGACAAAGCATGACATGGAAGAAAACAAGATTTTTCATCATTTTGTTAATGTCGGGTTGGAAATCTGCTTGCCCGATCGGGCCACCAAAATATGAATTTTATACATTTGTGTTGGCCCGAAGTGCTATTTCACTAACCCCGGGTCAGCGGGCCAGTGCGAAAGTCGAACCCACTACTCAGTTATGAACTTTTGCTGTCGCGTTGTATATTTCCCTATTGAAGTTTATGATGAACTGACAAATTCAATTTCCGTACATTTAAGCTGTGTAATGAGATAACAATTGATGATTATTGTTCCGTTGTATCCCCCTCACCAGGTGCTTCCTGTAAATTAACATATTTAACAAATTCGACATTGATATTGTTAAAAACACTAATATAAGGGTACAATGCCCCGCCAGTGGTGAAACTAATTAATTTAGCCTGAATGCATTGCAAAAAGAGCGTGTACTGGATTATAATGGGGCAACCAGTTGCCTATATCTAGGGGGACTCCTAGGCCCAAGTGCCCCCACCCTCTCCCTCCCCCTCCTCCCCCTTTAGATGTGTTTGGTTTCTGTTTGCTTCTTGCTTGCCTGTTATATAGCCGATAGTTTTGTTTGTCGGGCTTTGACCAGCTGAAATCTAAATTTCCCGGGTTTACAAAACCTGACACATTCCTCTATTGGTAATAACTATGGGTACAACTAGGTAGGCCTATGTGAGAACGGCTGAGTTCGATAATTTTATAGCAGTTCTCACTAACCTTGTCAAAATCGACAAAACTTGTCGATTTTGAAAATGTTACTAGATCCCGAGCTGTTTAAAAGTGTAACTATTGTTTTGAAGCTATTTAAAGTGATGGTTTGAAATTTGCATTTAGTTAAACAGGCGTAATGTGCACTAACACTTCTCCCTAGAGAGCATTTCTATGTATGCTTTAGTTATAATACTTGTTCACCTATAATTTAAAAAAAAAAAAATCCATTTTGTATGTGACTTTCAAGGTAATATATTTCAATGGAAGTACGCTGGAATCTTGTACATTGCATTTAAATTACAATTTGATTTGGTTATGTCTTTGAATTTTCGATGAGTACTTATATGCATGCGGGATTTTTATTTTTCTTAATCTCAGAGTCCTGTTTCATGTTCTGTGTACTAGGCTATATAGAAGTTTAAACATTTCTTCTTTTGTATCATTATATATATTTTTCTCAATAATGAGTGTACCTAATAATGCGGACCAATGTGTGACACTTCCCAATCTCGTGTATCTATACAAAATATTATAAACATACAACAACGACTGATTGAATTAATCATACATATTTTATATAACCAAGCTATCCTTAGCATTAACAACCAATAGTATGGTCATATACCGTGCTTTTTACAGGTTCAACGTTCCGTGACGACGTCATAGTTCTAATTAATTGGAAGCCAAATTAATTTCATTAATTTAATTGGATTGGTGTAAATTTAGAGTACAGCGGGTTTCACCGTTGCAGTACACGGTTTATTGTTGAACATAATAGTCTTTATGCTTTTTAGTTGGATGGTCGGATTCAAGTGTGTGGATTTGTTCGTTGACACAGGTAGATGTGTTCTTCATGGAGAATTATTCGGTAAGTGTTCATCCATTTTATGAGTTCGCTTGTTCTCTTTATCCCTCACTATTATGTTACCTTTCTCCATGGTGTATCTAAACCCCTCACAAAAAAAGTTCCACAATTAAAATGTTAACGTTCATATCTATCTTGTCCCTAAGTTATCTTACAATTATTTGGTATCAGTGAAAAGCCTGCTTATTCTCTTTTATATTGATTCCCCGATTCGTAATTGTTTTGTAATTATGGAATGCGCATTATACCTGCATATGGGGCCAAGTCAAGATTAAAATGTTGCAAAATTGCATCGTAATCTTGTGACCGCCTCAAAAACAAATACGTTGTATTATGCAATATTTCGCTTTTGACATGGCTTCATATTCAGGTCTATTGCATATTGCATAATTACATAATCATTACAAATGAGGCATCACTGTAAAGGGGAATAAACAGGCTTGTCAATATCAAATTAGAGTAGGATAATTTAATATCAAGACAAATATCAACGCTCAAACTTGAATTGCAGAACTTTGTGAAGGGTTTATATTCAGAAGCCTAATCGCCTCTTAATCGTGTGTGCCTCTATTTCATGCCAAACTTCATGAGAAGGCCTCCCTTTTTGTCAAACCCGACGGTTTTTTTCATTATGAAAATGTAAGATTGTTTGAGGTTTATTTTCACTTTAATATTTCTAGACTAATTATTACAATGGTTATCCCCTTGCTTACCAAAAGCCTCAACCATTTTGTTATAATTATTTCTTTAGATTTTGGCAAATGAATGTTTATCAATAAAATTTGTGCTTTGTGTAAGATATACCAAAATAATATTAGAACACAGAATCCAATGTAATGTCATTATCATGGTATTATGGCACATTATATACCAACGCATCTGTTAAAGGGTGCCACCACCCTATCATTATTGTTAAAGGGATTATTACTACTTTTTTATGAAACAAAATGATTCTAAACCTTTTTTATTCATTTATTTTCTTTATAATTACTATCAAATTATTTTAAATGCTATGGCAGAAATAGCCTACTGCCCAATATTAACTTTCTGGAACAAACAGTACAGTCATTGTCTGTATAGACAATATAATTGTATTTTTAACCGACTTATGATTATTACCTTTATGTGATAATAACACAGGTAAGCGACACACTGAAACAGGGCCCCCAGGGGAAGGTACTGGTGGTGAGGCATTGTCAGCAAGACAAGCTGTTCGCGCTGAAGAAGATCGAGTGCAACGATGCCCCGGAAGCACATCGCGCTCGCAGGGAGGTCATGAAGCTGACCCGACTCAGCCACCGTCACGTGGCCCTACCACGTGATGCCTTCGTGCACTGGGACAAGACCGAGGCAGCCGTCTACCTGTGCATCGTGTCCGACTTCTTCGTAAAAGGTGACCTTGACACCCTCCTCAAGGACAAGTCATGGAAAGGCGAGGCCCTGACGGAGGTAGACATACGACGCTGGTTCGGACAAATCATGCACGCATTGGTCTATCTCCATGACAACGGGGTTGCCCATACCAACCTGAAGCCTAGCAACGTATACCTGACGTCAACCATGGATGTCTGCATCGGCGACTTCGGGATCCGGACGGTTACCGAGGACCTGAGCAGATTCCGATCCAGGACCAGGTCGGTTGTCTGGTCGCTGTACTGGTCCCCTCCTGAAGTCTTTGAGGGACCTCACGGCACCAGGACAGATGTGTGGTCTCTGGGATGCATCCTCTACGAGATCGCGGCGCTCAATCAGCAACGAGTCTTTGAGTCGCGTGATAAGCTTCTGAAGATGCGACTAGGCGACGATGGCGGAGAATTCCTGAAATCGCTTAGACGAATTTCTTGCGAAAACTCTTCCGAGTTCTGTAAATGCATACCGCGAATTCTAACCGTGAAGTACGACCATCGCCCTACAATTCGTGACGTCATACGACTGGCGTATCCGCAGTTATGTCTTGAACTTGTAACTTCGACAAAAAATAAAGATTGCAGTTAATTACTCTTCTAGTGTTAACCCGTTCCCTTCGAGATTCTCAATCCCCATAGACTTTGCACATATTCCACCATCAGGTTCCAGCAGATAAAGGGTTAATTAGGCATAGTACAGATTTGAAATAGTAGTGTAAGTACGTGGATTAAAGGGGTAGTTTAGTTTTGGTAAGGCTGAACTTTAGTAGCCAAAACCTGCACAGTAACATTATAAACTAATAGTTATAACTCCACCATGCTCGAAAGGTATACAAAATTACAAACGACCAAGTAAAAAGCCTGTTATCATTCAAAAAGAGCCATTAAAACACATGAGGGCGCTTTTTCAAAAGGCATTGGTTTCAACCATTTTTCATACAAAATTATGCATGTGATGTTTTATTGATATAATGATTAAATAGCGAGATCATCAACAACTATTTAAAAAACGCTTTTGAAATTTTTTTAAAAAGTGCAAGCATTTTTAATTTTTTTTTAAAAATCATCTAATTATTTGGGCCCCAAATAATTATAAGATCAGATATATTTATTAATATTTCAGCCGTTTCTGGGTCGATTTTGACCAAATAAAGTTTATTCTGCCATTAAAATTGCATGTTCTCTCAAATTCGACACTCAGTTTTCTATTACCTCACAAAAAAATTGTGATGTGCAGCGCCCTCTCTACCAAAACTAAACTACCCCTTTAATTATGCTTATGGCTTGTTTATTAACGATTTTTTATCGAAAGTCTACGTCGATCTATGACGTCTATGACGTTTTCATAATTATACTTAAAATGTTTTGTTTTACCGGCCACCTAACCTGAATTTCGCACATTTGTCGTCGTACTAATCTCCAACACAACGTTTGTATCACTTTTTTCCAGCATGGATTTTATAAATCAGTTTATAAACAATGCATATACGTATACCATGCATACACTTAAGATCAACTAAAATAGTTATATTTCGCAAAATTAGCATCTAGTTGACATGTGCAAAAACTGAAGAAGGGTTGATAAACAAAATTGTATTTCCGTAATTTGATATGTCCATTTAGTGATGTATGAAATGTCATTGTAAATGAATGTCATATGGCCGTGTGTAATGAGCGAAAATGCAATGTGCTAACACACTGCACTGACCTTGTACACTATCTAGATTATTCAGCAGATAATATAAAATATGAACATAATCAATCATAAATATCTTTTTAACGAAAGTGCACTTCGGAAAACCAAAATCTGTTCCATGCTTGTATCAATAATCCAAATGCAACTAGGTATGTGAGTACCGTACTGTACTCCTATAAGAGATCTAACGAAAGGGTTAACAAAAAAGTGTGGCACGTGGTGTGGCAAGATCGGTAGAGCGCGCGCTTTCTGACCTCGAGATCCCGAGTTCGAACCCTGCCCACTCCGTTTGACCTTCAGCAAGACAATAAGCCAGTTCGTAGTTACAATCTGCGCATGCGCGTATTTACTTCCGGGTATTTTGATATTCCATCGATCGTGAGAATCAAAGGAGCCACACGTGCAATTGAATGCGAATTATTTGTTTACGTTTTTAAAATCTGGATCAGGATAAAAATAAGCCCATCATTTTTGTATTCACCACATCAAAGGTTAATAGCATAATATGTACTATTTCATAGAACAAGAACCGGTTTGATAGAATGTGTTATTCATGTGTAATGATGATATTTATTGATCAATAATTTCACCGAGCCTTGCTTGGCCTGGCTAGCACGCACGTATAGGTGTACATAATAGTGTACATAGCATTGTGCGGAGATTATCGTCTTCCGCTTGCTGCACTATCCAACGCAAAAACAGTTTTTGCCGTCTGATTTCTCTCTCCATTTATTAGCAAATGCAAACAAATTTCGTTTATGTGATCCACAATTTATATAAATTGATAATGGTTACTGACTTTCTTGTTTTGAAGACCACGCAACATGTCGAAAGAAATATTATATCCCGTCTGTTTTCCTTGCCGTTGGCGTCCTAAAACATAGCGTTCAATTTTGAACGGTACATTGTACGAATGGGTGGTATGCTTATCGCCCGCCTTGGTATCATTATTGCGTGTGAATGATTCACCTAGATCATTCACAAGAAAGATGATTACAAGAAAGTTGATATGGAGAAAAATCGGTAAATTCTTGAATATACTTTACATCAAATGTGTTCTTTATGAGTTTATGCAGCTGCTCGTATTTTTTCCACTTTGATTTTATGCATCTAATGTTTGTTTTATGCTGTCAAACTAAAATTATCCGGTAATATGACATACTACCATACACTTTACTGTACGTTGATCGCCCGTTGATGGAATATCGGACTACGCCCTCTGTCGTCACCCAAGCTCCATAGTCTAATTACGAACTGGCTTATTAATCCACATTGCTGCTCTCTACCCAGGAGTATAAATGGGTACTTGGTCGGGTGTTAGTTAGCCTTCAGCGCCCGTTGGGCAGCTTGGGCTAGTATGCTCCCCTGGGAGTTGAGATGGTGCACAAGATAATTGTGCGGGTTTGAACTGTACCTGATGACCAAGGGTAATAATGCGCCTCTGAATAGGGCACCTAGATACATGGCGCTCTATAAATGCTATACATGTATATTATTATTATTATTATATCTGTGATTTGATAGATCCAGCGACTACTCTGACAAAATTCAATCGGAATGAAATGCCATAATGTCATTTTTAAGAAGCTGGACTTTGACTTGTGTTTTCATTTGTTCTTTAAATATTACATTATTAGGGGGCACCGCTGATTTGAATTATATAATGTACAGTTGTATAATATTATGTACATTCTTCGCAACAGATCATTTTGTGTAATTCTCTAGACAAAAATGTACACATGATCGCTTTGCTTAAATTGTTTATTTGCCTATTATGACGATTCTCAGTTTAGCCTCCATATGATCATGTGATCAGTTTGTAGGAATTGCATAATGAGGTAATCCTTCATTCTGTTCAGAAGCACATTTACGCTTATCAACGTTTTTTTTTACGAAATAAGTAATTACAGTGCAATGTCTTCTACTTTTTCTGTTTTTTCCGCCAACATATCGTCGTGTGAGAGTTAAAAGGGTGTTAAGTTAGCTATTGCCCAAATAGGCTTCTGCGTAAAATATCGTAGATAAGAGCATCCTGTAGTGTACAAGGGCGTCAACAGCTTCTCGAAAGTGGGGGGACATCGGCGAGGGAGCGAAGCGACCGAGCGGGGGAGGGTGTGGGAGGGGGTGTCCCCCTCCCACAGTAGGGAGATTTTGCACTTTTTGGCTTGAAATTGTGCGATTTGGTGCATATCTGAGACAGAAATTTCAATTATACATGTATGTCTGAGTGAAATCTATGGATCAAACATACATAATGTATACACTTATGAAAAAAGTGGGGGGGACAATCCCCTCCACTTTCAAAAGTGGGGGGGACATGTCCCCCCCGTCCCCCGCCTGTTGACGCCCATGGTAGTGTATGTGATGCCAACATATGTAGATACTATACTATGCCCTGATAGTGATACTATGTTTAATTTGGGGAGTATCTACTATAATACAAAATTCAACAGGACTCTCAAACTGTTAACGTGATTATCTTCAAAGTTACAAAATTGATTATGCGCCTTTTTTGTATTTATTCATTTATTTATTTATTTTATGTATTTATTTATTTATTTTATTCATGTATTTATCTATTTGTATTTGTTTGGGAGGGGCGCTACAATCCCATATATACTGTATATATATACGTACATGGGGTCCAAATGAGCATCGATACGTTGGCTTACCAACAGAGGGCATTATTCATTTTAAATTAATTTCGTAAATTTTGGATTCATTTCTTGATACATATATGATTACGTATGCAAGAAGACTGAACAGAACCAGAAAGCCAGATAACAACATATTATGTTGTTATTCTTTTATTTATTTAATTCCTCAAATAGGTGGGATGGCCTATCAGCAGAATCTGATTTTCAAAGGGCTCAAGATTACCCGATTTCCATTATCCAAGATATATTTGTTTATACCGTTTTGTTTTATCATTCGTACTCCCTATAAAACCTGGTTTGATTGTTGTGCTTGTCACAGGCTATTTTGTATACGTTTCGAGCATTGTGGAGTTTTAACTATTAGCTTGTATAGTTTGCAATTTTATGGTGCCGGTTTTGGTTACTAACATTTAGTTTGACCAAATCTGTGCTATCCCTTAACCAAAAAAATGTCAATGGGGGTGATAATATACTTGTATAGTGTTTAGTTCGCCAAAACTCGTAAGGATATCAACAGTTTCAATAAGTATGTGTATACATTAGTATAATAAGTAACTATGTATAACTGTACTTATTTCCGATTAAAGTTTTGCCTACTTTAAAAAAGGCCGACATAGTATTCATTCTGATAATCATATAAACCCGATTACTCATTACAATATATAGTTTTGTGACACTGCCATTTATTGTGTTAGTTACATTATGGAAAAACCTCCCGAGTCCGACACATAATGTTAGTGTTGTTTATATAATAGTTGAAATCTTCACTAACAATATTTATATTGTCATCTACTCTATCATGCATTTTAAAAATGATAGCCTTGTCTCGTACACACTGTGTTAGCGTAGAAAAATAAACAGAACGTGGAGAATTGTTTCAATTTAGTTAATGAATTCGCATCGGATATATTTTTTGTCTATCAATATCATACTGAAAATTTGATCAGTAATTAAATTGCAATAACTGTGGCTTATTCTTAATTTGTCAGGTATCCTCTATTTCGGCATGTTCATTTTGTTTATTTCAATATTTGTATCTTTCAATATATATAGGCTACTCCATTTTTTGACATAAAAGTTATGGGATGGATCATAAATATGGCAATTAAAGAAACATATGAAACAATTGCAGAATATATTACATACGCCCCCAAAATTGAGTGGTGGGGCATTCTGCAATTAAGCCAAACATATGTATAGTATGACGCAAAGAGCTTCTGTCTTTAAGATTCTTTCTTGTATTTGTGGTGGCTCTAAAAAGAGCCGTTTGTTTGAGGTCGAGAGAGCCGCTTTACTTGGAGGCCTTGGCGGTCTTCTTGGGGAGAAGCACAGCCTGGATGTTGGGGAGGACACCTCCCTGGGCGATGGTGACTCCGCCGAGGAGCTTGTTCAGCTCCTCGTCGTTGCGGACAGCCAGCTGCAAGTGACGGGGGATGATGCGAGACTTCTTGTTGTCGCGGGCGGCGTTGCCAGCCAACTCGAGGATCTCAGCTGCCAAGTACTCGAGCACGGCAGCGAGGTAGACGGGAGCTCCACCACCAACACGCTTGGCGTAGTTGCCCTTGCGGAGGAAACGGTGGACACGACCGACGGGGAACTGGAGCCCAGCGCGGGCTGATCGGCTCTTGGCCTTAGAGCGAGCCTTTCCTGCACCTTTACCACGTCCAGACATGATGAGTTGTTGTTCGGTAGTCGTACGTACGAAGACAGAATATAATCAAATTGCCCGCGATTCAGGGTTTATATACCGGCGAGAGGGTTCGTCAACTACACGACGAAATCTGGCTAGAGCGCAGTACCCACCAATCAGAATATCGGTGGGCGGGCCTACGGGCAATTTGCATACGAACCGCCAAAATCGCTTTGTGCTGGTAGCGCGCGATCGCTTCGCTTCGCGCCAGCGTTGGGGCGCTGGTACGCATACAAACCGCCAAAATCGCTTTGTGCTGGTATCGCTGTGTGTTCGGAAAACACTGATTTCTGGAGCCGCACCGGCTTATAAATAGCAAACCGAGTCAGAGTAGCGGTAGTTGTATCGTTTGTTACGATAGAATCATCATGCCTGCCAAAGCTGTTCAAGGTGCTGGAAAGAAGGGATCGAAGAAGGCTAAGGCCCCCAGGCCTAGCGGAGACAAGAAGAGGCGCCGAAAGCGCAAGGAAAGCTACGGCATCTACATCTACAAGGTGCTGAAGCAGGTGCACCCCGACACTGGTGTCTCCAGCCGTGCCATGTCCATCATGAACAGCTTCGTCAACGATGTCTTCGAGCGCATCGCCGCCGAGGCTAGCCGTCTGGCCCACTACAACAAGAAGTCCACCATCACCAGCCGTGAGGTCCAGACCGCTGTCCGTCTCCTCCTCCCCGGTGAACTGGCCAAGCACGCCGTCTCTGAGGGCACCAAGGCTGTCACCAAGTACACCACCTCCAAGTAAATTCTTTCTGAATTTGCACAAACAACGGCTCTTTTTAGAGCCACCAATAATCCAAGAAAGATTTCAAAATTATTACTCTGTATTTTTTCTTTAAATTGGTAATTTATCAACAAAATAATGCAATGACTAAACACTGGTTTCCTTTAATTAAGAATAAATTGCAGATCACTTCGAAAATAAGTACATGTACATAGGGGCTCTTTGTAATTCTGAACCGAATATGTACGGTTTATAATTATAGGTATTCGATTAGAACCAGACGACGTATACTATAACCTACAAAGTTTTTTAAAAATGCAGTGCAACACATATGTGAACTACAAACATACATACTTACCGGTCGAATGATAAGTTTGCAATTCAATCCTACAACTCTTGTCCATCAATCGCAAAGTAAAACATTTTCACCTCACCGTTCAATCGTATGATCGATATTGTATATATTCATTTGATCACTGTTATCAAAACGAGGGTCAATGCTACGGCCGATGAAATGGTGGCTGCTGCATTCATTCGATTCATGTATACCGGGTAAAACGGTCAGTCGTTTTAATATCGGTTACTGTATGTAGTTCTCATAATTAATTATCATCTGTATGATCTGTACAATACTTACTCGTGTGGACATATTGTTTGTTCACATTTCACCTTCTCAGCATTATGGTTATTGATCATTTTTATCACAAGTTCACGGTCGATGGTCGTTAAATTATAAATGATTCTGGATATTCATTCGATTTACCGTTAATAACGTTAACTTCATATTACCGGGTTAAATGGGCAGTCTTTATCAATTTCCCAAAAGACCCAAAGTATCAATTCAACAATTGTTTTAGTTTTAAATACCATTATTTACTCGATCTAACTAGCAGGGGCCGCGGAACCGGGGGGGGGGGGGGGGGCTGGGGGCTGCAGCCCCCCCCCCCCCCCCACTTGTTTTGGCTTAAAACAAAGAAATACATAAGCATACAATAACAATTATTATAACAATTAAAATGTGGTCAGCCCTCCACTTTCAAAACCTTTCCGCGGCCCCTGACTAGTAGTAGGCAGGAAAGTCTAAAACCAAGGAGGTTAAAACTACATCTCTTTCGCACAAAGAAAGATGAGAGAAAACCGACGTGCTAACTACTGTAAAACCATTCACAATTGTAATAGGCGAAGACGATCGAATTTATAACTATCTTAAAGGATTAGTTCAGTTTTAGTTTAGAGGGCGCTTCAAGAAATAATTTTATTGTGAGGTAATGAAAAACTATAAGTGTAAAAAAAATAGTATAATAATTTGTAAAATTGTACATTACAGTTTTACACATCTTTTTACAAAGTTTATAGTTTCAATCTATAGATTTGTGATCATAAGTTTCTCTTACTTTTGTTTATAATGATATAGGCGTATGTGTTTATTGTTATACTTCCAATAAACCATCTATAATGTGGATCAGAATCGTATGATAAGCAGACGCGGTCTAACCATGGATAGTACTAGATCTACTAGTACTATCCATGGTCTAACCTAACATGCACAAAATAATCTTGTCACATCAGAGCCTATAACGGCTCTGTGTCACATAATGTTTGACCGCCCTCTACCTCCCCAAAGTGACAATACAAGAAGGAAGATGACGGATGTAAAGAAAGTCCTATGCTTCTTATTGGTTGGAATGATGTTCTCACTTCTAGAGTAGAATAATTTATTTCAAACCTGAATACTGTCAGGTTTAAATTATGTGTGCATTGTAATGAAAATATAGATCTAGTATAGTGTATACTAACACGCTATAGGCACAATCCCACAATCCCGGGCCCACAATACATCGATGTTCAAGGATACACTAATTATGATTCCCAACAAATGTTGTTTTTTTTTGTGTTTGTGTGTGTTAGGGGGGGGGGGGTCACTCTCATTCAAAAGTGCTACCCACTCGTATCCATCAACCTCTGAAATGGGCCCTAAATGGCGTATCGCACCTCTCCCCCTCTCCCCCATCCGTCCGACCACGCTACGCCACTGACCCCGCCTATATAGATAAGCCCCGCCACTGCTAGTAATGTGGATCTTCAATGATACATGATGACAGCTGACTTCCAATGTAAAGTTCATGGACCGAAATAAATTGTGTGTGTTCGGGGGGGGGGGGGGGGGGGGTGACGCTGCAGAGGGAGGGGGACGCTGCAGAGGCTACATCCCCCATATATACTCTTTACTTGAAATAATTCAATTAAATTCAATTCAATTTAAATTCATGAAAATAATGAGATTACTGATCTAGCAACATACATTATTTGAAGCTAAGGGTTTGTTTGTTTGTGTGTTTGTTTGTTAGTTTGCTTGATAGTGTGTTTGTTTTTGTCTTTTTGTTTGTTTGGGTCAATTTCTCTCGTTGTCCATCTTTTCGTGACATCCCATATCCCCTCCACCAAGAAACACCTCGCAAAAACTCGACCATGTCGACTGATAGGTAGATCAATATCCATAACTTGGACTCGTATGATACGGGTAAATCCCGAGTTGATCCCCCGGATTGGGTATCAGCATCCCCAGTGGCGTAGATACGGGGGGTGGGGGCGGTGGCACGGGGCCTTGTGCCCTTATAATTAATTTTCCGAAACGAAGAAATCTTTACCCTGAAATAAAGGTATAGGCATAGAGGGTGTCCCCAATGATTTGCGTACCCCAGAAGGTATGGTCACACTATACTTCTGACCATGCCCCCCCCCCCCACCCCCATTTATATAGATATACTAGGTGGACGGGTAGGAATGCTAAGAGGGGCAGTGTAGATCCATCGAGAGTAGTTAAATCACCATTATTCAGCCAAAAATCACCACATAATAATCAGGCAAAACCAATACAAATGATTAACACAATTTTTTCGGGTTGAAATTGCCATCAATTTGGACAAAAAAATGTTTGTTTGGGATAAATCTTTTTTTCTTTTTTTTTGTTAAGACAGAGATTATCAGGGCAAACAAACACAGCGCCCTGTCACCTAGAAAAGTGCCCATATGTAGCGCCGTTTGATTTATAGGAAAACACAACTCATCGTGACCGGCTACATAGATTCCCACCACTTGCATGACTTGTTGGCAGAAATCAAATTTGAGATTTATACACCATTAGAAAGGCGTATTCATCAGCTTTAATTTTATATTTATTTCAATTAATTAGGATGATATTTGGCAGAGTTATGATAATTTTTATATTTCATAATGCATTAAGTTGTAACTAAGATATTGACGTTTCAAATATAGCGATTACTATTAAAACAATACAACATCGAGAATAACTTTGCACTCGATTGATATTTTAAGTTGATTTATTTTGCATTATAAAAAGCAGCAGTTTATCTCGCTAATTATATAAAAATTTTAATTTGGCCCCTAGAACCGATTTTCAACTTTGGAAGCTAATAACTACAAAACAAAATTTCCGACAAGTGGTGTGTTTTGCTATATAGCCGGTCACGTTTATGATTGTTTCCCAGTGGTGTAGCGTGGTCGGAATGAGTAGAGGACATTCCAAGCAGATTCATTTTTGTTGCGGTGGTCACCCAGAGGCGTCGATTCGTTTGCAAAGCACAATGCATTGGGGGCGAGCATCGTTTGTGAACAATGATCTGCCCCCCCCCCCCCCCCCCCCCACCCCCAATGCATTGTGCTTTCTGAACGCGCCGACGCCTCTGCAGTCAGCTTATGTGTTTTGGGTTTTGTTATGCTTTTAATTATTTTGTTACATTTACCTGGGGCCTGGCCCCTTTCCCTCTCTACATACGTAACTACCCCATGTTTTATTTTCGTCTTTTTATATGATTCGCTTTCTCTCCTGTTGTCTGTATCCATTCATCTTGTTCATCATATCTTTTAAATGGTAGAAGTGGTACAAAATGATATCTGCAAAACAATACATATTACAATTGAATCAGAAATCAAGGCAGTTTATTTCAATCAATCAATGGTTGACATTGTGCTTAACTTACTGCGATATTTCTCTTTTTAAAATACATGTATTAAAGTCTATATACAAAATAATATAGTCTTAATACGTACAAGAGGTAAACTTAACACAATTCTTTCGGTAGAAAAGATCTGAACCTTATGAGCATGTTTTAATTACAGTGCCCATTTCCGTACAGTTTAGTCATTATGGTGGAAAAGTGATAAATCAACCCGAATACTTTAACAGAACAATTTATTCACAAACTTGGATAATTATTATACCATTGAACCAAACAAAATATCCAAAACGGTTTTCAAAATATCACAATTTATTTGCATTTGGCACTTATAATTGACATGTATGATCGCACGATTTTATTAAGTTTTAAGTTTCCAACAATCTAATTAAAATTGTAACCGATACCTTTTAAAATCGTATGTAACTCACGAAGAGACATATTGTTTAAAATATAATTTATCAAATATAACAACGTATCCTCTCAAAGAAAAATCGCAATGAAAAACCAACACAGTTGTTAAAAGTGATAACAATAATAGAATAACACTTGTTTTTTTTTAAAAACAAATACTCCCCTAAACACAAAAGGGTTATACGCACTAATTACACATACACATCATAACAGTCCACTTGTTCGTGATTATAGTTTATAAGGACGGACATATACATATATTCATGAGCTCGCCTGAATATTGGTATGCAAAGAAGGGAATACTAATAACTATACAAATAGCATAAAGAAGATACTTCATTTCGGTATTCATGTACAATCAAATCTGTGTTAGTGGCCAAAAGTCCTGTCTATAGCAGTCAGCCTGCATATTATATAGTGACAACTAAAAGTGATCTCCTGGACAGGAAACCAACATTATTGGACCTGTCTATTAAAGCCACCTGACTACAGTTGCTATAAACTTTCTCGTTTATATTTGGCGGTCACTATACACAGGTTTGACTGTATATACGGCACTATGTAATATTCATTGCAGGACGATAAAACGTGTTTTTACCGTGATGGTTACTATAAATACATATTGCAACGTATCGTACTGCAACATAAAATCCTATCGACAAATATATATATTTATATATACATTAAACATTATACATTATACACTATATACCAAAATAATTACACAACATCACCACGACACCATCCACACCCAGTTACAAAGACGCATCGTCGAACTCTGCACTTAATAGTATTTTCATTGAAATTTGAACCTAAACAATAACCCTAAAACATAAGTGAATAAATAAACAAAATTACACAAACGCGTTGATGTCTGCGGACTGCTAAAAATGACTGTCATAAGGACTAACATGTGAACATCTATCATTCTGATTACGTAATATTGATCCCCATCAACATTAAACAAAAGATATGATGAAACAGAAATGATTTCAGATTTTCTTTTTTAGCAGCCAACTCAGCTTTTGAAACTCCGGCAACTACAAATACCAAATTAAACATGACATTGTTTGCGCTATCTGTTCTACCTCTCACCAATTTCATATCTGACTTTACTTGTTCTACATCAATGTTCGACAATCCAGAGCTATATCCTCGAGTATTTTCTCCATTACGTAATTCCAAAGAAATGGGACATACAATGTGGGAAGTACACGTGGGCTAAATGTCCACTTTCGTAATTTGGATTTCATCACCTGCAAAATCGTTCTTGTGTAATTACAGGTGTGATTCGGAATATAATAACAGTAGGTTACACGGAGCTCCTATCGCCTATTTTTTAGTAGCACTAACGTGTATAGAGACTTTATGTATACCATCAAATATATTTTACATATAACCATGACATTTTCATCATGAAGAAAGATCGATTAAGCAAATTAAATTTGTTCTTTGGTTGTTTCGTAATAAGTACCAGACATTTTCTAGAACATTTGCTATATTTACCCACTGCCAGATGTAAAAGACGTAAATGCTACTGTAAAGTTAATATCATAATTATGGTTTTACAACATTGTTCATTACAAAAGATTGCAACCGATTTTATATTTGTGAACGCATTCCGAGTGCCAAAATAACCCCATGAAGGTTACAACTTAAGGTCACACTGTTTTTAGAAATTCTAATAAAGATACTGTAGAAAAGTGCAAAACATTTGAAACAATCTTACACCGCAAGTTCAAAATCAGCAAAATTGTGACAATTCACTCACCGCATGGCACGTACATGTAACATTACTTGGCAACGCACATCTTCTTTCAACAGCCATGACAGCCAAACGCAAGTTCAGCAGAGCCTTCCTCGTGCATTTTGTTTTTGTATAATCGTAGATGTTCACTTTAATTATATCTATAAGTCGCGGTTTACCCTCAAAGTGCCAATTGAATAATTATACACCATTAACATGGTTATAATCCCCAATTGCCACCTAAACCTGTTCACTACCGAGATTCTGAAATCCCCATAGACTTTGTACATAGCCCACCCGGTTCCCGTAAGCAACAGGTTGGAACGCCAAAGTTAAATGACAATTCAATTGGGGATTATCAATATTCAAAGATCTATTGAAAGGCAAATGCCCTCTTGAAGATTAGGGTGCGCACTGAACAATTGAGTCATTAACGCACACATACTGTCACCGCGCAATATAATGGGCACGGTATATTGCTTTATTACTATTATTGCGCCCTTGCATCCACTTGGCACTCCGCTGGAAGCTAGCAAGCATGCACAAGGCAACTGTCCACGTGCGTGCATGCAAGCTTCATGTCACTTTAGGTGTGTATCACTATCACTCTAACCCAGTCTACTGAATCTTTGGCACAAAGATATGTACAACATACAATTATGTATTATCGCAATTGACTCTCCCAAAATAGTTTCATAATTCATCGACATAATAGGTTAAAGGCAAGATGTTCATACAGACGAATCGTTGTCGTAATCAAAATGTTATTGACATACACGAGTTATTGACAAGCTATGATATACTAACTTACCATGCTTACGATAAATAAAAAAAGACCTGAAGCAATCAATCGCACTCAGTCAATTTGCATCTTCCATTTTGAAACAAATATAGGGAGATCCCCTTTCGAACAGAACGAGCGGAGGGCAGCTCCTTTGTAGAAAACCACAACGAACTTGGCGCTAGCAAGAAAGCAGGCCTTATTGTTGGAAGGGAGTGAAGAACTTGAAGGATAGAAAGGTGTATATGGGGGGGGGGGGGGGGGGGGAGAGAGAAAGAGAGAAAGGTGACATAAGTAAAGTAGAAAGAAAAGGAGGGATATGATGAAGTAGAGAGTGAAGGAGCGCAGGACAGGTATGGTGGCGTGTTTTTTTTTTTTTTTTTGCCATCCAAACTACGAACCCACGAACATGGCGCTAAAAGTAAAAAGAACGCGGGCATCATTCTTTGAAGGAAGAAAATGGAATATAGCAAGGTAAGGGGGGTGAAGAGAGAGAGGACTAGAGATAAGCAGAGCTAGAGAAAAATGATAGATAGGATGAAGTCGAGAGTGAAAGAGCGCAGGACGGGAGTGGAGGTGTTTGTAATGGCACATGGACACTGCAAGCAGCGTGAATGCCTCTTCCTCTAGGCCTATTGCTGGCCGGACATGAGCGCCTCGTTCTGTTGGGTGTTCTGCCAAAGGAGTGTCTTCACATCCTCGTCTTCTAGGGGTTTCGACCGCGGGTTGACGTGTAGACTGAACGTCGTGCAGCACTCGCCGCGCTTGTTTTTGGCCTTGAACACGTAGAGTCCCGCGTCGTCCTCTTTCGTCACTAGGATCTGGCAGTAGCAGTCGACCTTGTCGGCCCACACCTTGAACCGGCCGCCGCTCTTTAGGACCTCATCGTCTAGAACCCAGCTTACTGTGGACATAACAAATGGCAATAATTAATACCCTACATCAACATTATTTAGATTATTCATAAAGTTATTAAGATACAATGTAACAGTCCCTTCGTCGCAAGGATCTGACAGTTGCCGTACACCTTGTCGGTCCAAACCTTGGACCGGCCGCCGCTCTTTAGGACCTCATCGTCTAGAACCCAGCTTACTGTGGACATAACAAATGGCAATAATTTATACCCTACATCAATATTATTTAGATTATTCATAAAGTTGTTAAGATACAATTTAACAGTCCCTTCGTCGCAAGGATCTGACAGCTGCCGTACACCTTGTCGGTCCAAACCTTGAACCGGCTGCCGCTCTCTAGGACCTCGTCGTCTAGGACTCAGCTGACTGTGGACATAACAAATGGCAATAATGTATACCCTACATCAATATTATTTAGATTATTCATAACTGTTGTTAAGATACAATTTAACAGTCCCTTCGTCGCAAGGATCTGACAGTTGCCGTACACCTTGTCGGTCCAAACCTTGAACCGACCGCCGCTCTTTAAGACCTCATCGTCTAGAACCCAGCTTACTGTGGACATAACAAATGGCAATAATTTATCCTCTATACATCAAAATTATTTAGATTATTCATAAAGTTATTAAGATACAATTTAACAGTCCCTTCCTCGCAAGGATCTGACAGCTGCCGTACACCTTGTCAGTCCAAATGCTTGAACCGGCCGCCTTTCTGAGGATCTCATCGTCTAGGGCCCAGCTTACTGTGGAACTGATGAAAATATAAATTCTTATAACACCACATCGCAATTAATAAGAATATTCATATATATATATCGAGAGACGTTTTAACAGCCCTTCGTAAGTTGGATCTGACAGTTGCAGTCTACCTGTCGGTTAAAATCGCGGAGCCGGCCGCCGCTCCTTCCGTCATGGGGACCTCGTCATCTAGGGCCACGTTGCTGCAGGGCGGAGTTTTCAAGAAATGATGCCCATCAACAAAAGATAAATGGAAAGTCATTATTTTATAAACCTTCGTCACTAGGTTCAACAGTAGCAGTAAACGATGTCGGTCCAAACCTTGAAATGGTAGCCACTAATTTTGTGTAAATATATATCAACCAAACGTACAAGAACATATCATTTAACAAGATCTGACAGTTGCAGTCGCCCGTGAAACGGTCACAGCTCTTCAGGAATTCATCATCTATATGGACCACGAAACTGCAGGACAAAACATGATAAAGACATTAAAATGGCTTTCAACGAAACATAAGAGAACATTCATAATTTAAAAATCCTTTGTTACCAAGTTCCAAGAGTTGCAGTCGATCATATTGGTCCTAACCTCGAACCGGCACCGCACTAAATTGCATGGCATCTTCTAATGCCCACGTTTGATAAAATGTCAAGGAACAATGCATTTTAACAAAACATCGAAAACAAATTTTAAAAGCAAGATCCGACAGTTGCAGTCGACCTACAATCCGTCACCGCTCTGCAGGACCACATCCCCACATCATCTAAAAGAAAAGCAAAGTATCTAGGGCTCACGATACTACACGAAAAAATGTCATGAAATAAAATGCCCAGGGGGCAATAGGATATGATCGATCATATACAACTTTATAAATATGATGGTAGCCATCGCAACATACCTATGTCTACTTCTTCTGTGAGTCGACAGAACAGGTTAACCCTCTGGCCCTCCTCGACAGATCGTGACTGCTGCCGTACCGCGATCTTCGGCCCTTTGTAGCTCGGCTTGTTACCAGCTGGCGGGAGAGACAAAACCAGAGGACAGACAGAAGGGGAAGGCAACAAACGCGCACACAGCCATACAGAAACACAGACGGATAGACACACAGACAGACAAATATACAGAGAAAATGGTACACAGCCAGACAAACAGAGATACAGGCAAATCCAGAGGACATGTCAGACATGAGGGGAATGCAACAAACGCACACACGTCCATACATACAGAAAGACAAAATGACAGACAATCATACAAAAATGTGGATACAAAGACAGACAGACAGAGATACAGGCAAAGCCAAATGACAGACGGACAGATAGAAAGACAGCCGGACAGGCAGACAGACAGAAGTAGAATGTAAAAACAAACATACAGGCAAACATCCATACACAGGAGAGACAAATCCAATGGACAACGAATGGACAGGCAAATAAACAGGCAGACATGTGGATAGACAGACATACAGGCAGATAAACAGAGACAGGAGCGGATGGGGATGGTAGGAAGAGAGTGGAGAGAAATGAAGATGAACAATGTGAATGCATGGACATGATGTTTTGCGTTTCTGAAATGCATGGAAGCGCATATCATTACATTTTATGCATGATTTCCATAGGCGTGACCAGGTGATTAATGAATGATTACGAGATCGCTCCGGTAGACCAAAGACCCCAATTATTGGAGGTCCCCGAGAAAGAAAGGCTGCATTATCGTTTAGCCATACGTAGAAATTTAGAAAATCATGATTTGATTGAAAAATCAGGGATTAATAGTCTACAAAAATTGCTTTGTATCGTATTTGATATTTTCCAATCAAATTATGGAATTATTTCGCGTGTGACTATAATGCAAGCATTTGGTCTACCGGACCTTTGGATACAGCCGCGAGTATATTCCGCTTTACCAACAAAATAATTATGATGTTTATATTCATGCAATGGTTTCAGTTCAATGACAGCACATTTTGTTATTAAAGTGAACCAACACCCGAAAATGAATCTCGAATATGTGAATGAGGTTAGTTTTTGTAGTCATCTGTACCCGAAGGTATAGAAACAATTACAGGTTTCCATACAAACAGATTTTGAAGACTCATCAAACTACCAAAGGTTGTTCATATGTCTACAGAAGATGGCTAGCATAATTATGTTGTCTATAGAAACATAACGGTAGGTTATATTTCAATAATGATAGTACTATCGTGTTACGGCATATCCATGAGCGGCTGATAGCCTGCTAGAAATAATTTTGACTTTAAAGGGGTAGTACAGTTTTGGTAAGGCTGAACTTTAGTAACCAAAACCTGCACAGTAATATTACAAACTAATAGTTATAACTCCACCATGCTCGAAAGGTATACAAAATTACAAACGACTAAGTAAAAAGCCTGTTATCATTTAAAAAGAGCTATTAAAACACAAGAGGGCGCTCTCTAAAAAGGCATTGGTTTCAACCATTTTTCATACAAAATTATGCATGTGATGTTTTGTTGAAATAATGATTAAATAGAGAGATCATCAACAACTATTTAAAAACCACTTTTGAACATTTTTGAAAAAGTGTAAGCATTTAAAAAAAAATATTTTAAATCATCGAATAAATTTGGGGCCCAAATTTATTACGATCAGATATATTTATTGATATTTCAGCCATTTCTGAACCGATTTTGACAAAAATAAAGTTTATTATGCCATTAAAATTGCATGTTCTTTCAAATTCCACACTCAGTTTTTCTTTACCTCACAAAAAATTGTGTTGTGCAGCGCCCTCTCTACCAAAACTGAACTACCCTTTTAAACAGTAATTTGGAAACATATATTTATACAGTTGTTGGTCTTAGTGGGAAAGATTACTTACACTAATGATCAACATGACATTAAATCAAAGAATTATGTTGGGGCGTGAGCTCCCTTAAAATTGCATAAATCATAAGAAACCCGAGAAACTGTTCTTTTCACTAAAAAGGCTGATTCATAGTAAAATAAAACAACGCTTTGCCTGGGTTTACTTGCCTTTTTAGTGAAAAATATGAACAATATAACCCTATTCTTTTAGTATAATGAAGATAATGCTGAGCATCCCTACCGGATAGAACACAGTATGCCACATTGTGAACACAGTGTGAACACACTGTGTTTCACAGTGTGGACCGCAGTGTTAAATCGGAGCGTTTTAACAATGTGAAAACCAACCTACACTGTAAAAACACTGTGAACACACTGTGAGCACACTGTCGCCACAGTGTGAAATTTCCTGCGTTCAGTGTGTAAAACTGTGTTAACATTGTGATGAGTGTTCACACTCTGAAAAAGCTAAATTTTTACACATTCTACACAGTGTGTTCACGCTGTGGCACACTGGCTTCTTTCCGGTATAGGGATTACACGAATCATTCCATGGGGTCATTAAATGTGACATTGATTACAAAAATTGGAATTTAGATGTTTGCCATGGAATGACTGATATAATTATGTAGGCAGCTTGTCACGTGCGATATGGAGGCATTTCATTGATATAATGGGCATGAACATTGCACTGATACAGATCTTTGGATGTTTTTGAAGGTGTTTGAATGGAAGTTGATTCGATGAGGTGTACCATAAACTAAATCTTCAAATATGGTATTAAACATTTAGTATTGCCAGATCCGAATCCGATCTGACGAACTATTTAGGATATGAAGAATATATATACATACGCAATCTTAATTACTTAAGATACGTAGTTCTTAGACGGATTGACATCGGATTATTGCAAGATCCGAATCCCATCAGACGAACTATTTAGAATCGACATGAAGTATACTATATTATACCCTAAACAATAATAATCTTACATAGTTCAGATACGCAGTTGTTCGTCGGATCGGATTCGGATAATTTCAAGATCCTAATCCGATCTTATAAGTATTGAGGATCTGAAGTATACTACTTTTTGAATCAACCTCAATTAGTTCAGATACGCAGTTGTTCGGATCGGATTCGGATAATTGCAATAATCCCAATCCGATCTTATGACCTATTGAGGATCTGAAGTACACTACTTTTTTAATCAATTTCAGTTAGCTCAGATACGCCTGTTGTTCGTCGGATCGGATTCGGATTGTGTAGTTTGTGATGGGCCGGTATACTAGTTGCAATATATGGCCGCCTCAAACCATGGTAAACAGTATACATCACGTGTCTCTTAAGCAGTGATTGACTTTATACAAGTTTTTACAAACATTTGCTTTTTTGTTGAAAAATCAATGGTTAGGTTATAATGTACATTCAAATAATTAATGTTATTCTCATAAAATAGTCTATAACGTATGCATGAAGGCATATCAGTGATTGCATTTAAACAAGTTTTAACAAGACATTGGTGTTTTTTATATAAATGATTAATGGTTGAATATGTACATCAAAGTAATGGAGTTGATGACAAATGCTGGAATTAAGTTTGCTCAATGAAGTATTGAATTTGATGGCTAAATTGAATACAATATGTTTTGAAATGGTTTATGGACAAAACATTAACACGTATATATGACTGAGTATTCTGTTTGTCAGTCGCCATTATCGAATTACGTTTCTTTATATAAAAATTATGAATCTATAAAGTTAGAATACTTTGTTTAGAATACACACAATATAAAAGTTAATACTTATGGCATATCTAAGGGCAACCTAAACAAACAAAAACAAGCAAAAATATTTATACCTTCATTTACTTGCCAAGAAGCTGGGTTCATTTCCTTTTTATTCGTACTATAATGATCATTACAGTCATTTTAAGGTTCGTAAACATTAATTCGTTATCATCCATTGTGATGATTTGCTTACAAGTATTTTCCAACCAGTAGAGAAAGAAGCATTGTACTGTACTATTCATCCAAGTTAATATGGTATATGTCACATGTATGTTGTAGTCTATATTATTTGTTATATCAAACAAAAGGAAACTGATCAGCAAAAAGGATATAATAATTAATTGTAAAACATAAGACAATTTTGGAAACGATTAATAAAACTTGAACCTGAAGCAGGAATGTAAAATGTGTGAGCAATTAAATGCCTTGCTGGATAAAGGGAAAGGCCAAGGAATAATAAAAAGGGTTCAATGCAGTTATGCACCCCGTCACCCCGTCACACACAGACGAGACTGCTTTAATACACATCGTCATTAACCGTGTACATGTATGTTGTGACGTCACAATCACCCTTAGATGACATGGAGTGCAGAGGCCTATCACTTTCCCCATTGACTACTCTGAGTGCCTCGTTTGCGTTGCACGGCCTATGGCGAACTGGGATGCCGACAGTGTAGGGGTTAACGGAGGAGATACATTAACAATGCCGGAGTGAACTTTAGTGATTGCAATGCAATCTGTGTATTGATTGATGTGTGTGGCACATGATACCGACTGAATAACAGTCGGTAGCTTTTGGCTTGGTCTACATCCATTATGGTGTACTTCCAGCCGGTCTATTATTATCAATTTATGATTAGTTTATTTGTTTTGGGTTTATTTCTGCATTTGTCATAATACTTAGTTAGTTAGTTAAAGACCTTCCCGTGTCAATGTTGTCACATAAGGCGGCGCCTATCTCCGATTCATTAGCCATAGGCCACACGTCTACTAAATGTAGCGAAAGCTACAGAAGGGGGCCAGTCCTCTGGTAACTCGTGTGATTAACTTTCCCTTCTCCATTCTATAAATGCCGAGTGCCTGGCTAGAAGGTAGTCTATAATCTAGACCCTCGAAAGCGCCGCCAACGAGAGAGAATATGCATAACATCAGTGATCGCTGCCAACATCAGTGATCGCTGTCATATTTTTAAAGTCTTTGGTATGACCCGGTCTGGGTTCGAACCCGGGACCTCCCGTGCATGCGGACACTCTAACCGCTAAGCCACCATGCTCGGTTTGTCATTGACAAATATTTTGTTATAATAATAATATTATATTATAATTACAATAAAATTAAAGTAGCCTACTTATACAAAAAAAAAAAGCATAGTGGATAAGGGATTATGATTCCGATTACACATGCAGATAATTAAATACTCTTGTGGTATTGTCTGTCTTTTCATTCCGGAGCTTCCTACTATTTGGTGGCCATTTTCTTTATTAATTATTTAACTTATCTCAATTTATAACAATGAACGTTATTATGTATCAATATAACATCAATGTATTGATCGCTTGTGCCGAGTTATAATTCGACAACTTTGAACTCCCAATATGTGTTTTTCCTACAAAAGGTAGGGCTAGGGTAAGGGTTAAGAGTTTGGATTGGGGTAAAGGGTTTGGATTGGGGTAAGGGGTTTGGATTGGGGTAAGGGGTTTGGATTGGGGTTATGGGTAATGATTAGAGGTTTAGATTAGGGTTAGGATTATGGTCAAGGTAATAGGGTTATGATTAAAGTTATAGGGGTCAGTATTAGAGGTTTAGTTATAGGGTTATGGTTAGGGGATTGGATAAGGACTCAGGTTAGTGTTCGGGGATTAGATTAGGGTTAGGGATTTAGATTAGGGTTGGGTTAGGATTAGAGGTTTGGATAATGGTTATAGTTAGGGTACTGGTTAGGGAATGGGTTCAATTTCTTGGAAAATGGAAGATGCGGTATAGGAATCAATTAGAAGACCAAATGACACCCGTATATCAAATAGGTGTAGACCGAGCGAACTTAAACCTGACAGTCAGACGAATTGATATTAACGTGTAAGTCGGGCAGTCGTGTCAGTGGGCACATACTAGGGCGATGACTGCGACGAGCCTTGACTTGCGGAACATGCAGAAGGGAGGAATGACTATTGAGCATAGCATAACATACGCCAGCCTGGGTTATCTATATATGAATTCGCTAAATTACCATCGTATGTCATGATTGCATTCATTGCAAGTATATGACTCCAAGAATACACGGAAAAGGGTGTTCGACTTCTGAACGTAACATAAACACATGTCATATTGCGTTACGCGGTATATTAGTTAAATAAATGTTGTTGCACGGATGAATGTAGTATGTCTATAAATACCGAAAAGAATGTCCCAAAGTACGTGTGATCGCGCACCCCGACCCTATTCTCTGTGTTCATCAACACTAAACATTAATATACATTTCACGTTCCTCTTCTTCTTCGTCGTCGTCGTCTTGGTTTTCCCATCAAGGACGAGAGCTATTTTAAGGCAAAATTTATCATTGTTTTCCTCTACAAATTGGCAACTTCTAATTTTGTTCGTCCTTTTAATGACATACAAATAGGTGGAAAATTCATGACTTTGCCGCAAAGTTGCCAATTTGAACGCTGAAATCTGGTTTAAAAATATCACAATGTTTTGCCAATTTAAGGATTTTCCTAAATTATAGTGATCTACGCAATAATAAAAAATATAAAAAAAACATTTAGAAATAACTAAAGCAGGTAGAATATTAACAAAAAAGGGCTCTAAAAATAGAGAAATTTATGCTCATTTCTCCTTGTATACATCATATAACTTTGTATCTTCTTGCTGAAGTGTAGGACTACCAACCTACAAATATGTGGGACACTGTCCATGATGTTGGAGAAATGTGCATCTGAGTTGAGGGAGGTTTATTTTCTCTCGCTAGCTTACATAGGAGTAAAGCCCGTCACTCATCGTATGGATAATCAGCTGGCTTTACAAATGCCTTACTGATGTGATGAAAACCCATGGTTAAAGGATGGGTCAGAGACGTTAGTTCAAAAGTTGTTGAAGGTTTATCCAATGCGTCCTTTAAAGCTAAACAGTAGCATTGCGCGCCGCTGAGATTAGGCCGAGATATGTGAAAATGTTACCATAAAATAAAACTACCTCGAAATTAATTTATTGTATCGGCTCTCTAGTTCCAATCAGTCATATTCTGCCACCAAACTGGCGGATTTGGCTTCGCACCTCACAGATTTACAAAAAGCACAAATTGCATTTTTGTAATATGATCAACTTAATTTTCCATGCGGACGGCTTTTTGAGACGCAATTTTTTACTTTAAAAATTAAAATTAACATAATGTATAGATATCAATATTATGAATATTGTTAAAAGGGAATTAGTCAAGTAATCTGAATGTCTGTGTGTGAATATTCTTAATCCTTGCAGGGCATTGGAGATAATTAACTCCTGCTTCTTCGATTAGCATTTTGGTATAATTTTAGTCTGCACTTAATAAATATCTTTTGTTTTGTATAGTTTTCCCGTTATACAACATAATGGATTTGTCATATGTCTGTTTATGTGTTTGTTTGTTTGTTTGTTTGTTTGTTGTTGCTTCTTTTTTTTTTTTGGGGGGGGGTGATTGGTAAATAACACATAATTAACGTAAAGGGTAAAACCTTATATAAGTAACGAACATACGAATCGTAGGATACTCATTATAATTTGCACAATATATTTGTGTAATTATTTCGTTAAGTTATAATTTACTACTTACCTGACATGGTGGACAACTCTCAGTACTTTTGGAGAAAAGGAAAATCAGATCTGATGTATTATTCCATTCAGGTGCGCGATCGCCTAGTTCTTACACAGCCAGGATTGTTCTGAGATGGGAAGAAATTCAGAACAATAATATTACACATATTTCTCAAAATCTCTTAAATTACTATGTATTAGTATCGTGCATGCATATAACATGAGTTATATGTAAATTTGAAATTAAATTTCTACAAAAAAAATAAGGGACTCATCTTATTTTGGAGCATACATACATAATGCGATATTACAACATTAAACCTTTGTACTGAGTTCTCTATTTCTGTTCGATCTATTTGTTTTGAGTTAGTTTAGCTTTCAAACAACGTTTTCTTCCACAAAACGTATGCACTTTACAAAGTTATACACGTAACATACTAATGTTCATTGCGTTAGTGTCAGATGATAATTTATAATGAGGTCATTACTATTTGATTTACTCCCAACTGCATAATAATTCATCTAACACACTTAAAGAAACAACTTCATTGCCCAATTTGTGTGTAATCAATTCAGAAGACATATCATGTGGTGATTTAAATAATGAACTCCATACTACACAAGTATCAAATTATGAAACATAATTAAACATACTATTCTATATTCGCTGATCTGTCATTAATAATGTAACAAATACATATTGGGAAGTTATTAAAATTATTAACCAATATTTATCGATTCCGGAACATAATTGACGATAAATGCTATATTCACTGTCGAATATGTCTTTAATCATGTTAATGTCAGATTACATTTGGTGTGGTTATCAATTTGATTAATTCCCCACTTTATGAATAAATTTATCTATAGCATTATATCTAAAGATTATTATTTTGTGGTAATTAAAGTGATGAACTCCCCACAACATAACACATTAAACATATTTTAAGACATATTCTACAATTCCTTAAGCTATAATTGAAAATATCCATTTATGAAACATATAATAATTAAAGATAATAATCTATATTCGCTGTTCAATCTGTCGTTCATGTTGTCAGAATACATATTGGGTGGTGATAACAATTATAATACATTCAGGAACATATATGAGTATAAATGCCATGTACACTGTTGGATCTGACTTTAATAATGTCAGATGATATGTGGTGTGATATTTAATTTGATTAAGTCTCCACTACATATCAATTCATCTAACATATTTAAATATATACCACATGACATATTATTTTGTGGTAATTAACACGATTAACTCCTCTCTATACATAACACATTAAACATACTTAAATATATATTCTATGTCCATTGCTTAAAGGGGTAGGTAGTTCAGTTTTGGTATAGAGGACGCTTCAAGAAATAATTTTGTGTGAGGTAATGAAAAACTGAGTGTCAGATTTGAAAGAGCATACAATTTTAAAGACAGAATAAACTTTATTTGATCAAAATCGGTTCAGAAACAGCCGAAATATCAATAAATATATCCGATCGGATCAACCTTGGGCCCCATCAGGTTTATACAAATCCTTACACCTTTTCAAAATTTTACAAAAGAGGTTTTAAATAGTTGTTGATGATCTCTCTATTTAATCATTACTATTTCAACAAAACATCACATGCCCAATTCTTTATAAAAAAATGGTTTAAACCAATGCGTTTTTAGAGAGCGCCCTCTTTTGTTTTAACAGCTCTTTTTTTTAATGATAACAGGCTTTTTACTTAGTCGTTTGTAATTTGTTATCCCTTTCAAACATGGTGGAGTTATAACTATTAGTTTGTAATTTTATGGTGCAGGTTGTGGTTACTAAAATTTTGATTGACCAGAACTATACTATTCCTTTAATCTTTATCTCTGATAATGTCAGATGATGTATTTTGTGGTGATTAATTGAATTAACACCACACTACATATCAAGTCATGCATGAAAAAGTAGGTTCATATTAGACTGTGTTAAAGATTCACTGATGCAATTGATGAAGAATAGCAAAGAAATTGAATAGAAATAATTAAATAAAAATGTTGATCACATACCGTATATTATTGTAGTATTACATTTTAATGCACTTCGAAGTAGTTGCCATGGTTGCCAAACAACAAAAATCAGATCACTTAAAGAAAATAGTGTCATATTTTTTTTACGCTATGGTTGGCACAATTATACCCACACAGATTTGCACATAATAGGCCACAGGATATAATTAGTTGACGCTGGCCAGTACCACAAATAATGCATCAATGAAAGTGTACAAATATGCGTGTAATAAGAGATAAATCGTACTCAATTTAAAATCCCAATCCAGATTCAAGATACATTCCCATAAGATTTATAAAGACGAAAAAAACGTCACCATTTTCTCAGGACGCACAAATCCGCTTAGGCAATATGGTATCCCTTTAAAGGGACTTAGTAACATTGTCCAAATCCTCAAAATCCAATTGAAATTCTAGCGGTTCCCTCATACCTTGTTGTATTCTTATCAGCAAAAAAAGCATGGGACAGGTTTCGGTTTTTCAAATTTCCCTTTCGTTAAAAAGATATTTACGATTGAAGTGTTCAGATGTCAAATAATCCAACGGATTGTCAGAACCGTGTACAAAGTGAGTGCAATGAGTTGGTGAATGTTACTTTGCGTTTGTGCTCATTACCCGGCCATATAAAGTCCATTTAACTTGAAATGTTCACACAACACCCAGTGGACATATCAGATAACAATGATATATATCGTATCAACCACTCATCACTTTTTGCAAAGTTACTAGATCCCTTTAATATGTTTAACAATGACAATACGATAAGATAATGGAGCTACTCGCGCTAGCCCTGTCATTATATTCACATTGACATTTGGCAGTGGCGTTAATCAAGGTTAATGTACTCAATTAGAACTAAGTGTAAGAGGGGGAACAGATTCTTGAGCGGACACTGGGACCAACAAGACGTCTGGTGCAATTAGTGAGAACTTGTTCTGGGGGTAGTGTAAAGGACCTAAGCAACAGGGAATGAACTTTAATTTATCTGGGGCTAGTATATACATCCTATACAACAGGGGGAACATATTCTTGGGAGTACACTGGGACCAACGTGAACAGATGTCTGGTGCAATTATAGTCTAACCCCAACAACAGACTGTATACCGCACGTACAATAGAAAACCCGAATAAGAACTGTATGTATAGGGCTAATAATGATATAGGCCCTACAACAGATAAACTACATTGTAAACTAGAACTAAGACTAGAGATAGAGGGGAACAGTTCTTGGGAGTACACTGGGACCAACGTGACCAGATGTCTGGTGCAATAAGTCTAACCCCAACAACAAAGAAACGAATAAGAGATTATCGTAAAGTGATCAATTAACTTTACTCGACTTTTCCAAAAAGTGAGATTTGAGATTTCAATAATGTACGAAAATTTATCACTGTATTATTAGATTCTTCCGAATGACTACGTGATATTTCCATAGAAAAGGATTACAAAATTTGTATCTAGTGATAAAGTAAACATTGATGCCAGATTGTATCCCCGATCGTCCTCGCTAAGTATCCGAATTCTGATGCGTCCAGAAACACTTTTCAATTCAAGCTTAAATATCCCCATAATTAGGGAGACATTTCAAAAATCAAAACCCATTTCATTCTTCTGTTACCATAAGCCAAACAAGAAGGAAGAAGAGAAGCTTGATTTTGTTTCCATTTTTGTTAAATAAATGGGTCACTTTAAACTGTAATTATATTGTATGCCCAACAACAGAGAAACGAATTGGACCTTAAACCAAGGAGGTATTTCGTATATCCTCCTTGCTCAAACTAACGGGGTTATAGTGTATGCCCCTAACATAAAAAACAAATTAGAGCATACACGGTCATGACTGTAACACAAAACTCAAAAGAATTTTAAACCAGAAGCCAAAGTGCCAAACTATAATGAGGCAAAAGAAAACAAAATAATGATGGGACCTACATCAGGGGGGTGTTTCACAAAGATCCTAAGTTGAACTTATCTCTAAGACTCTAAGACTTAAAAAGTATGGAAAGCCATTTGTAGCCTTGGAATAAAATATATTCATGTAAGCAAACATGCAAGTATTTTAGACTTTTCATACAGTTTACATGAAGTACATGAAGTCTCCTTGATAATAGAAAAATATTAATGATTTGAAACAACATTTTATGCCTTTTTCAATAACTTATACAAAAAAATGCAATGAAATTAACGGCCTTCCATACTTTTAAAGTCCAACTTAGAGTTAAGTTCAACTTAGGATCTTTGTGAAACACCCCCAGGTATATGACGGCTAAGATATCGGATCTGTCGTATATACATGTATATTGACTTCAGCGTGTTGTCTTGGTTTACTGGTGATGATACGGGTCAAATGAGGGAGGCTATGTTGAGATAGGTGACCGCAGCCGTAGCTAGCCCGCTGTGAGGTCACACTCAGAGACATGCGGACATGTTTGTGTTAACCGGGTAGTGATAGTTTCCAAAGGGACCAAGACAGTATTATTGTCAAAATCCACAAAACTTACTTAGAATTCCAGTGGGTCTCTCATATCTGTTGTTGTACAGTCAAACCAGTACTGTCTTAGCGGCCACCTGACTACATCAGCCAACCTGCCTATAGTGGCCACCAAAAGTGATCCCAAGCAGAGAAAACAATGTAATGGAACCTGTCTATAGAGGTCACCTACCTACAGTGCCCACTTTCCTTGTTTCCCTGGGATGGTCACTATACACATCAGGTTTGACTGTATTGGAATTACCAATAGAAGCATGGAACAGGTGTAATTTTACTGAATTTCCCTTTCCTTAAAAAGATATTTACGATTGAGATTTCCGATTTTTTAATCATCACTTTGCATGTTCGCTCATTACTCGGCCATATAACACCCATTTAACGTGACATTTTCTCACATTACTCAGTGGACATATCAGACAACAGCAAAACACATTTTACCAACCCTTCTCAAGTTTGTGCATATGACACAGTCAGACATATGCACATAATCTATGCACGTAACATTCATAATCCATACTGGTAAAGCAGTACTATTCGATTTCAATGTACATGTAATACTACTAAATTAGTAGTATTACATGTACATATTATGCGCTATATAAATGTAATTTATTATTAAATAATAAATTACATTTATATAGCGCATAATATGAATAAACATCTCTATGCGCTGTACAGAAATATTACAACAAATTACAATAGCAAATCAAACTGTACCCCAACAAATGTAATGTTAATGCATTCCATATGTTGACCGAATAGTTTTATGGACTTGAAGGGGTGTGTAGGCACATGCTATTATTATTATATGCACAATCTCCTGATATATCCGTGCCGATATAAACAATAATTTAATGTTTACATGCACATTCTCCAGAATATGTTTGTGTTAGCCGAGTAAGGAAATGCTCCGATATAATATCATAAAACCATATCAATACAGATCATAATCAATTAAGGCAACTATCTGAAGAAGAAAAAATATGGACTAGTATAGTGGTCCATATTAGAATAATTCCTTGTAATCTGCATAATATGTATATGTTCATGACTGAACGACTTCAATGTTTACTCATTCCTAGGATATGTTTACATTTACTGACAGCGATATGTTCCAACGATTTAACCCATAGCCTACTTACCATACGGAACATGGTGGATCCTGAAATTGTATTCTATGGGGATAGACAAATAGAGTATGGCACATGCTTAGATATTAAAGGACCTACAGCGTCTAGATGGCCTAATTTTCACAATTCGGCTCTCTATATGTGATTTTTCCTGAAGAAAAAGAATTTGGCAGTCATTTCTCATGAAATCAATCAATTTTGGGGTAATTAGTAAATATCTAATTGTCCTGGGAACGCCCCTTTTAAATCGCCAAAATGTGACGTCATCTAAAGTACGGACTAATGAACTAAATTCTGTAGATGACGCGTCATGACGTAAGCCAATGAATTGTCAATCACATTTCAATCACGCTGCCGATTCTGGACCCTAAATGTGGGTGGGGCGTAAACTGGCTGCTAATTGAGATTTGGCATCACAAAATTAGTCTTAAATCACTACTGTGTTTATTTTCATGGATTTTTTTCTCGGCAGACCTATTTTACCAGTCATCAACTATGGAGTAAGTGCCAAAGTACGTTGTATTATTTAGGTCCTTTAAAGTGACCATCGGCGACTGGTGGACAGTGACGTAGCATCGTCTGACTGACTTTTGTATTTGTTTATTTCCATATATATATACTTTGTGTACGCCTGAAGAAGAATCTGTCAGATTCGATAGCTCGCGGCTTCATTGATTTACATTTTATATATATATATATAAATTTTTTTTAGGCGAGCCACAATCCTCTTCTTTTTTTAATTGGGTAAACATTCGAACAAAATAAATAAATAATTTCTTTATATTTTGTTCGAATGTTTACCCAGTTTCTGTTCGTTCCAATATTCGTCAACTTATAGGGGAGGCAAGTGCATAAGAAAGCTCAATGTGGCAGAGTATGTGGCAGAGTAACACAATTTCTCCGTGGTCTAATTCTCCCTATAATTGCATTAATTTTCTATTTTGAATTTACACATGTATATTATCATTGAGTATTATCATTATAAGGACATTATAATTATCCCGTTACATCGCAAATATATGATTGAATCCTGTTTAGTTATGTTGGTTTTGTTTAACAAAATAAATTTAATATATTTAATTTATGAACATCTGGGGGTGTTTAACAAAGATCCCAAGTCAAACTTTCACACAAGAGCACACAGTTTTAAAGACATAATTAACTTTGTTAGCTCAAAATCAGTTCAGAAACACCTGAATTATCCATAAGTAGATCCGGTTGGAATATATTAAATATTTAAAAAAAAAAATTATATTACAAGAATTTTATTAAAAGTCCTACACATTTTTTAAAGTATACCAAAATGGTTTAAAATTGCATTTGATGATCTCTCTATCGAACAATTATTTAAACCAAACATAGCATTCACATGTTTTAATTAGAAATTTGTTTGAAACTGAATGTGTCTGGAGGGCGCCCTCTAGTGTTACGGCTGCTTTTTAAAATAGAAACAGCCCTGTGACTTAACCGTTTGTGTTTTACTACCCTTCAAGCATCATTCAATTACAACTGTTAGTTTTTAATGATAACCAAAATATTTGACCAAAACTGTACTATCACTTCAACGTTGTAATTATGTAATATATAATCATAATTATATAACATGTAGTTAAATCTACTTGAATCATGATACGTAAGTAACTAACATATAATCTAGCAATTATATACATTTGATAATTTTCATGAGTTAAATATGACGTACATTTATTTTCAATAACATGCCTATATACTAATTAAAACAACTATAAAATAATAACTTAGTTATAACATGTTTGAATTCTACTAATAATAAAGGTTAATTTTAAAGTACATTTTCTCAAATAATGTACAATAAACATTTTGTTTTACATGTTAACATATCCATATTCTATAACCTAATTACCCAATTATGTCCATATATATTTTCGGAATGTTTACTTGGGCGTATGGTAACAACTATCAAAATGATATATTGTTATTTGTGGAGAATTACGTAAAATATGTCAGTCAAGTAATCAGATGATTGCTAATTCCACCTTAATTTGTATTGTTTATATTCACACAATTGCATATAATTGTAATGATGTTTCCCCTCTTATATACACCCCTCAAAAAAAGTTCGGAAACTCAAGTTTGATCGATCATATCTCTCGTATTTTTTAATAAGCATATTCGAAATTGGTGTCACAATAAAGCCTCATTATATACCTTTCAAACGGTGCATTATGTGTAGTGATTATGCAATTGGGGCGATTGCAGTAGCCCAGAGAATAGGGGGAGGCAGGAAGTGAAATGTCGCAAAATGGCTCAATGCATTTAATTTACGAGTGCATGACTGTGCTGACAAGTTTTTTGAAAGTTCACTTTCTATTGAATACTGCCACCCTTTCCATTCATCAAAATCATTGGAATTTGATACCATTTTAATGGAAATTATCTTTTCATTACGATGGCATATTGATCGTAATGATTAAGCAAATGGGTTGTGCGCAGCAAACCGGAAAATGGAGATGGGTCGAGTGTGAAATCAGACAAAAAATATGGAGTTGACAAAAAATCAGAGCGTTGCATTTTTTTCGAGCTTTTGGGAGGATTTTTTAGCATTTCAAATGAAATATTCATGATTCAAATTAATATCAACGGAAAGCCCAACAACTCTTCTGTATGAAAATGTAAAATTTATAATGATTTTTGTAAAGGGCGGCTGCAGGGAGATGAATGTGGGGGAGCCTCAAAAGTGACCCATTTCAAAACGCTCTGATTTGTTGTCGGTGTCTTTTACCATTGTGTGGAGGATGTAATGCGACTTGAATGCGAATGAATTGGCCATGAATGAGAAGAATTCAATTGAAAACGCATGAATAGTGACTCAGTTGTGCCTTGAAATCAGGGCGTTTTGAAATGGGTCACTTCTGAGGCTCCCCCACATTCATCTCCCTGCAGCCGCCCTTTACTAAAATCATTATACATTTTTACATTTTCATACAGAAGAGTTGTTGGGCTTTCCGTTGATATCAATTTGAATCATGAATATTTTATTTGAAATGCTAAAAAATCCTCCCAAAAGCTCGAAAAAAATGCAACGCTCTGATTTTGTGTCAACTCCATATCTTTTTGTTTGATTTCACACTCGACCCATCTCCATATTCCGGTTCGCTGCACACACCCCATGTTCATAATCCTTACGATCAATATGCCATCGTAATGAAGAGATCATTTCCATTAAAATGGTATCAAATTCCAATGATTTTGATGAATGGAAAGGGTGGCAGTATTCAATAGAAAGTGAACTTTAAAAAAAATGTGTCATCACAGTCATGCACTCGTAAATTAAATGCATTGAGCCATTTTGCGACATTTCACTTCCTGCCTCCCCCTATTCTCTGGGCTACTGCAATCGCCCCAATTGCATAATCACTACACATAATGCACCGTTTGAAAGGTATATAATGAGGCTTTATTGTGACACCGATTTCGAATATGCTAATTAACAAATATCAGAGATATGATCGATCAAACTTGAGTTTCCGAACTTTTTTGAGGGGTTTAGTTCATATAAAATCTTACAAATTTACATGATAAATTCACGTATAATGTTTTCCTTCATTGTAGAAGATTGTAGAACGTGAATAGAAAGGAATGATTATCAAAACTAAAGCTCTCATTTATACCATGCGGTTTAAGTTAGTAAAAATAATTCGCGTTTATAACTTGTTTCGTTACAAAATATGTATACAAACATGACTGATATTCTTCATCAAACATTTTGTTATTGTAGTAATTATTTTCATATAATATGCGAATGGTATACCATGCACGTGTGTTTACCCGTTTTCTGTATGAGCATTACTATAATAGTACTCCACAAGAAAGAAACAAGTATAACCGAACAAACAATATAACATAACTACACATACACAGTGCTATACAGACATATACATATAGAGTTGGTATCCTTTAATGTTGGCATGTATTTGGACATTGCGCACTGAGCATCTTATAAAAGATGGAATTGGCGCAATATTATGATAATTATCTCTCCATATTATTGTTATAATAATAAATACTACCTTATTTTTGTTTATAGTACAGAGAAGAACATAAATGACTGTAGGTATATAAACCTACATCATATACATGACACAGACATGGATGCATTATTAACATGTACATTCAGTGGGCGATGCATGGCCCGCTGAAGGAATGCCAGGCGTGTGGCCCCGGTCAAGTTACGATCTAAAGAAGATAACACGCAGCTATAGCGGCTAACATACCACACAATAGAACACAGCGGCGGACTCACATATAAATCCATCACAAACCCCAAACTTGACGCCATTTAAAGCTTACAAAACCGAACACGCAAGCTAACATGGAACATCGTGAAGTAAAAACACTGAACAAGATTTGATTACAAGTATAGTATACATGGTATAAGAAAATGCATATCTACCAACCCCTTACCAAATATACAATATAATACAACGGCGGCGGACAACATAGTTACATACTCCACCACAAAACTAAAGTATGACGTCATTTTAAACTTTACAAAAACGGACACAAAAAGTAACATGAAAAGTCGTGAAGTAAAAACACTGAACAAGATTTGATTAGGAGTATAAGATAACACACATCTATATTTTACCAACCGTACAACAGAACACAACGGCGGCGGACTCACAACATATAATCTACCACAAAACAAAAGTATGAAGCTATTTAAATCTTAATAAAACTGGACACGCAAACTAACATGAAAAGTTGTGAAATAAAAACACTGGACAAGATTAAAATAAAGAAATATAAGATAACGCACATCTACCAACCATACAATACAATATAACGGCGGCGGACTCACAACATTATAATCCACCACACAAAAAAACTTAAGTGACGCCATTTAAAACTTACAAACCGAACACGCAAAATTACAAAAGTAAACATTCATGAATAAAAACACTGAACAAGATTTGATTACAAGGTAAATAATATAAAGGAAAGACATGCAACAAACGAAAAAACGGTTACCTTGCCACACTGTATACTGTATGATGTGCTTTTGTATGTCAGTTGATGAGTATGTTTAGATGTAAAAAGGCGGGCCCTGACAATTCCCGTTTCGTGGCGTGCACAGACTAGACTGTTTAGTACTAACGGCATTTACTTGATCTATGCACGAGGCGACAGGACGGACCGCTGGTATGAAAGACACCGCGCGAAGAGACCAGGGCCCAGGGGCCCGATTACGGACCAGCGACATTTACCATGGTAATTAGGATCATTGGCTCTAACTCATCGATGTTAATAATATGCTGGAATTAGAAAAAACATCGAAGGAACGTGGCAGCGCACAGTCGCGTCGCACGTACACGCGTTTGTATTCTCCAAGCATGTCTATAGAGATCAGTGGAACTAGGACTGGTCCTGGGTCATGGATGAGCTCTCGCCCCCAGTACCGCGTTAATGGGTATGATGGAGATGCCATCCGCGCACACTGCCGTCCATCAGTCATCCGATCAGTTGACATGTTCTGATCTACGTCACGGCCGGGTGGTAGGCAGGCTAGGCAGTCGTGGCACAGATTCACGCCAGGCCTCGGCTAGGGGCGCCCAGAGCACATAGTCTGCCCACTGATATAGTGATTTCCATTAACTTAAAGTTACGATGTTTACCTGTACTATTTAATACGCAATAATCAATATAATTATTATGGAATATAATTTAAATTACATTATAACTTTGTATAAGGACCTACTTATATTCACTGTGGTGTCGTAATGTGAGCATATTATTAAAATGGGAGTGGGGCAACCCTTTTGTAATTATAACATTAAAATATTTTATTCCATACCCTTCATTATATATGTTATTGAATATCATACAAATGGCATTATAATCTCGTATAAAGACCTACCCTATTAGTGGTGTTATGTAAGCTAACTCATAATAATTATAGGGGCAGAGATGTATAGCCTTTTGTTTCTGTTCAATTCCCCCTCTTATGTTGTATTATTATCGACTTTTCAAAGGGGAACCCCCCCCCCCCCCCCCCTCCCCTCCCCACCCCAAATCCCCATCTCTCGATTCCACCCTACATAGTTTGCACTTTTCAGTGTCACGTTGAGCTGCCTGGTGGTATTCGCGCAAGCGATTTGGTCCCTTCTTCCGAATTCTGTAAACACTTAACCCATATAAAATGTTTCCCTCATGATGTTCGAGATGATGATGTGTCGTCATCGTAAACGATAAATGTTGTGTTCCCTGTTGTAGTCAACTTGTGGGGGACCAGCTGGGCCAGTAATGCGGGGAATGTTGATGTATGAGTCGCTGGTGTGGCCCGTTATCTCCTACCATTCATTACCAATTTACCAGACAACTTTGCCTCTGAACTAGCGCTCTATTAGATAGCGATCACATTGCAAAAACATTTCATGTTCCTATACTGAACATGCTGAAAAGGTCTATATGAATTAAAAGATAACGGTCTCATCGCAATCACGTCACGTTATGGACTAGGTCCATACTTCTATCGAGATGCGATCACTTTACAAACACATTTCTACGTTCCTCCTGAAGTATATAGACATAATGTACATGTACCTGATGACCATGGGTAATACTACTTGCGCTTAGAAACCCTGTATTAAAGGGACTTAGTAACATTGTCCAAATCCTCAAAATAAAATTATAATTCTAGCGGTTCGCTTATACCTTGTTGTATTCGTATTAACAATAAAATCACGGGACAGGTTTCAGTTTTTCAAATTTCCCTTTCGTTACAAAGATATGTATGATTGAAGTATTCAGATAAGAAAAACTCCGGGCAAGTTTTTCTTCTGTGTACAAAGTGAGTGCAGTGAGTTACTGAATATCACGTTGCATTTTCGCTCATTACTTGGCCATACAATGTCCATTTGACTTTAAATTTTCACACAATACCCTGTGGACATATGAGATAACAACAATATACATTGCATCAACCATTCATCACTTTTTGCACATGTCAACAAAGTTACTAGATCCCTTTAAGCGTTATATAAATGCAAGCTATTATTTTGTGTTATTATACATGTGCTATTGAGGTAACAATCTCATCACAAACACAATTCCATGTTCAGGATGTGGGGACACTTAGATAATGATCTATCGCAAAAGAAAATGTCTCGTTCATACTGAATAGGCCTATATTTCTATATTAGATAACGTCATAACGATGACATTGCAAACACAGTTTAAAGAGATCTAGTAAATTTGTTGGCAAGTGCAAGAATTGATGAGTGATTACTAAAAATGTGTATTGGAGTGATCTGATATGTCCACAAAGTAATGTGTGAACATTTCACGTTAATTAGATGTTTTTTTTTGCTGTTTGCAAAATTGCTAAGTGATATTCACTAACTCATTGTACTTACTTTGTACACGACATGAAATTATCCCGTAGACAATGTCATATCTGAACACTTCAATCGTAAATATCTTTTGAATGAAATGGAAATTTGAAGAAAAAAAACCGAAACATGTCCCATGCTTTTATTGTTAATATGAATATGATACGGTATAAGAGAACCACTAGAGTTTAGGACAATGTTACTTAGTCCCTTTAATGTTCAGGAATGGAATATTTAGATGACGCCATTCATCCCCAATTATACCAGACAACTTTACCATGTTTACCTCTCTCTATTAGATAACGATCACATTGCAAAAACATTTCATGTTCTATCTAAATTATTAGATATAACGATCTCATCACCAACACATTTTGACGTTCCTACTGAACTATAGGTGCAATACTTCTCTAAGATAATGATGTTCAGGGAGATCATAATTATTACAACACAAATTAGCCTCTGAACTATAGGCTTATATTGGATAACGATCATAAACATTCTTGTAAAAACATTTCATGTTCATGTTGAATACTAGGTCTATATAAAATTATCTATAAGATAACGAGCCTATCGTAAACACATCTGCACGTTCCTATAATTGGTGGGCTAGGCCTATACTTTTAAAGATATCAATCATATCGTAGAAACATGTCATGTTTATATACATGTAAATGTAATGTAAACATTTCACAATTATCGTTTATAATTATAAGCATGATAAATTACATTGTTTGTTAGCGTTTATATGAATTACATTGTTTGTTTTAATTTAATGTTTAGCACGTGCAATTCAGCTTGTTTGCTGACATGCGTGTTCAAAATAATTACCATGAATAAATAGAATATAAATATAAATTTTAAAAAAATGTTCATATACTGAATAGGCCTATATACTTTTATATACACATGATAAAGATAACCATCTCATCACACACACATACACACACACACACACACACACACACACACACACACACACACACACACACACACACACACACACACACACACACACACACACATATACACACACACACACACGCGCGCACGCACGCACGCACGCACACACACACACAACAATATTTAATGTTCGGCAAGAGGAGAAACTAAGATAATGATATTATCCCCAGAACAGTTCATGTTCCTACTAAAATGCTTATATTTATATAAGATAACGATTTAAAAATTAAAAAAACGTTCACATCGCAACACATTCCTTGTTCATACTGAAGTATTGGGATAATGTTTCTTTGAACAATTTCAACCAAAATCATTTGGAACTTTCCCACTTCTCTTTTACGTTGCTGTTTGGCTTATATGGTAACAGAAGAATGAAATGGGTTTTGATTTTTTAAATGTCTCCATAACCATGGGTATATTTAAGATTGGATTTAAGAGCTTCTATAGACGGTTTCCGACCGTAGTCAAGAGTATCTGCATCCGGATACTCAATCAGACATTGATTTTCTCTGTGTTCACTAGGTAAACTATATTCCTTTTCTATGAAGTTCTCACATATCATTTAAATTGGTATATATTTGAAGTCTCAAACATTACTTTTGGGGAAAAACCATAAAGTTAATGGATCACTTTAAGATAATGATCACGTTGCAAGCACACACTCCTATTTAGGACTGCCAGTGTTTGTAATTTTGTGTACTTTTTTTTTTCTTTTTTTTTTTCTTGATTCATATTTAATTTTGCTTGTAATTTTCCTAATCTTTCTCAATCGTTTGTAAATATTATGATCTTGTTGACTCAATAAAACATATAAATATAAAAATTAAAAAAACAAAAAAACTCCTATTTAGGAAGTTTTTTCAGGAACATTACCAGCAAATCTTCATCAACACAGGTATCTACAAGACTACATTCAGTGGAGTAGCATCAGGAAGCGGTGGGGGCATGGGTCATGAATATACCCCCGCCCCCCCCCCCCCCCCCGTGATTAAGCCTTTTTACATTTAACGATGTAAAATAATGGTTTAACAATCATGTCTAATTATAGATGTACCGGTGTTCAATTCCATACTAAAGTCACTAAAGCCAAAATTGAGATTTGATTAAATTATTCATCAACTGAAAATCTTACAAAAATGTTGATGACATAATACCTTCAAATGTTACATTTACATTCTGTTTTACTGAAGATATTGTCTAAACGACGATTTTAATCTGAGTTATTAGCCTACAAAATGCTTAGTAAATGTCTTACTTAATCTAAGTATTGAATTGAAAACCAGCCCACATGGTGGTCTGTACAGGGTCTGTGTAAAAGCTGCGTTTTCGAAATGAGCGTTTCAGAAAGATTGACTGAAACAACATGAAATAAACTTATCCAGTGGTCTACATAATATACTCGGTCTCAAATGTCAAGAGTTTCGGTGTTTATCGAAAGGTTTAATAATATTTTGAATTATAAAACATGCGCGTGAATAAGAATGAATGAAAAAAAGTCCTTTGTAACCATTCAAATTCCAATATAATACTCAAATGAAAAACCTGAAAATGGTGATGAAAAGATTTTTAAAAATAGAGAGGGGGAGGGGGAACAACAGAGTAATGGACTAGATAAACAATAAATGTATATATGTTCATACGAATGAACGACAATTTGTTCACTTATATTGGTTAGAAACATGAGCTTTATCTAATGACTGAGTAAATGTACAAACAAAGAATGATAGGGGAACGATTATCAATACACGAACACAATCACACAGACACCAGTGATCGAGTAAAGAGAAGTGGGGCGTATAGACAGGGTCAACCCACATTGTGGGGGCAGAGCCCGGGGAGGGGGAGGGGGGGGGGGAGGGGGAAGAGTAGCCATGGGGTAGCCAGTCTGTACCATGGTTTAAAGGATTGCATCGTCGTTTTTTCGGACGATTGTCGAATAGCGTTCATAGAGGCGCCATTGTATTGTTTTATAGCTTACATACGAACGATCAATAATTCACGCTCGATCCCGCCAGAGTTTCTATATAAAAACATGGCGCCAGCCTATGCGCATATCCTAGTTTGACAACGCAGTAACTTTAACCCATTGTCCACAGGAACCAGGAGAGCCCTGTATTAACTCTCTGGTGATTGCAAATCAAGTAGGGAACAGGTTATAATAATAAATGCCAAATATCAAATTACTAAGAGCTTAATACCAAAAGGTGCTATACAATCCATGTTATAAATTTTTGTTTAAAGGCGCGTGTATTTAATTTGGGCTATTTGTCCGAATTCATACAGGAGTCTGTCAGAATGTAAGTATGGAAATATAATTTTTCGGGCAATAATTCTCAACGAGTTTTTCATCTTTGTGCATAGAGCAATTTAAGTGTCGTATAATGTGTAATGCCAATGGATAAATACCAAGCGACAAGGTATAGAGCATGGGGAGGGGGCCCACAACGGAACCCTCTTAATACACCCCCCCCCCCCCCCCTCCCCAACCCCCTTTCTCCGTACGCGACTATAAGGTCGTTGAGATCGGATAGCAAGCATGGAAGAAATTTGAGCGAATCAGTGCATGGCGCTCGGTGCTCTTCTACTGTACATGTATGTCATCGTCACATATAACCGAAAAGCCTTGCCGAAAGAGCCACGTATTGACATTTGGGTGGAATATAATGAAACGGGGCAATTCGGTTGCAATGTGTTGCCTACTCCGGGGCAATATGTGGAGATACGTGATCATACGTGGCAGAACTAGGTTATTGTGTATGTATTTGTGCCTCTAACCTAACGGGGAGGCAGAGCAAACAATTCCAAAATTAATGTTTCAAAATTCTGCCAAGACATGGCTAATGGTATCAGCTCTACTTAAATTATCGTTAGTGGCGCTGGCACGGAGACAAAGTTATGTCACGTATTGTCACGTATCGCCCCGTATTGCCACCAAATAGCCCCGTGTCTTAGCAAAAATGCGTATACGTGGCTCTTACGGGAATGTGTGACTGGGACATCTGCGCGTAATCTGACGCGCACCACGTGACCAGTGAGTGAGCTAGATGTCTTTGACTGGCTTCTTGACGGCGAATCGAAGCGCCCCCGTCACGGTTGCCCAAATTTAGCTCAGCTGTCGGCGCCCCCGCGCGCTGCCTCACTCACTCATGCATGCATGGGTAGCACACTGCATTATTATATTATTGTAGGCAATGGCGTAGAGCGGTCAGGTTGCTTGGGGGGGGGGGGGGGGCACGCGAATTAATGGGGGCACACCTTATGTATTTCTTTTATTTTTTAGAAGATTTATCGTTCTATAATGTGTTTTATCTCTTTTTTTTTGCAAAATTATTGGGGGCACGTGCCCCACCTGCCCATGCCCCTTCGCGCTGCCTCACTCTTGCATGCCGCTGCCAGTAGGCCCTACACTGCATTGTAGGGTGGCTTCAAGGTGTGTATATAAGCACGGCTTTAAATCGGCATCTCGGAATGGTTAAAGGTAGCGGCATGTCTCTCCCAGTATAGTCCCGATTAAGAGCTTGATTCGAAACATGCGAAGCTAACACATTGTATTAAGCAAATAATTACCGCTGGTGAATGTGATGGGACAAACTTTCACTTCCGAGGCGAGCTGGATGTAGCTATATTTCCGAAGCGAAGCTGAGGAAAGATAGCGTACACATTCAGATCGCCGAGGAAGTGATAGTTTGTCATCGCCTGAAACCAAAAGGTGATTATTTGCTTTATATTCCACATCAATTATTTTGATCACAAATGACCTAAAAACGGCTAAAAAGTTTGGAATATTGAGCAATTGATCGAGTCTTTTAGTTGAATTTTGTCAATCCTGCACATGAACAAGATTTATGATTAAAAGCCAAAGACGCTTATACCATTGTTTATTAAGCGTAGCCGCGCGTAAACGTTGCGCACCAGCGCGCTACTTTTCTGCGCACGCGTACTTGCACCCAACAATTGAAGATAGTTCACAGTGCAACGCACTTTTACCGAAGATAGTAATGAGTGCAACGCACTTTCACCCAAGAGAGTACACAGTGTAACGAACTTTTCTTCTCCCATCAATGATGGGCGAAACTATGTTTCATCACGTGATTAACTTTTGACCAATCGTAGAGCAAGATTCTTAGTATGTGGAATACAGTATAATGTGAGTTAGCTGCATTGTAACGTGGATTATATCAAGATAGCTCGGATTCGTAATTCAGACGCGCGGTGCCATCTTGCGACCGCCTTGCGGACGGTGCGGTTTATATACACTGGCTTAGTGAAATGCAACGCGTATAAACAAGCCTGGCTCAAAATAGCTGCATATTGGGGTGATTAAAGGGATAGTTGAGTTCTGGTACAGTTTTGGTCAAACTGAATGTTAGTATAAACCAAACTAATAGTTATAACTCCACCATGCCCGAAATTAATACAAAATTACAAATGACTAAGTAAAAAGCCTGTTATCATTAAAAAAAAACCTTAAAACTCAAGAGGGCGCTCTCTTAACTCTCATCAGTTTAAACCATTTTAAATAAAATATTGTGCATGTGATGTTTTGTTGAAATAGTGATTAGATAGAGAGATAATCAACAACTATTTAAATACCGCTTTTGTAAATTTTTGAAAAGAGGAAGCATTTTTTTTTTTTATGTTAACGGCTGGTTCAAAATTATCGAATAATTGTGGGGCTCCACAATTATTACAAATGGTTATGTTAATGGATATTTAGGCTATTTCTGACGCGATTTTGATCAAATAAAGTTTATTCTGTCATTAAAATTGTATACTCTTTCGAATTTGACACTCAGTTTTTCATTATCTCACAACAAAATATTTTGTGTAGCGCCCTCTATACCAAAACTCAACTATCCCTTTAAAGTCTGTCGTTCCCACATGAGCATGCCTTATCTATTCCAGAAAGATACTGTAAATAAGCTATGGCTCTAAAAAAACAAATTGCATTATGATTTATATGAGTGCAGGCTTTAAAACTGCATTGTTGGGGGAAGTCTTATCCATGTACATATAGCCGCGGTACAATGTATAGGTGGATTCTCATAGCATGTCTCATCTAATAACCCATATTAGCATTATGTCACGTGTGGTACTTTTCAAAATAATATAAGCTTAACCTTTGCCGAAAGAATGTTCCTGCTGTACGCTTGACATTTCCCCCCCCCAAAAAAAAAGGCCCTGACTTTTGCTTATTTTGTTCAAATTAGGACTGTCGGAGAAACGAAACTTTGCTTGTCAGATGAAAATGAGGACTTGCAGAGATATCGTAGAATCTCCCATTATTGTTGTAGAAAATTAAATGCCGCTTTGTAAGTTTAGTTTTTTCTTGTCGATCTTTTTGCTTGTCAGGTGAAATGTATATATATTTTAAGGCAACAAACTTACTGCGAGTGCGGTGATTTTGTCGAGGAAGCAATATCATGTTTATAATTTATTGTCACCGGGGATTTTTTTTATTTAGGAGCAATTATTGTCGTTATTACTTGGGGAGATATTGTCGCCGTAGCATAGGTCGCGTCACCCCAGGAAGTATTAAACATGTTATAAGTGTATCAAAAATCGCTAGTCGTGATCTGTAACATTGTAAGTTGTAACCACAGGGTGGTAATTTAATACAGTTGTAGCACTATATTAAGCGACAGACTATGTATATTGTGACCCACGTGGGCGTATTGCGCCTAACGAATTACTGGTAATTAGGTTAATGTGTCACACAGATGTAAAAATTGGGATATGGGGAAGGGTGATGCAGCTCCCTATACCCCCCCCCCCCCCCCCCCACACCACCACCACCACCCCCAAACACACACACACACATACACACACACCAACAAACTAAAACGTTCAAACGTCACTAACGTAGCAAACGGTACCACCCCCCCCCCCCCCCCCCACCCACCCAATAGCCGGGCCCTGGCTCGGAGAGATTCCTCAAACCCCCCCCCCCCCCCCCCCCATCTATTAAGCTTACGTCACCAAAGTGTCAGTATACATGCAATATAATCAATATTATCATTCATGCATTCAGTCATCATTTAATAGTTTGATTTAAACAAAATATTGTGTAGGTTGATATCGGCCTTTACATCATTCATTACGTACACAGACACATACAATACAGGGTGGCCCAAAAAACCCGGAACGGGGCACTTCCCAAAATATATTAACAAATGTATTATGTCCATCGGATAGAATGTCTTTTCAAATGAACAACGATACCAAAAACAGTCAATTTGGTCGTGTAGTTTTTGTTTTAGCCAGGGCGCTATGAGTGACACCATGTCAGGTTCTCTTTTTTGTCAATTTGTATTGAGCCAGCGCTTGATGAATCGCACGAACCGCCATTCATAGCGTTGAGCATCGCGCACTATTGTTAGTGTGCACTCAGCCGTGTGCCGAGAGAATGAGCATGGTCGCTGAATGGTATTACGGGCAAGGAGTGCGGTTAATTAAACTGGCATTGACTAGGTCGAAATCGACATAAATCGGCACCTGACATGGGCTTCCATACGATTTCAAGCTTCTAATGATTGAAAGACAGATATTATAGGTCAATAAACACAATTTTGTATGAAAAAAGTATGATTGTGGGTTCTTATAGCTTGTTCTATCCCACAATGCACCAATTTGTGACGTATGACCCTCACTATGCGCCTATCTATGTTTTTACACTGCAGCGAATGTGTTCTTTTGATCGGAAACAATGCTCGATCATGAATAGTTTAGTCCACGCTGTGCCACTGACCGTGCCTTTGAGCATTACTGCATTGTTGAGCCGTTTGAAAATACTTGCCTGCCCGATATTGTAATACGTTTGGCTTTCATTGGAATTTGAATAGACACAAAGAGGTTATTGAATTTGCTGGCTCTGCATGACCGGCTAATATGAATGACACATGCAGTGATCACAATGCAGTGGCACCGGATTCAACCCTACTCAAGAAATTGAGCAAAGTGAGGGTGCTACGTAAGGGTCTCATGATTGTGCGCGGTAAATTGAATTATTTCCTCAGAGTTACTGACATTAGAAAAATCTCTTAGAAATCAACCAAAGTGAGTCAAATCCTGAAAATATTCAAGCACATCCCTAGATTTATTTCCAATATACTGTATTTGTTTAAAAATCGTCCGGAATTCTCCTTTAAACAAAAACAACCTGACCAAAATTACTGTTCTTGGTATCGTTTTTCATTGGAAAGGACACCTTATCCGATGAACATAAACATTGTGGTATTATATTTTGGGAAGTGTCCTGTTCCGGTTTCTTTGGGCCACCATGTATACACACATTAAAAATACATAGCGATTATGCCACATCATCATTAAATCATCAATAATTCTAAGGTTAATGTGTCACATCGCCCTTCCAATTTTCGTTACGCACGAACAATCATCCCTTGACATAATTATACACTACGGTATACGCACATAGACATTCAACATTTTAAATAGACATCCAAATTTCCCAGCATTATGATTCAACTGCAGGTTAATGTATAACATTGCCCTTTCAATTTTCATTACGTTCGCACATATATTCCTTGGCACATGCAATATACTACAAAACGTGGTAATGTTCGCGGTGCATTAATTTTCGCGGATTTCGCGCTGAAGTCGGCGTCCGCGAATATTAAAACCCGCGTATATACTGTAAATGCGCGATTTGCCATGCGTATGAACTAATGCCCGGCGCAGACAGAGCCGACTCGACTGGTTGTCATTCCGATCGGCTCAGTTTTCAGTGCCTCGCGACACACATTTTGCCAGTCGAGAGACAGTCGGATGCCAGTTGGGGCCGATTCAACACGATAAATCTGCTCCGACCGACCGGGCCCAACTCTAGCCTGATTAAAACCAGTCGGATCGGGTCGAGTCGGCTCTGTCTGCGCCGGGCTTAACACTCACTCGGCCGCGAAATTAAAAACCCGCGAATGTGTTTTTTGTGTCGCTCAGCGCGAAATATTAATCGCGCGAAAATAAAAAGGCCTACACACGTACATTAATCCTAAACATTATGTACAACATTATCATCCAATCATCATGATTGTACGTATATTAAGCTTAATGGGACAGTCATATCGCCCTTTCAATACCTATCCATGACAAAGGATTATAAACTATAAACACCCTCTAGCAAGTATACATCATACATATCCACACAAACACAGTAGTATACATGATCAATATTATGCATTTCAAATAGACCTCCAAATAATATGTACAATATTATTTATTCTATATTATTTTTATCAATATAAGATACGTATCGAAACTTGTATAGCTTGATACTAATATTTTTTTTCGTCATTTATTTTAAAAAATACATGTCTACATGACTATTACGTTATTACAATAGAAAAAATAGTCGCGTTGATATTTCTACTCGCTTTTTGAATTTATATAATATATAACTCGTTGATTACAAAGAATATCTTTTTAGTGAATTCATTTTCTTTAAAATATGTACATCAAATAAACACCAAGATACATTACTTATTGTTTGTTTGTGTGCTATACAGGGTGGTCCAGAAAGGATGCAACACCTACGATCGTTAATTTCATCAACACCATCGACCAAATGTCATTGTTTTTTGTTTGATTGGGTAGAACATTCTTTTTCCAACAAAATGATACCATGAGCATTGATTTTCGGTAAGGCGTTTAGATCCTAGGGCCATTTTTCTGAGGCAATGTCGTTTCCTAAATTTGCTACTTTTTCGTCTCCAGCGATCTTCGGAACACTGAGACATTCTCGCCCCACGGCCTGCCGTAGAATTAGCTGTACAGAATGGCTCACATTGTCTTCCTTACAAAGGGAGAGCAGTCATGTGGTTCTTCTGTACAGCTAATTCTATGGCAGGCCATGGGGCGAGAATGTCTCATTGTTCAGAGGATCGCTGGAGACGAAAAAGTAGCAAATTTAGGAAACGACATTGCCTCAGAAATATGGCCCTAGGATCCAAACGCCTTACCCAAAATCAATGCTCATGGTATCATTTTGTTGGAAAAAGAATGTTCTACCCAATCAAACAAAAAACAATGACATTTGGTCGATGGTGTTGATGAAATTAACGATCGTAGGTGTTGCATCCTTTCTGGGCCACCCTGTATAGCATGTTAAACATCTTTGGTCGCCTATTTGTGGTGTTATTTGTAGGGTACATCTATTGTAACATTATAGTTTTAATCTACAAATTGTTGATATGATTTTTTTTTGCAATAATACCGAACTTGAATACATCATTGAATGATAACTGTTTGAAAGTTTTCTCACTTGTCATGCTTGTGAAATAGGTCGGTTCGTGACTTTGATCTTAGTCTCGTCTTGAAATAAATTATGGTGGGGGCGTGCACGCGGCGATACAGTCTACAGTATATCAGGTACAGCATTGCATACACATATTATTCTATACAGCTTAAAGCAGTGGCGTAGCTAGCATTTTCCAGTGGGGGCACCTGTCCATGGGGGCCTTGCAAAGGTTTTCACCGGGGGGGGGGGGGGGGGGGGGGACAAGCAAAACAAGCAAACAAAGGAAAACAAAAATCATCGCCATTTTAAGGGTGATCGAAAATTAAATAATTGCATGAAATTTCCTTTGCCGATTCCCTTTGTCATGTTTGTCTATTGTTTTTCCTCATAAGCATATACTAGTTCGGTGGGGGCACATTGGGGGAATACATAACATGTGTGGATAGGCACTTGCTCCCAGACCCCCTTCCCCCCAAACACACTCCTCTACCTACTCTCCTGTTGTATATAGGGCGGTATGAGGAAATGAAGTTGTTTACTCCGTATCTCTGATCATAGGCGTACCCAGGAGGAGGGGGGGGGGGGGGGGGGGGTTGTGTGGGGGGGGGCCGCTTGAGGAAAGTCAGAAGTTGTATTTACGCTGTACCTCTGATGAACAGTGAGTGAGATTCATATCGGGGTGCATCTCGGGGCACATCACATTTGGGTGGGAGGGGGGAACGTGCCCCCAGGCCTCCTCTAGGGCTACGCCCCTGTTGTATAGGCCTGTGTGGCGGGCAGTTTGAGGAAAGTCAGAAGTTGTTTACTCCGTACCTCTGATGAACCGTAATATCTCGTATCGGGTGAAGATTCCACAAGCACACCAGGGTCATATGTCCTTGTCGACCACCAAATGGGCGCACGGGGACATTTTTTTCCCCAGGGGGCTGGGAACTTTTGCCCGAATATCACCCTTCCCGTTTTCACCTGACAAGCAAGAAAATATATTTTTAAAAATAATAAGCTGCCCGAAAATGGTATGAATTTGATGATATAACATGGTTTTCCCCGAAAGTGACACCATTTTGCCCGGAAATGACATAATATACGTTTAATTTGAGGTGCGGCTTTTCCCGAATATTGCCGTTTTCAAAACTCTCGAGGGAGGGTGGGATGGGGGTCTGCAGCCCCCTATATAGCACCCGCTGCCTCGTAAGCCTATGTCGTCCACCAGTTTAACATCTAGACAAGATGCCAGCGCCGCCGGAGTAACGCGACACCATCCATGCCCGACGGTTAGCAATTAGCATAATAAATGTGCATTGTTTTAGGGGGCTCATCGAGCAGTGCAGATTTCGTGTCTGTTTTGTCCACAGAGGCGTAGCTATGGGGGCCCTGGGAGGCACACCCCCCCCCCCCCCCCCCCCTCTACAGACACACGCACATTTTTCGGTACCCTCAGCCCCCAGGTGTAAAACAAAATCATGCTTGTATAGAACAAAAAATATGTAATTTTAAAGGTAATATAATAATTAGAAAAATAACACCATACAACAACACCTTGACTGCACTCGCTGATATAATAAGGCAGATATTATGAACATGATGAAGGGTTTATAATTAATGACCGACTTGTATGTCTCATCTTTCTACGAACTGAGCTAAGACACAGATGTTTTAAATCAAAATAACTAGGATAAATTGAGTGTTCCTATGAAAGAAAAGTGTTCATAAAACCGACTTACATTCCAAAGTTCATATTATTATTTATTTTGTTTCAATCTGCCACAGATAAAGGGTGAATTTTAAGGTTAAAAAGAGGATTTAAAAAATAAAATAAAAAGTTCATCACATTCATATCGTAAAATAACTTATTATAAATGCGTGCGTCTCGGTAATTATTACATCATTGAAAAGGGTAAAGTCTCGTTTTTGATGATAAACAATTTTCAAAAACATATTTAATTAATTCACCTTTTAAAACAGTCAGAAGCTAGCAAAATATCACACGGGATCAATGACTGTGATTTCCGAAATTCTAGCTCTGTGATTGGCTCATTCAACTACAGACCACTGTTGCTGAGATTACAGGCCCATAGCAACAGTCATTCGCACCTGACATTGCCCGGTTTGTCCCGATATTTTGCTAGTATAGCTCCTGACTGTTCTCAAAAAGGAATGAATATATGAATGGTGTAGTATCTGAGACAAAACTTGTCCCTTTCCAATGATGTAAAAAATTACCGAGATGCATGCACATTTGATATATTATTCAACTATTGTTTTATTATCATATTTGTAACATTTAATTTCACCCTTTTACCTACATCAGATTGAAACGAAACAAATAATAACATAAACTTTGGAATACAAGGCCTTTTTTTATTCATGAAACACTTAATTTCTTTTAGTTTATGCGATTCAAAATATCGTTGTTTCAGACTTACTCACTACTTATTCATAGAGCTCCAAGTCATGTATATATTTTGTTTATAAATGGGTCATTGTCCAAATCCTCAAAATCCAATTGGACTTCTATATAGCGGTTCCCTTATACCTTGCTGTATTCTTATTAACCATAAAATCATTGGACAGGTTTCGGTTTTTCAAATTTCCCTTTCGTTAAAAAGATGTTTACGATTGAAGTGTTCAGATGTAAAATTATCCACTGGACCGTCAAAAACGTGTACAAAGTGAGTGCAATGAGTTAGTGAATATCACTTTGCATTTTTGCTCATTAATTGGCCATATAACGTCCATTTAACTTGAACTTTTCACACAACACCCAGTGGAAATATCATAATATAACAACAGTGTACATTGTATCAACCACTCATCACTTTTTGCACATGTCAACAAAGTTATCTCACTGACAAGATAACGGTACCTTGTACCCGATCCCGTTTTTTCAATAATTTTGTTTCTTTGACGACACCGTACCGTAGATTATTACGCTCGCATAATTATTCATGGCGAGAATATTTTAATTTGTTGACCATTTAATTGTGCTTGTACTTACGACTCATGGCAGAGAGAAGTCCAGAAGATGCGCCATCGAAAGGTAAGTTAATGAGCTACCCCATTATACTGTTTGTCTAAATTTATCAGATCGAATTGTCCAATTGTACTTGAGTTTATTGAGCTGCAGCGAAAAGCTTGATGTTTGAGCTAGGCAACGGGCCGGGCGTGGTGAGCCTCCCCGCTCCACCCGGCCAGAGTGACGCCTCTGTCCCGCTATCATGCGCTGGCCGCGGAGCAGTGCCTCAAAATCATCCCTGCAGCTGCAGCTGCAAGTAATGGACTGTCCATGGACATGGTCACATCTACATTGTAAATGGTCATGGTCCTTGGTAGGACCATTTATACCGTTACACTCAAACTTAGACGGTCGCGGTTCAAATCTACAAAGTTCTATATATTTTATTTGGGTGATTTATAAAGATATAATTATTTGTTTCCATTTTGTTCAAGGTGGGAGAAACGAGGCAGTTGCTGCGCTAGCTGTCGGGTTCATCTGCCTCATGGTGGGTGTGCCACTCTGGTGGAGAACAACTACTACATACAGAGCATCGCTGCCCTATGCAGACATCACACAAGCTTTCAAAACACAAGTAAGTAGTTTGTGTTAGGAAGGAATGAAAAATATACGATCAATGGTCGTTATAAACTACTGCATGATACAGAGCATCTTTTTTCCCCTTGATGCAGACATATATTACCCGATCTTTCAACAACAAACAAGTGAGTTAAATGTAATGGAAAATGGTATAAGGAAGGAATTAATTAATTACATGTATGTGACCGGCCATATCAAAACCTGGCACTTGTCGGTAAAAATTAAAATGTAGATTTTCATACCAGGGCCAGGCATTAGAAAGGCCACATCACAAGCTTTCATCTGATGCTTTGTTCTAACAAATTGGTCAATAATTGGTGAAGATATGATTGTGTAAATTTTACAATCATATAGGTCTAGTGCTGTAACCGATCACCGATCACGATCCGATCATACATGATCGGACCGTTTTTGCCGATTTCCGATCATGCAGAAAAAATCGGAAGATCGGATCGGCAAAAAAAAAGAAGAAAAAAAGAAAAAAAAAAAAATCTGTTTTTTTTTCTTTGGAAAATGATCCCAAAAAACAGATTTTGGGAATATAAATGAATACCAAAGCAACATATATCCATATGAATAAGCCCAAGGTAATCTTGTATGGGTATGCTTTCATTTAAAACTGATTACCTCTCCTTTTACAAAATTATTCGCGCCGATTTTGAGCTTAGTCCCATGTGTTTCTGAAAGGTTACGCCAAATTAATCACATGGGACTAAGCTCAGAATTGGCGTGAGTAATTTTGTAAAAGAAGAGGTAATCAGTTTGAAATGAAAGCATACCCGTACAAGATTACCTTGGGCTTATTAATATGGATATATGTTGCTTTGGTATTCATTTATATTCCCAAAATGTGTTTTTTGGGGATCATTTTTTTTGTTTGGTTTTTTTTTTTTAGCCGATCATCCGATCCCGATCATCGATCCGATTTCGAAGATCGATAAAATTTTGCCGATCCGATCAAACGATCCGATCATCAAGGTCAGTTACAGCACTATATAGGTCTTTTACACACATTGTGTGAACTTAATTCTTAAAATGCCCATTTCTTCAAAACGTGAATTACCGGGTGTTGCTATAGCCGGTCACTTATATAGCACCTATTTCTTTGCAGATATTACACTTGTAGCTTTCAAAACCTGTAAGTTTAGTTATTAGAATTATCACACTGTTGTATGTCTGCTGTATGATACAGAGCATCATTTCCTTATAAATGTAGACAATGTATGCAAACTTTCAAAACACCAGTTCCTATTTGAAGAAAAAAATCATGAATTTGAATAATCAATCAGTTCTTCAGTTAACTTTATTTTATAGTTTGTTAGTCTGTACTCTGTATTCTGATTTTGTTCCCTTTATGCCCTATTTTCAAGGACATGTGCTTATTATTGTTGTAGAGTTATTGGTACTTTAGTATAGTTTTTAGGAGTAGTTTTTGTTAATGTTACTATTATGATGATTAGTATTAATATTATTAGTATCAGTATCATTATCATAATCGTTATCATTATCATTGTCATCCTCATCCTCATCCTCATCATCATCATCATCATCATCATCATCATCATCTTCACTGTCATCACCATTATTACTATCAATATTATAACATTTATGTGCATGATCAGACAGTGTGCACAGTACCCATCACTCTGATATCATGCAGCCCAGAGGTCGAGGGAGGTCAGCGGGTGAAGGAACTGGCAACCCAGCTAGAGAGAGCACTCGCTGCAGGTAAGTGGTAAAACATTCTTAATAAGTAGGTTTTCTTTTCAGGCAATTAAAGAGAAACAAACAAATGTGGCCACTAAAGACGTGTGACCTCTATACACAGGTTCTCTAACACAGTTATTCTGTTCAAGGGATCACTTCTGGTGGCCACTATAGGCAGGTTGGCTACTATAGATGAGTGGCCTCTAAGACAGGTTCAACTGTGCAGTCAAACCTGTACATAGTGACCCCCAAAAGGAGGCTAGAAAAGTAAATCACTTTTGGTGACCACTATTTAAATCAGGTTATAGACAGGTTGCCACCAACACTGGTCTGACTGTCCAGTTATTGCAAGGTACAAACAAGAATGGCAAATTTAATGTTTTAAAGTGTTTAAAGTAAGTACATTTTTTTAAATCATCTGACCTTTTACCCATTAAATGTATTTGATAATTTGATGGTATAATTGAAGTGTAGAGGCTTATCAATATCTTTTTAGAAGTAAATTTAATTTTGAGCAGAAATCTAAGTCATATACACATGTAAATGTCTCAATTGTTTGTAGATTATATTTTCCATGTATCGATCAATTTATCTGAAACTGGTTTATTTCAGGAAAGGATGGGAGTCGTGGCCTGAGTATTGATTATTCTGTCTACCCGAGAGACTGCTTGACTGTAGAAAAAGCTGCTATTGGGGAGGCAACATCTATCCAAGGTATTTAAAGGTTCAAACAGTCATTTTATAGCCAACCAAAGTTCAAATACTGTACAATTTGATGATAGGTAAACTATTAAATTTAGTATATAAAGAGCAATAAAATAGTTTCAAGCGCTGTAAACACAGAATTACCGGGTTAAGGAAGCATTTATAAGGTAGTCCCTTACTTTCTTTGGAATGCAAACAGCATACCTGCCAACCAGTCCGATTTTGTCGTATTTAGTCCGATTTTTTACTCAAAAAAGGGTAAAAAATCGGATGAGTACGATTTCAAAAAGTAAATATACATGTGCATATAAATACACACATACATATTCAGTGGGGTCATATGTTGAAAAATAAGGCTAAGATAGCACAAGAGAGCATCTAGAACCCTAGAGCTGGACCCCGGCTGCAAAGGACTTCGTGCTTCGCGCTCGTGATGCGTGCTTCGCGCTCGTGATGCGCGCTTCGCGCTCGTGATGTGCGCTTCGCTCACATGAGAGTAAGATTTTTCATTTTCAAATGTTGGCAGGTATGAAACAGTCGAATGTATAATTCATTAATCCTGTAGCGCTTGATATAACAGTTTCTTCAAACTTGAAAAAGTAAGAACAGAATTATATAGTATTACCCATGTCCACTTGTTCAATCGATCAAGCAAGTACAAACTAGTACACATTTTCAAATCCCAAGGAAACATTAAAAGTACAGACATCAAATCATGTATTCAAAGCTAACACTGTTTTTTTTTTTAAAGTGTTTTCAGAATACTGTGTGAATAATATGATATGATCCTTACGCACGTGTTAGCTTATAATCTCCTAGTCATAGAAAATGTATTTTTGTTTTGAATCTAGATCTTGATGAGAAGTTGCATGGGCACCAACAGGGATCTGTTGCAACCCCCAAAATACTTTTTTTTATTTCACGAGTGCTATTTTTTAGATTTTGAAAGAAAAATCGCCTTGTGTAAATGTTCACAAGGGCTATTTTGGGGCTCACAGGGGCTCTTTTGTCTTTAATTTGTTTTATATTTATTTTTCTCAGACATTGTAATAACTGATTACAGGGGTGTGAGACCTCCGATTTAAATCGGAATTCCGACTTTTTGCCTCAAACAGCAATCTTCATTTTCCGCTTTAAAAAAAAAAAAATAATAAATAAATAAATAAATATTTTTTTAATTTTATTTTTTTTATTTTTTTTATTTTTTTTGTTTGTTTGTTTGTTTGTTTGGTTTTTTTTCCCGATCCGATCCCATCATGAATCAAGAATTTGCCAATCTGATTTTTTGATCCGATCATCAAGGTCGGTTACAGCACTAAGCTAAGTCACCATCTGGATACCCTCTACCATGGAATGTATTGGCAATTGAATTTGAAGATTTGATTTCACAAAAACTTTTTCAGCTCTTCATAACTGAAAAGAACTTGATTTCACTACAAACTGTGATAGTTGTCTGGTGTTATTTTGACCTGTCACTATCAAATACCAGGTTCCAGGCAGCAGATTATATTGAAAAGCAAACTGGTTGTCCTAGATGTCAAGTTTCAAGCCTCAGGTATCAAGGTATGAAACAATTCTGTAAACAAAAATATAAAAAAAATCCAAAAACCAACCATTTTCAATTGAAAGAAATGGTTTCCAAAATAAGCCTAGATTGCACCAGAGAGCATCTAGAACCCCAGAGCTTCCAGGGCCCTAGGCGGGCCCTGAACCCCGGCCTAAGGGACTTCGCGCTTCGCGCTCGTAGTGTGCGCTTCGTGCACACTTTTCATTTCAGATTTTTTTCAGATTTTTTTTCAATCTTGCTCTCACACCCCTGTGATTATAAAGATCCCATTCTATACTGAAGACAACCATTCTCAGTCCAATAAAAAAAAAAAATTGATATACACAGCGAGGGCAATTTTGTTGAACAATTTGGGGCAAATCGCCCTTTGCCCACATGTATTTTTTGCGCTGATCTGTTGGCTACATCTACGTTTACTCGCTACCGAAAGACATTTTCAGTGATAAAATTGTGTTTTCGGAATAGTGTGTGAATCCTTAACTAGTATGTATGTTCAAGCTCACCAGGACATGCTGCAAAATCTGGTAGTCACAGAAAATGTTTTTTTTAAATCCAGATCTTGATGAGAAGCTACGTAGGCACCAACAGGGATCTATGGGCAACATCTATGTCTACTCACTACCAAAGGACCTGTTCAGTGAAAACACCACTGCTCACATGGGCAGCCACAGGAACCTGTTCATCAAAGGTATGATCAGTAACCTTGTAGCTCCTTTTCACTCCTACAAATAACAAATTATAAAGTGATATCCACTATCAAAACAAATTGATAAGTGGAATGAACAGCACCAGTGCTCACATGAGCAGCCGCAGGAACCTGTTCATCTAAGGTACATGTATATCAATAACCTTGTAGCTCCTTTGCACTGCTACAGATAACAAATTATAAAAAGTGATATCCACTATCAAAATAAATTGATAAGTGGAAAAAAGAACAGCACCAGTGCTCGTATATAAGGGTAGCCACAGGACACTGCTACAAATAGCAAATTATAAAGTGATATCCACAAAGGGGAATTTTTTAGATCAGAATAAATTGATAAGTGGAGAAAAGATTAACACCAGTGTCCATAAGTGGAAGGTGCATTAAGTTTCAAGCCTTATAAAAAGCAAAGTTCTCCTTGTGGAAGACAGGCTTCACATAGAAGTTTGTTAATATTGTTTGCATTGCATCTAAAACTCTTATGATTAATGCTTGTATGTTGATCTGGGGGGTGTTTCACAAAGATCCTAAGTTGGACTTAACAATTATGGAAAGCCGTTAGTTTTTTTGAACAAAAAATGTACAATTTCTTTTAAAAGGCATAAAATGTTGATTCAAATCATTAATATTGTCTATTTTCAAGCAGATTTTATGTTTATTGATGTTTCATTTATGAAAAGTCTATGATACTTACATTTGTTGCTTTTGAATATATTTGATTTCAAGGCTACAATTAGCTTACCATAATGTTTAAGTCCAACTTAGAGTTAAGTTCAACTTAGGATCTTTGTGAAACACCCCCCTGTTTGGCCCGAGGTCCATACAGTCTCCCAGACAAAGATGATTAGGTCTGTCATTACTTCTGAGGGAAGACTGTTGTCTATAGATAAACATAGAAGTTTCTAAATATTGTTTGGATTGTATCTCAAGTTCTCATAGCTTTGTATTTAATCACAGAACGTATTTTAGCCTAAATGTAGAATAGCTTGTAGCTTAAGTATGTATTCAACATTTATTCATATTTATTCATTACATTCTCATTGTTGGGATACTTTTGTGTGTTAGTGGTACCAGACACGATTAGCATTTAATGCTATTTTCTGGTCCCATTTATCCTTTTAATATCCATGTTAAACATTCACATTTGATTGTTATATTGATGTACTTTTTGTTTGGATAATAAAACTTCAAACTTCAAACTTCAACTTCAAATTATTATTTATTTATTTTTTTTTTTTTTGATTTTCGGGATTTTTCTGTTTGGATTGTGACAAAATGCTTATAAAATGATCACTTACAGCATTACAGCTTATTAGTAGCCCCTGAAATTCGAAAAAGAGCCCAGAAATTTGTAGCCCCCGAAAGTTGGAAAAGTAACCCCCGAAAATGGAGCCTCCGAAATAAAAATATTAATTTTTTCGCTGATTGAATGTTTCATTATTGATCTAGATGGCATAAGGTCGATGGACTCTGCCGGGCAGTTGATCAGGTCTGTCATCGTTCCAGAAGAAAGTCTGTACAAACATTACAAGACTGCTAGAGGGGTAGCCCAGACTGTGGTGAGTTCTTGTGTAATTTTTTACAAATTCTTTTTTTATTATTTAAAGCTAAATAGCAGTAATTGGGAAACAGCCCCACACACAAAAGTAAATTATAAATACGTTTTTTTATCATGACAATGTTAATAATTTAAATTAATTATCTTTTTAAGTAAAGAGTTCAACAAAAACTGCTTTGAAATCTATCATTTGAGTGATAAAATGTACATTAATCCGCAGCCTGCTTCACAAGAACGGATCAAGCATGTAGCCACAGGTACTTGGACCCTGCGAAGATGGACAACAGGCTGGGAAGAATTGGCCCGATCTCAATGGGGTCTTGAATTTTTTTTCAATTTTGGGTGGCCTGAAAGAAAAGAAATGAAGACAATCAACTTTGAATAAGAAACCATCAAACATGCTTTCTGGAAATGATTTCCGTAAAGCGGAATAAATTTATGTCATTTCTGTCTCATTTTGTACTTGTGGAGGGGGAGGGGTGCGTTCAATGGCGACTTCGGGTACTTTAACTGTAAAATACCTCATATATGAGCCCTTATGTGCGGGGTAGCCAGATTTATTAGCTAGCGCTTTTTTTTTTTTTATCTAACAAAGATAAGTGGCTTTATGTATGAACAAAATGAAATTTTAAAATTTCTAGTAACTCTTGTCTGCATACACAAGTTGGTTGCAAGATTGGGTCACCAAAAGCCATCTTTTTTTAATTTATCCGTGGTTCCTGGCCACCAAGCCACTGCTAATGATAATCTTTGCCACATTATTTCTTTTTAGGCTGATCTGGAGAGTATGCGGTCGTTTCGGTACACTCCGGACTACGAGCTCTCCTTCACACTACTGGTTCCTGAACGTACACTACTGGTTCCTGAACAGTGGTTCCTGTCAAAAATAGTTGTTATGAAATGCTCAGAGACGATGGTCAATCATAATGAAATCCAAATAATTGGAATAAAGATCAAAATTAAAATCATTCGTAATAGTTATACTTATATTCCCAATCAGGCTGATCTGGAGAGTATGCGGTCGTTTCGGTACACTCCCGGCTACGAGCTCTCCTTCACGCTACTGGTTCCTGAACCTCACAACCGCCTCCCACAGTGGAACCTCAACCAAGCACAGAAAGGTACTACCCCGGCAGTAATGTTTATGACTGGATATAGCAAAACCCCGCACTTGTCTGTAAAAATCAACATTTTGAATTTGTGAAGCCATGAGAAAGTCCTCATCACAAGCTTTCATTTGATGCCTTCTTCCAAATCATAGGCCAATATGTGGCAAAGATATGATTGTTTAAATTTTATAAACATAAGTTAAGAATTTGCTCAAACACGCAGTAGCTCTCTTACTTGTTTGAACATTTTGTCGAGAGCTCAAACAGGCAAAATAATTGGAACGCAAAACAGTAGTACAATAACATAGCTGGTTTGCCCCCTCAAGTAGGTTCTTGGTCTTCATTTGATGAATCTAGATTATGACTATGTGACATTAAAATAATTACCATTTCTACAAAAACTTGTACTGCACTTCCACTGCATTTGGAATGAAACAATTCTATTGTAATCATTTTGACACTTTTCAGTTTAGCTGTTTTTTCTCATTTATTCCATAATGCCAGACTAAGGTTGAAGTTGATATTCAATTTACACAGAATTCTTTTTCTTTTCCCATTGTGTTTATGTAGCATTCTTGAGCCCCTGCTGAAGCAACTGGAGGAGTTCGCTGAGCTTACAGTCACATCTCAGGTTGTGTTCTACATGAGTCTGTCAGTGAGACTTTCACAGACACCAGCGAAATGTCTATTCTCAATTTTTAAAAATCTCTATATATTATGGTGTATTACCAAACACATATTTATTTCACTTGACTTTTGACAGTATTCTTGGAGCCCCTGCTGAAGCAACTGGAGGAGTTCGCTGAGCTCACAGTCACATCTCAGGTTGTGTACTACATGAGTCTGTCAGTCAAACCCAAGCAGGCACCAGCGAAATGTCTATTCACAATAAAAAAATCTCTACATATCATGCATGGTGTATTACCAAACACATATTTATTTCACTTGACTTTTGACAGTATTCTTGGAGCCCCTGCTGAAGCAATTGGAAGAATTCGCTGAGCTCACAGTCACATCTCAGGTTGTGTACTACATGAGTCTATCCGTGAGACCTTCACAGACACCAGCGAAATGTCTATTCTCGATTAAATCTTTATATATTTTCTGTTGTACTACCAAACACATATTTATTTCACTTGACTTTTGGCAGTATTCTTGGAGCCCCTGCTGAAGCAACTGGAGGAATTCGCTGAGCTCACAGTCACATCTCAGGTTGTGTACTACATGAGTCTGTCAGTCAAACCCAAGCAGACACCAGCACAAGATGCCTTCTACTTCCCTCACAACTCGCTGCCTCACATCATCACACCCATAGAGGCAAAGCTAGGTAAGTACAACATCATTATATTCAGGCCTCGACACGTCTAGTACTTGCCCAATTGCCCAGGGCAAGTAAAATGTAATCAATTTGTATAGTTTGGCTGCCCGATCAGGCAACTAACATTTTGGATAAACTACAATGGGAAAATGTCATTCCTAACCTGTCAATATCATCTGGAAGTATTTATAAGGGGGCAAGTCAATTTTCCATTCGGGCAACAACAACAAATGTGAACAATTATTATTTTGCTCGCCCAAACTGGCTAGTAGAGAAAAAAGTGTGATAGTGTGGAGGCTTGTAATATAGAAACTGTCCTACAAGGCATGTGCCCCCCAAAAAAAAAAAAAAATTTAAATAAATAAATAAATAAATAAATAAATAAATTTAAAAAATAAAAAATAAATAAATGAATAGATTAAATTATGAAAAAATTATGTAATAATTCAATTTTGTTTTACAAATGATAACAAATATGACGATATAAAAGAAAACAAATTGAAGAAATGCATAAAGTAAGCCCCTCAAAATATTTCCTTGCACCTCTACTTAATTATTACTAGGACCCAAGAGCCAATATACAACTAAAAGTGACAGTAATCATGCACTTATCAGTAACAGTGATAAAGCAAAAATGCCATTGTTTGGCTTCCCTTAACCTGTTGCTTACGGGAACCGGGTGGGCTATGTACAAAGTCTATGGGGATTTCAGAATCTCGTAGTGAACGGGTTAAGAAACACATGCCATTCTAAAATAACCTTTGTTCTATATCTTCAATCTTTTTCATTCATTTTTGTTTGTGTCTACAGGATCTCATGTGACCAACTTCCCCAACCTGAACTTTGTTGTGTACGTGCCCCCACTGGACCAGTCTCCCCTCTACATACACTCCAAGCAAGGTCAGAAACAGTGCCCCTTCCCACAAAGAATCATGTTTATATACCATTGTATTCACTGGCATGATAGATGTGGGCCCCGTTGCAGAAAGAGATGCAATTGATTGTAAGTCACAATTAATTGTAAAGTCAGAACAAAATTGTGCGTTTCAACCAATCAGATTTCGCATTTAGAACACATGATCTGACTTACAATTAATCGTAACTTACAATTGGTTGTATCTCTTTCTGCAACAGGGCCCTGGGGAAAGTTCTAATATTCAAGGGGGGGGAGGGGGGGGGGGGGGGGGAGGGCTGAATGAAAAGTTCATCCCTCCTATACAAAAGATACCGTCAACAGATCTTTGCCAGTGATTGTATTTACCCTACATTGGTTATATGTTAGTTTGCCACATCTTTAGCCATATCAGCCTTACAACTGATTACTATGCCACCACACACATGCACATTAGATGTAGACAATAATAGCATTTTCATGTCACTTTCCTACCAGCAGTTATCTATTATCCCGTTCAGGACTGGTCCCGAAAATACTTGGGCTGGGGTCTATGGAGAATACATGTTATAGCAAAAGCCATCTCAAATGGGTTAAAAGTGGTTATGATTTAGACGCGCAGTGCCATCTTGCTAACCTCTTGCCTACAGTGCAAAATACACTATGGCTCAGCATAGGCATACCCGGGGGGGGGGGGGGGGGGGGGGGGGGGGTCAAACCCCCCCCCCCCCCTGTGGCTCAGTGTGCCAGTGTGCATAAACTAGCATTGTTCAAAATGACACACAGAGGTGTAGCAGTTTGCACAGTGCCCCCTACATCCCCACGCATGATAATCTTTAAATGTTTTTTCTAATCTGTATGTCAGGTGAACCTGTAAGCAGCAATGCGTTCCTGAGCCCCCGGTGGGGCGGGGTGCTGATATACAACAGCCCCACCCCCGATGATGAAAATGCAACCAGGCCTCTGCACATCGATGTAGACAACAGCGTCGTTATGCCAGTATTCCTCTCACAACTCAGACTGCTGCTTGGTATCCAAAATCAGCCTCAGGTAAGTTGACGCCTTTGATCTTTAAATTGTACCGTTAAAGGCAAATGCCAGTAGTGGGAAACGCCCCACACACACAAAATGAAATGTACGCTCTTATTACCAATCATGTGAAAGAATATGTTTTTACTAATACGGGATGATACAAATTTGGCCTGGAAACCGCCTACTAATTGATATGTTTGGTAATGATAAAAATCATTTACTGTAAATTGATGTCGTCGAAGGTTGTATGTTGATATGCACCCTCGTGCGCTGGGTGCTAATCCTATGGCAAATGTGGCACACGGGTTTCGCATGAGCGTATAGATGTGGCCAGCATAGACGGGCCAAACTGCCGGTGAATTTAGGCTCAATGTCAGCGGCTTTCATAAACGTTTTAACTGATATTTCTGCATTTAACGATACTAAGGTTCGGATTTTTCCACACATGGACCTTTTGATGCTATTTTAACAATACTAATCAATTAGTATGGCCAATAAAGGTATTTCCGATAATTTTCCCAAAACGAGCATTTGGCTTTAACTTTGTCAAATTTTAAGAATAAAAAATGACTTGGAGCTTTCTCACTTCACTTGTACCTTGTTGTTTAAAGTAAAAAATAATGAAGGTTTTATGAATCTTATGAAAGAACAACATTTTGAAGGGATTGGTACACAAATCACAACATTGAGCCATTTGCGGACTGACATTCACTTAAATTCACAAAAGTTCATGTGACTTTGTAAAAGTTGACTGGATCGTTGCAAATTTAGTCTCAAAATTTAAATGAAAAAACTTATGAAGCGGCGCAGTAATACATGTGCGTGTTGCAGAGGTGGGGGGCGAATTCCAAAAAGAAACGACTCTTTCTTTGGGGGGGGGGGGTGAAAATTATAAGGTGAAAGGGCAAACATGACATTAACTTTTAGCCAAAGTAACCTCACCATTGAAATATATCCTAGATGATGGTATTCAATTTAAGTTTCCAATTTCTTCTTATACACAGATGGACTCTGTTACTGTTGAAGAGCCAGGAGCACTGCCAGTTTTAGATTGGGTAAGAACTTGTTCCAGTTTCTTATTATAGCACTTTTTGTTTAATAGTTTGTAAGTATTTTAATCACAATAGTACCAATTTGTTATGTAGCACTTTTCTCTGGGTATCACAGTCCTTATGAATATGATATAAAGTTACACCAAGCATGTCAAAGGTGAAAACAAAATATGTAATTGGCTACATGAGTGGATGTGCAAGTACTGAATTAATACAACATTAACAGCTTGCCTAAATATAAGTTTTTGCTTACCGCACCCCCCTTTTTTTTTGCAATTTTTTTGAAAAAATTGCGGTTAATACGCTATAAACCGCACCCGTGTATTAACCGCACCCCCATTTTTGAATTTTTTTTTTTTAAAAGGTGCGGTTAATACACCAGCAAATACGGTAGCTGTTTCCCTGATAGACTTAAGTGAAATTTTGTATTGTTTCATTAATTGATGGATCAGTCTTTATTTTGTAGGAGTATGACAACCTGCTAAGAAGGCAAATGTATTGAGAACCTAGTCTCGTCTTCAGCCTCTCGTGTTTTACTTCAGAGATTGGTGTGTACTCTCTGTACATGTCTTTTTAGTGGCAAAAATATGTAATCATTGGACTCGTTGCTGATCTGGCAATTACAAAGTTCACTAAAAAAAGGGGGATTGTTTTTACTGATCGGCTATTGTAAAGTTCACTTTTTAAATAGGGGACTGTTTTTACTGATCAGGATATAAATAATTTTTTAATTCATTAATTGATTTTTCTTGTATTTTGTAGGAGTATGACAGCCTGCTAAGAAGGCACTGTATCGAGAACCTAGTCTCAGCTTGAGCCTCTCTCGTTTACTTGGTGTTAAAATATTTACATGTCTTATTGGCAAAATATATGAAGATTGGACTCTTTGCTGATCGGCTATTAAAGTTCACTGAAAGGAACTGTTTTATTGATCGGCTATTTTAAAGTTCACTTTTTAAAAAGGGACGGTTTTTACTGATCAGCTTTAATAAGAATACAAATAAATGGTTAATTCATTAATTGATTTTTCTTGTATTTTGTAGGAGTATGACAGCCTGCTAAGAAGGCACTGTATCGAGAACCTAGTCTCAGCTTGAGCCTCTCTCGTTTACTTGGTGTTAAAATATTTACATGTCTTATTGGCAAAATATATGAAGATTGGACTCTTTGCTGATCGGCTATTAAAGTTCACTGAAAGGAACTGTTTTATTGATCGGCTATTTTAAAGTTCACTTTTTAAAAAGGGACGGTTTTTACTGATCAGCTTTAATAAGAATACAAATAAATGGTTAATTCATTAATTGATTTTTCTTGTATTTTGTAGGAGTATGACAGCCTGCTCAGAAGGCACTGCATTGAGAACTTAGCCTCCGCTTCAGCCACTCTCTCTTCACTGTCGCAGCTGCTTGAGAGGATCAGCAATATAGTCATCAACGACGATGTAGCAAAACAGGTAAGAACCCCCAATCACAAAATGACTGTGAAGTCGCAGTAGTAGTCTCTCTTTTATTCACTGAAATAGTTTTAACCAAAAATTAAATATGAGATTTTAAAATTGCTTCAGCCATGTTCCAAATCTTCGGCACTCATTTTGAGAGGGTTTGCTTAGTCCAAATGTGACAAATTATATACCATTTTAAAGTTAAGGACTTCTTCTTTATTGCCATGTGAAGATTCCTTGAATTATTGGTGTCAGGTTTACACAGCAGTGGAGAGCATACATGATGGTCACATATTTGGGACATGCCAAGCTGCACCCAGCATTCTATCCCTCTTAAGAGGACCCTTTTTATAGGTCATTGTCTACTGCTTACCATTAATTTGCTCATGTTGATGTACAGTTCATGTGAAATTGCAAGAATGCATCATGACAAATGGTTGTTTTGTAATCATGTTTTATAACACTGTAATCTTGTTTGCTATTGGCAGGTATACACAACAGTGGACAGCATAAATGACGGCCACAGATATCTGGGAGATGCCAAGCTGCACCCAGCATTCCATGCCTCTAGAAGGCTCTGCTATTGTCTTACTACCTACTGGTGATTTGCTCTTGTTGATGCTCATGAAGTTCAAAATATTCAGGTCGTGCCCAACTTTTCAGCTTGTTATTTCATCATGAATCTGCGTCTCATGTTTATTGTTGACAGGTATACACAGCAGTGGAGAGCATAAATGACGGCCACAGATATCTGGGAGATGCCAAGCTGCATCCAGCATTCCATGCGTCTAAGCGGGCCCTCATCGCTGCAGAGAAAGCCTTCTTCGATCCGTCCCTTCTGGAGCTCTTGTATTTCCCTGAAGACCAAAAGTAAGACTTATTTACATACTATACATTGCAAATAACTTTCATTCGTTCATAAATTATCAAAGCATTTATCAAAGCTACTGTAGACTGGTGCTGTCTATACTCCATTTTGCAACATCGGCACAATTTTAAGAAGCTGGTCAAGTCGTGTTTTTTTTTAGTATTGACTAAAGGGGGTTGTGTACTAATTATGTTTCTTTGTTTATGTAGTGCTGTAGGTAATGATAGTATTTTGTAACATAGTGGAAAGGCTCTATATAAATAATGTAATAAGCACATGATGGTGATGATGATGATGATGATGATGATAATTATGTTACTAACATAACATATTTGTATAGCACCTGATACAAAAGCTTCTAAAAACTTTCACTATTACCATCGCTGGTCAATTTCTTATGTGATTTGATCGTTATTTTGTTTTCCTTTTCCTGTGACACAGATTTGCCATCTACATTCCCCTGTTCTTGCCGATCTGCATACCCGTCCTGCTGTCTGTAGTCAAGGCTATCCAGTGGATCAGACAACAGCGAGCTAGTGCCAAACAGAAGACTGAGTGAAAAGCTCTTATTTCAATCCATTAAAGACTTTTTGATCATGGTACGCCAAGCATTCTACATTAACCCGTTCAGGACGGACGGATTTTGCCACAACATGCATTCTCCATAGACCTCAGCCCGAGTATGTTGCTACAACATGCATTCTCCATAGACCTCAGCCCGAGTATGTTGCCACAACATGCATTCTCCATAGACCTCAGCCCGAGTATGTTGCCACAACATGCATTCTCCATAGACCTCAGCCCGAGTATGTTGCCACAACATGTATTCTCCATAGACCTCAGCCCGAGTATGTTGCCACAACATGCATTCTCCATAGACCTCAGCCCGAGTATGTTGCTACAACATGCATTCTCCATAGACCTCAGCCCGAGTATGTTGCCACAACATGCATTCTCCATAGACCTCAGCCCGAGTATGTTGCCACAACATGCATTCTCCATAGACCTCAGCCCGAGTATGTTGCCACAACATGTATTCTCCATAGACCTCAGCCCGAGTATGTTGCCACAACATGCATTCTCCATAGACCTCAGCCCGAGTATGTTGCCACAACATGTATTCTCCATAGACCTCAGCCCGAGTATTTTCGGGACCAGTCATGAACGGGTTAACCTTGTCTGGAGTATTTGGGGACCGGTTCTGAATAGTGCCAGCATTGTCGTCTCTAGTTACCAGTAGCTGTGGGAACACATATAAACCCACTGACTTTTATTAGTTGTTCAAGGCTACTGGATCTTGGTATACATGACTTGTCCTGTTGCCTGTCTGTGGGCAAGGCTGTTCAGTGGATCAAACTACAGAGAGCCAGCACCAAGCAGAAGACCGAGTGAAAGCTCACCAAACATTATAAACCTTAAAGGAAGCGTGTCTTCAACTCCTTGAGGGGGTTTTTTGGAAATCGAGCAACAAAGACTCACTGACTTTAACCTGTTTAAGTCTATTTGATCTTGGTTCACCATGCACTCGCCTTAACTTCATCCACAGCATTTTTGTAATGGTTAACTGTAACGGGTTAAAGTGCCTATGTGGTCAGTGAAATTTAGAGTGCCTTCAACTTGTTTAGTTCGGAAATGCGTACAGAGCAAAACCAACTCACTGACTTTAATGCTGTTCAGTGCATCAAACAACAGAGAGGCAGCTGCACCAAACAGAAGACTGACTAAAAGCACACATTTGATCTTGGTATAACATTAGCCAGCTTATCTTTAGGACCAGTCCAGAATAGGTTCAAGTGCCTGTGTTTGTTACCCTAAAGTGGGAATTTACAGAACAAGTACAGAGCGAAAAGTGTCACTGGCTTTAATCTGTTCAAGACTGCTTGATATTGGTTTAAAGGGGTAGTTCAGTTTTGGTATAGAGGGCGCTGCACAAAATAAATTTGTTTGTGAGATAATTTAAAAGCCGAGTGTAAAATGTGAAAGAGCATACAAATTTAATGGCAGAATAAACTTTATTTTATCAAAATCGGTTCAGAAACGACTGAAAATATCAATAAATATATCCGATCGGAATAAATCTGGGGCCCAGATTTATTCTATGATTTTTGTTTAAATTTAAAAAAATGCTTACACTATTTCAAAAAATGTCAAAAGATGTTTTTAAGTAGTTGTTGATGATCTCTCTATTTTATCATTATTTCAACAAAACATCACATGCATAATTTTGTATGAAAAATAGTTGAAACCAATGTTTTTTAGAGAGCACCCTCTTGCGTTTAAATGGCTCTTTTTGAATGATAACAGGCTTTTTACTTAGTCGTTTGTAATTTTCTATACCTTTCGAGCATGGTGGAGTTATAACAATTAGTTTGTAGTGTTATTGTGCAGGTTTTGGTTACTAAAGCTCAGCCTTACCAAAACTGTACTACCCCTTTAAGATCTCTTATGCATACAGCCTCAGTATTTAGAGGACAAGTTCTGAACGAGTTTACATGCCTACATCGTCAACTGTAGAGTGCTGACCTCTATACTGACTGAAAGCACACCAACTCACCGACTTCAAACCGTTCTGGGGGTTGTTTCACAAAGATCCCAAGACAAATTTAAAACTAAGTTGGACTTAAAAATTATGGAAAGCCATTTGTTTCTTTGTAAAATTGTTAAACCAATTTTTTAAACAGGCCTACAATTTTGATAAAAAAATCATTAAAATGTTCTTTTATCAAAGAGACTTTAATTTATTGATGTGAAAAATTGTGGAAAGCTTCAAGTGTTTGCATTTGGGCTCTTGAATATGTTTTATTCTAAAGCTACAAATGGCTTTCCATAATTTTTCAGTCCAACTTTGTGTTAAGGTCGACTTTGAATCCCCCCCCCCCCCCCAGAACTGTTTGATCATGGTTAAACATGTATTCTGAGACCTCAGACTTAGCTTTTTTTTAGCCAGTCCCAAATGGGTTACAATGCCTGCATTGTGTTGCAGGAACACATACGAATCCACCGACTTAACTTTTTCAAGGCTATTTGAAGTCTGTTTTGTCTCCCCAGGGAGTGGAAAGTGTGCACTTTGTGTATAGGAATGATAGAAGTGTGTATCTGTTGATCCGGGTAATAATTATAGCACTCATCGCAATTTGCACTCTATAAATGCCTATTATTATTATTATTATTATTATTATCATTAGAGCGTCTGAAATCATTAATTTAGCATTTATTTGTTGTTGTTGTTTTTGTATACCTTTTTATAAGTTGCTTTTATTTAGATAGTACTATTTTACTTCAACACTTGATGTTAGCTGCTTGTGGTAGCAAAATCATGTCAAGTGAGCGCCTTGGGCGCATCGAATCTTACCGGTACCGTAAACCGGGGTGACTTTGGCCGCCGGGGTGACTTTGGCCACTTTTTTAGATGAATGTATTTTCATTAAGCCTCACATTTTAGAACAAATTTATTATTGTTTCAAATATATTCTTATAGGGTAATGTATAGAATCAGAAATTAGTTATAAAGATTGAGACTTGATGAAAATACAGCCTTCTCAAAAAGTGGCAAAAGACACCCCGGCTGCCAAAGTCACCCCGGTTTACGGTATATCAGATTATCGAGTAGTATCAGGGCCTATGAATAATAACCTAAATAGAACCTGGACCTGTGATAATACCTCTCTATTATATGTACCTTGTTTAAATGGAGCTCGTTATAAAGAGGTTCCGCTGTACCATTATGAAGATTTCTTTTCACCATTGCAGCCTGTAATATTTCCTCAGGGGGGAAAATAATTTTTATTTTTCGGGGGCTACTTTTCAAGTTTTCCTGCATGAAAATAACACTCTAAAATTTGTTTTGCATTGAACTCTATGCACATTTATTTACAGGGGCTATTTTATGATTTGGGGGGGGGGGGCTCTTTTTGGTATTTTGGAGGTGAATTTGCCCTGAGCCCCCTTGTATTTCTTTCACTGCGGCCTCAATACTACTAGCATGTTCAAAACTTCTCAGGAAAGATGGAGCTTTGTTAGCCCCCCCTCCCCCAATACACCTATGCATTCCAACGTTCATCACAGCAAGAAAGAATAACGACAAGGAAGAGATATATAATGCATTCCTCCAAAATTCATCAAAACAAGAAAGAAATACATTATGTAACCAAGTATGAACTCCCAGTATATAGTTAGTTAAATTGTATACAGTGAACAGTCCATTCTGTGAATAGTTAAAATGGTCACCAAAGAAAAGTGGACACTGTAGACAGGTTCCATACCCTTGTTTTCTTTCCAGGGGTGGTATTCTGTAAGGATCTTAGGAGGTGAAGTTGATCCTAAGATCAACTTTGGTATTCTGTATTAAAGTTGCTCTTAAAGTTTCTCTTAAGAAGATAAGATCAACTCCAAGAAGTTGATCTTAGGTATGCAAATTTATATAAATTACCTGTCCTAAGATAAGCCGTATTCTGTAACAGCAGTTAGGATCAACGCGCGCTCCTAATCTTAAGACTGCCCCTACCCTGTCTTAGCCATTGAATAATACACGCAACAATTTTTTCAAAATTGCTAGCACGTAAGACAAGATAGCGTGCACTCATTGAACAATACAACTTGCGCCGTGTGTTTGTTGCGGACAAACAATCAAAACTCGAGTAGCCAAAGCCACGCCCCCAGGGAAATTTAAGATGAGAGGCAATCTCTGATTGGTTAGATTACATCTTCATGGCGCACATTAATTATTCATTATTCATGCTAAGATCAACTTACAGAATACCAATTTTGCTGATCTTAGAGAGGTCTTAAAGTCGATCTTAAGATCAACTCTTAAGATCAACTTTAGGATGAACTTGCAGAATACCACCCCTGGATATTAATTTTGTGGCCACTATAGGCAGGGTCGACTGGTACAGGTAGAGTTGCCACTTAGACTGCTTTGACTGTATTTATGTTTTGTCTTTGAATATTTGTTCCTTCTTCGTGTTTGTAGTGTTTCTTGCAAAGAATCAAAGATTCCAAATTCTCATGCTTTCACTCTTAAGTGCAATTATTCTATTAAATGGAGAACAAAAATGTTTGTTTTACTTTTTGTGTCACATTTGGTATTGCGTACCTAATGGAAAGTTGTATATACATATTTGTGTGATGTTGCACTTAAAAATAAATTAATAAGTGTAAAAAGACAAGCTTTGTGGTTGTTTTAATTTGTGAGAAGTAAACTCGTCCAAACACATACTCTGTACGACAGTTGTTTGATTAGTTTTCCTTCCGAGTATTAAAGATGGTTCAAGGGTCTGCATTTTGTATCTTATGAAGGATACAAATTGAAACAAAGTTGCAAATACATTTTTGAACATGTTTCGGACTTAAGTTAATATAAAGTGGAAAGATAACGAATATCGCTAGCGATATTATTTCCGATACTATATCCGCAATGAGTAATATATTTACCAAGAAAATCTATGTTGTTTATGCCAGCGGTTTTGTTAAACATTGGTTCGGTTAAATAACGCGAGGGGAACGAAATCGGGAATGTAGATTTGATGATCCATACAAAATTAATGTACACAGGGTGGGCAAGAAAAAAACAAACCATTCTGTCCATATAACATTCGAACAAAGCAACTGGTTTCACTAGAACAAGTATACCAAGATCAGCAATCTTGGTTGAGTAGTTTTTGTTCTAGATCAAATTTTAGTGCCGCAATGTTTGGTTTCCAATACCGTATTGTAAAATTCAAAACAAAATCGGGAAAAAAAATCACTCTATATAACGGAAACTACCTGACCAAAATTGCTGAACTGGTATCAGTTAGTTCAGTAAAGAGTTCCTATCTAGTGAATCAAGTCGTTTTGTTCCCATTTTATGGCAAGTAGAGTCAAACCTGTCTATAGCAGCCAACCTGCCTATAGTGGCCACCCAAAGTGTTCCCCTACAGACAGAGGAAAACAGTGCTGTTAAACCTGTCTATAGAGGTCACCTGTCTACAGTGGCCATTTTTTCATGTTTCCCTTGGGTGGTCACAATTCAAAGGTTTGACTATGCCTTTCCGGGTTTTTTTTCTGGGCTACCCTGTATAACATGATGGTCAGTGCCCTATTTAACGTGGGCATAATGATTGTTAGGGCCAATCTTTGCAGACACATGATACTTGATAATGTTTTTCCATTTGGATTGTGTCTTTCTATTTCCGTTCGTCTTGTATACGGTCTACAACCAGTGCACATCTAAACACAGTCACACAAACAAGCACACGCACTCAGACACACACACGCACACACACACACACACACACACACACACACACACACACACACACACACACACACACACACACACACACACACACACAAACAAACAAGCACATAACTGAAGTACTTTGTCCAGATCCCACATTATCTATGTCGTGAATGCATCGACTAATTTCTGAACCGCACACCTCTCGAGGACAGTTTTTACCTTAATATGTTAAGATAAACTCTCATTCAACGATCTAAACAAAGCTAAGGATTACATCAAGTGTTAATGCGTCACACTAAGACACGTTTATTTTAGAATAAACATCTTATTTACAATATAAATGAATACATTATAGCAGTATAATATGTACACCGAACTACAGAAGGGAACTGTTCAATTCGTTAAAAAAATCAATGATTCACATGCCTTCATAATCCTTAGATTGATATTGGAGGTGGAGAAAATGGTAATTTGCATAGATAATGTTTGGTTATTATCACTTCATCCACAATATATAAATCGTATTATCAGAATAGAATGTATCATTCAACGGTGATCATTGTAATACTCATTCGATCTGATTACAATTGGAAGAACATTTTGTTTGGGGGGGGGGGGTTATTTTCGGTAGCATTTTGATTATTGAGTTTAATGCGATTTGAATTGGACTTCAATGTTTAATCTGAACAACGTTAACTAAATACAATGTGTAATCTGAACAACGAACAAAATGGGGACAAAGTAATTCTTATCCGGTGAAATTAGTTTTGAAAACCTAATTAAATAAACACCAATATAATTGATCAACACTATAGCAACTATATATATAATTATTATAACGCGTCAGTTTGTAAAATTCATATTCATCGCGAATATAAAAGTGACATTAAAATTGTCTTGGACAGTAACTGTGCTCGTCAAACGTAATTATGCTTGTTTATTTATTGTTTGTACGAGCAAACCATATTATACATTATAAATATATAAAGGATATAGTACATAATGTTCAAATGTAACATGGTAATAAACAGAACGTCCGCTGTGTGACATGAGAACATTATTGATATAAAAGTATAACTTACAAAGTAAAGCTACTTACATACATCGTGTACATGGTATGCATACATTAAACAAAATAATAATTCTCCCTCATACTCAAAATAATGGCCCGGATTCACAAAAGAAGTTTGTACAAACCATGGTTTAAAGCATGGCCTACATCTATGGAGTGCTGCTCGTATACAAGTAAAACAATTTCTAATTTCTAATTATATGACTGTTAGAGCTTGCTAACCAGCAAATTTCACCATCTGAGAAGACAAACATGTAATTGGTGCATTTAGTAAATGTGTACCATCAACATTGTTAACAATTAAGGAGTTTACATTATTTCTCCATCAGTTTACGAATGGCACTCCATAGATGTAAACCATGGTTTAAACCATGGTTTGTACAAACCTACTTTGTGAATCCGGGCCTTTGTCTTTCGGATACCATCGGGAGATGCAGCTGTAGTGTTGCGACCTGGGGGTGTTTCACCAAGATCCTAAGTTGAACTTAACTCAAGGTAAGACTTAAAAAGTATGGTAAGCCATTTGTAGCCTTGGAATAAGATATATTCGAAAGCGAAAAGGCAATTTTTTTTGATTTTTCATACATTTTGCATCAAGAACATGAAATCTCCTTGATAATAAAAACTATTAATGCTTTTAATCAAAATTATGATACCATTGAAAAAAAAGACTTTTACCTAATAAAATCTAAGAAACTAACGGCTTTCCAGAAGTTTTAAGTCCAACTTAGAGTTAAGTTCAACTTAGAATCTTTGTGAAACACCGTCCATAAGGAGGCAACCTCAGCCCCCACCACAATCCCTCCCCACCCCCCAACAAAAATGTGTAAGTAGGGGCGTTAGTCCAGTTCGGATTGCGTTACATAAACCTAGTAAACCATCGCGCAATACACAAATCCATGTATCGCACTGACATGACTAATCTGAGCAATACCACTAGCGTAGACTCGACTGTGGTACAGCCCCAGGGGGTGTTTCACAAAGATCTTAAGTTGAACTTAACTCTAAGTTGGACTTAAACATTATGGAAAGCCGTTTCTTTGATATTTTGTTTCAAGTCCTTTTAAAAGGCATAAAATGTTTATTCAAATCATTAATATTTTGTATTAGACAAGTAGATTTCATGTTCTTGTAAATTTTACGAAAAGTCTAAAAAACTTGCATTTTTGCTTTAGAATATATTTTATTCCAAGGCTACAAATGGCTTACCATACTTTTTAAGTCTAACTTAGAGTTAAGTTCTACTTAGGACCTTTGTGAAACACCCCCAGGGGTGTTTCACAAAGAACTTAGAACTAAAGTTGGACTCAAAAATTATGGAAGCCATTTGTAGCTTCTGAATTCAACATATTCAAGAGCCCAAGAATATTTGAAACATTCCACACAATTTCACATCAATAGTTGAAGTTCTCCTTGATAAAAGAAAATGTTCATGATTTTAATCAAACTTGTATGCCAGTTTAAAGCACTCGTTTAACAATTTTACAAAGAAACTAATGGCTTTCCGTGAATTTTTAGTCCAACTTAGTGTTAAGTTCGACTTGGGATCTTTGTGAAACGCCTCCAGATAACATAAGTGGGGTGATAGGTTGATTAAAGTATCATGCGATTGGTGGAGTTTGTAATAATAAGTTGCGAGTACGCACAAAAGCGTCCATTCCTACCCAAGGCCAATTTTACTCACCCGGTTAAAAAACAGCATTATGTGGGTAAATCGTTTTGCTGAAGGACAAACGGCAAAGTTTGGTTTCGAACCCGGGACCTTACGATTGGCAGGTAGGCTACGTGTTCTGTAACAACTTTGGAAATTTGGAAATTTTCCACATACGTACAGTTTTAGAAGAATACTATTAATACAATTTAAACAAAATAATTTGATTTTTTTTTTCAACCTAAATGTCTATTAAACAAGTCCTGCCCAAAAGACACGATGAAGTTTTACATTACTTTGACTTTGTTTGATGTTTGCTTTTTACAGACGCGTTTATTCGAATCAATAATTCATGAGTATATACGCCTGGGACAGCAGCCCTATTCAACATCATAGAGACGCAGCCTAGGTTCGAAACCGGCTCTATTAGTGCGAAGAGCGAAGCTCTTACCGCTAGACTAGAACACCTCTTCCGTGCAAGCATGCGCTCGTCACAAAGGCTTTGGTTTTACAAGGTCTTGTGATGTTATAAAAAAAACCTTCTTCAGTTTTCAAGTTTCAGGTTTATTGTTTTCATGCAAAAGGTTATCTCTGTGGTAAAAGGCACCAATTGGATTCAAGTTCTGACCAAACATCCTTTTATCAAAGACTGCATGGGGTGATTATTCTCAAGCTCCCTGTAAATTCAACATCTGAAAAACAACTTTCCTTGTCCAAGGAGTTTTCGAATCAGAAAACGATCGTCGAGGCGAGCGTGGTCGTCGTGTTGAGGGGGATCGGGATGATATCGCAGCCGCCAGGTACGACGTGTTGGAGCAGGCCCATAAGCGCGGCGCTCAGCATGATCGTCGCCGGGAGCGTCACCACCCAGGCCATGAAGATACCGGAGAACAGCGTCCAGTCGACCGCCTTGCGCGTCCTCAGCCATCCGATGCCGATGACCGAGCCGACCTGACAGTGAGTAGTGGAGACCGGGATGCCGAGATTGGAGGCGATCAGTACGGTGGAGGCGGAACCCAAGCTGATACAGAAACCACTGTGATGAAGAAAGAAATCAACAAAAATATAAAACTGTCCAACTTTCCTCTCACTAAATCAGAATATGACCATCAAATCGTACAGTCAATTACTATAATTAGTTCACCCTGTAAAATAGCAGCTTACTGATTAACGGCTCTGACGCCAATACTCTCTCTGAATTGGGTCTTCTTCTATCGTCTTGATGATGCGTCGTCTAACTAAGAAGGGAACAGCTATAATCACGCCGAACAAAGTTCTACTCACTAAATAACTCTTACAATATTGTCACCGAATCACCCGGCAAACATATCAACTAACTATCTAGTTAAATAGCTAACATAGCTGGTTAACAAACATGGGAGTGAGGTCTTCGCCTACCGTATTGGTGACGCGTAGTCCAAGGAGGAAAACACCCACTGAAAGTGCATAGACAGATAAACCAACTGACGTACATTCATATGACACTCACTAAAGAATATAACGGCCTATTCAATCAATCATTTTCTAGACTACTACTCACTTTGACGGGGTCATGGGAGTGAGGTCTTCGCCGATGGTCTTAATGACGCGTCGTCCGAAGAGGAATAGACCGACCGAGATCCCAGCGCCTCCGTACAGGAGAATCCAAACAGGCGTGAGTTGTTCTTGCGATACTGATCCAGATGTGAATATAGCCCAGATGCTGATAAGAGGTCCGATGGCATTACTGCGGTGATAATGGGTGAGAAAAATACACAATTATTATCACATAATACTATTTAAAACCACTTGCTTCTGAACCTTGACAACAACTTTAACCTACTGGTTACGCTCTATTGCCTGCGCTAATTAATTAGATTAATCGATGTATTTTTTCCCCTAAAGGCAATGTGCCAATACAAAAATTATATTCTGATATATTCGTTAAAAGATAAAAGGGATAGCGGTAGCCCAGAGATTGATGAGAGGTCCCCTTGATAAAGGAAAAAAAATCAAACAAACAAAACTCCACTTGGTTGTATTAAACAACCGCATACATATTTACACACACTGTTAGGACATGTAGAAAAAAGGGCTTTCTAACCTGACGTCATTTCCACCGTGCGAGAAGGCGGCGAAGGCAGCAGACACGACCTGAAGAGGCGAACAGATGGCTCTGATCTCTGGGCTATCTTTGATGGATTCCCACAGCTTGGAGCCCTTCTTCACCATCCACTTGTCCGAGTCTTCGTCGCCCTCGTCCTCGTCCAGCAGATCGATCTTTTCGATGTCGATGTCATTGTAGGCGGGAGGTGAAGCTGCAATTTTTGAATAAGACAAATTTAAATTAATAACCTCTGATTGATTTTCATTTTCCGTTTTCAAAACACAACAAGTAGAAATACAAGTACTGTTTAAACAAAGTGCATTTTAACCAACGGCTGGATGGCCCATTTTCAGATGTGCCAACGTGGCACTCCTGCATGGTCTTCCATGGGGTCCAGAATGTACATTAAAACTAAATTATGAAAATACAAGACGCTTAATAAAAAAAAAATTGAAAATGCAATGAACAAAAAATCAAGTAACATAAACTACAACGAGTAAACCCGAAAGATCGCATACAGATATGAGTTGTAATAAACAACTAATGTATACGACATTATATACATCAAAAGATAAAGTGAACAGAGAAAACAAAATTATACCCTAATAGTGCACCCATTATAAATTATAATGAAAGTATTACCCATGGATTGAAATACATCAGCAATGAAAAGTATAAAAGTATAAAAGTGTATATTAATATTTAAAACTATGAATACATGTATTTTCATGAAGGTATTGCAAGTTTAAAGGGATAGTTGATTTTTGTTATAGAGGGCGCTACATACAACATATTTTTTGTGAGATGAAAGACTGAGTGTCAAATTCGAAAGAGCATACAATTTTAATGGCAGAATAAACTTTATTTCATTAAAATCGGTTCAGAAATGGCTGAAATATCCAAAAACATAACCATTTGTAATAATTGTGGGGCCCCACAATTATCATTTTGAACCGGTGTCACGCTAAATCCGTACGCACTGCGAAATCCGTACGCAGTCGCAAATACGCATGCGCACCTGTGGGAAAATTGCCTGCAAAATTCGTTCCCATTCATGCCATTTGTAATAAAGCATGCAAAATCCCTCCTTGAGGCTCCTTGCAGCACAAAGTGTTGTCAAAACCCGACGGTGGATTAAGACAATCCATTCACGCCATTTAAAAATTTGATAAAACATGTGTCAATTTGTTATTTTAATGAAATTGCGGCGTAATAATGGACACGATTTTCGCAAGACACGCACCATATTTAGGCATAACTGTCTGAGCGCATGCGCATTTGCGACTTGGTACGGATTTCGCAGGTCACGGATATAGCACCACACCGGTCGTTAATTTTTTTTTTTTAATGCTTCCTCTTGTCAAAAATTTACAAAAGAGATTTTTAAATAGTTGTTGATTATCTAATCACTATTTCAACAAAATATCACATGCACAATATTTTATTTTAAATGGTTGAAACCGATGAGTGTTTAGAGAGCGCCCTCTTGAGTTCTAATGTGTCTTTTTGAAAGATAATAGGCTTTTTACTTAGTAATTTGTAAATTTATATATTTTATTTGGAACAGTTTAAAGGGGACCACCAGGCAAAGGACAACACATTATTATATGTTTTGGTACCGTTTTGTGATATCAAATAGATACCCAACATTTTGCAAAGGGTTGTGTAATTCATAAACAAAGCAATTAATTTCCACCACTTACGGAACCACTGCTATTTCCTGGTTCCATACGGGCCAAGCATTTGCGAGTGCGCCAGTGCTTTCACGCGTACGTCAATAGATTCCCGGATGATTCATTCGCTCTGCACAGTGCGCTCTGGCTCTGCACGCATATAGTCTACGCAATTCAGACCGCATGAACGCATGGTTGAGAATGGTGATGCGTTTTCCAATTATATATTTTTTTCTGAAAACATATTTTTGTGAACTTGTTGAAGGAATGGAATACTAAAGATGGTACCTTTCTATAATAAGAATATTATTTTTGGGTGGTGGTACCCTTTAAAGGGTCCACTTTTACAAAACGTCTGAACAGCTTTCAGTTAACGGATGGGGATCAATGTAACACGCAAAAAAAAAATCAGAGCGAACAGCCCTCTAATTTGGATTCTACGAATGAAAAACGAATGCGTCCCTCCATTTAAACTATATATCGGTCAATAAAGGAGTTCAACTGATTTAGCATAATATTACAACAATATAGTACTAATTCTCGTAAAGGTATTGTGAAGCCGACATTTGTTAACGTATGTCACGGAAAAAGATCTCAAAAAGAAAGAATATATAATTACATGTAGTCAGTTTAAGCGATGTTTGGGTATTTTGCTTGGTAGACGCTCACACATTAGTACTTATGCGCGGATCACGTAGCTAGCGCGGGTCACGTAGGGTTCATGCATACCGATCTGGCACTCCGTGAAATCTATGTACGAACTTACTCACCGGCCGAAAATACGTATGTACCTAATTAACCGACGTCCCTCAGTTTATTCAGTTTTAGGTCTATAACTCCACGAAAAAGAGATTTCAAGCCCTAATTTTTTCAGGCATGCTATTAAATGACATTTCCTTTCATATAAGACAATAACCTCGCAACTTTTGAATTTTGGCTTGCAAAAGTGGATCTCTCCCTTTAAAGAACGAGCATTAACTTAAATTATGTTAGTGATGTTAAAATGATGTTAGTTAGTCTACAGATACAATATATCACAAGGCCGGTATCACGTCAAGCTCTGCTTACGATATCAGTCTTCCGAGTTCTCCCTCTCTCTCTCTTTCTCTTCTATCCGAATTCATTATGAAAGTTGTTTGCAAATTAGAATTGTAATTAATTATTTTATATTATTTACGTTTACCTTATATTATTGCTAACATGCTTTGATTGTTATTTTTGTTGATAGATTATAAATATGGAAAAATGCAGAAATAAAAAGTGAAAAAAAAAGAAAGGAAAAATAAGCTTTCGACATCGCTCACCTGGGCTCGGCACAAGGATAGCATCCGGGTCGTCGGGGTTGACCTGAGCCATACCGTTGGCGGCGCCGTTCGCAGCGCCATTTGCAGCTCCGTTCGCAGCGCCATTTGCAGCCCCGTTTTCAGCTCTCTCCGAGATTTCCTTGTACGCTGCGGAATCGTCGATCTTCTCGGGAATCTGTGTTGTAACTGGATTTGTTTTAAAGAATTAATAATTTAGCAACGCATATGTGGAATCGAAATTCATAGCAGAGAATTTGTATGTTTAAAAGCAAAACAGACAACTTTAAAATGTAATTAAGTATACCATCGAATAACTAATTTTAAATACAAAATATGTGATTAGGAAGCCCTATATGTTTAGCTTCAACATTAGTACTATGTATAAGTCAATCCGTCATGTCAATTATTTATTACTCACCAATCAAATAAATATATTTACAGAGAATGCTTGCAAAGTCGCCAATCTCCGCCGAAATAAGCTTGGAATGCAAAATAAGCCTCCTCTCACTAAACTGTTAAAATCTTACTGTGTTCATTGTCCATGACTTATTATGAATTCAAATGAACCGTCTCCTCACCTTCATCAAAACTCAATAAACTGTTAAAATTATGTAACAACTCTATCTCAATATAATGTATGGTTCATTGTTCATCGTTCATCATTTTTTTATGTACAGTCAAACCTGTGTATAGTGACCACCAAAGGGAAGTAAGAAAAGTGGCCACTGTAGACAGGTGACCTATATAGACAGGTTCATTCCATTGTTTTTCTCTGCAGGGGATCATGTTTAGTGGCCACTATAGGCAGCTTGGCTGATATAGACAGGTGGCCACTAAGACGGGTTTGACTGTATTCAATTGAGCTGTCTTACCTTCATCAAAGGTCGTTTCTGCTTCCGTCTCGCCTTGTCCTGCCTCGGCCTGGGCGAGTTTCTCTTCCCGGTGGATTTCTAAAGAAAGAGAAAAAAACAACATTATTTAGAAACGAACACAGTAAGCCAATGGTTAAAGGGATCTAGTTGATCTTGTTGACATGTGCAAAAAGTGACGAATGGCTGATAATTGTTTTTTCTTCGCAATGCCCATGAGCCGCTTGGAAGGAATGCTCCCCAGGGAGTGGAGGTGGTGCACACAATGTGTGCTGGTTTGCATTGTATTCTATGACCGGGGTAATAATATAATTGTAAAGCGCTTAGAGATGATTATCAATCATATTAGGCGTTATATAAATCGAGAATATTACTATTATTATTATTCCTCTGATATGTCCACTATGAAATGAGTGTTATAATTATGGCCAATATATGAGCGAAAATGCAAAGCGATTTTCGCTTACTCACTAATCTGACTTGGTACACATGCAGTAATAACTTAATAGGGGATAATTTTAAATCCGAACACTTCAATCATTAATGTCTTTATAACAAAACGAAAAAACATGCTTCTATTGATAATAGGAATACAATGAGGCATGAGAGAATCACTAGAGTTCTGAGTAAGTTTGGTGGATATGGATAATGTCACTAGATCCCTTTAATTGATCCTTTTCAAGAACCTTTTTCACCCACTCATTAATTAGACACGATTACGTTTATAGCTTAAAGGGGTAGTTTAGTTTTGGTAGAGAGGGCGCTGCACATCACAATTTGTTTGTGAGATAATGAAAAAACTGAGTGTCGAATTTGAGAAAACATGCAATTTTAATGGCAGAATCAACTTTATTTGGTCAAAATCGGTCCAGAAACGGCTGAAATATCAATAAATATATTTGATCTTATAATTATTTGGGGCCCAAATAATTAGATGATTTTTTCAAAAATTTTTTTAAATGCTTACACTTTTTCAAAAAAATTCAAAAGCGTTTTTTGAATAGTTGTTGATGATCTATCTACTTAATCATTATTTCAATAGAACATCACATGCATTATTTTGTATGAAAAATGGTTGAAACCAATTCCTTTTTAGAAAGCGCCCTCTTGTGTTTTAATGGCTCTTTTTGAATGATAACAGGCTTTTTACTTAGTCGTTTGTAATTGTGTATACCTTTCGAACATGGTGGAGTAATAACTATTAGTTTATAATGTTACTGTCCAGGTTTGGTTACTAAAGTTCAGCCTTACCAAAACTGTACTACCCCTTTAATACTCATTTCCAATTGTATTCAATTTAATACAATCCAATTCTGTTTATTTTCTATTTAATGTGCTGATACTTTCTCCTCTATATTTTTGTTCAGACACGAGTGTTGTGCTCTATGTATACAAACACCACAAACGGGAATATTTCTCCAGAAATGTTGCCTTTGGTTTGTTGATTGTTTGGCTGCTGAGTATAAGAAATGTTTTGTATATGACGGTGGTATAGTTTTCAGTGCCGTGTTCTACTTCCTGCGTACACGCGCGAAATAATAATACTCGTTCATCATGACCATACTACCCCTGCCAGAAAGAACACGTTCATCCACAGTGTAACGTGAACACAGTGTGTGAACACACTGTGATTCACAGTGTGGACCACAATGTTAAATTCGAGCGTTTTCACACTGTGAAAACCAACTCACATTGTGAACACACTATGAACACTCTGTGAAAATGCTGAGATACACAGTGGTGAGCACACCTTTTTACACGCTGTGAACGCAGTACATTTCACACTGTGGCGATAGTGCCCTGACAGTGTGTTCACAATGTGAGTTGGTTTCTACACTGTGAACACGCTCGAATTTAACATAGTGGTCCGCACTGTGAAACACAGTGTGTTCACATTGTTTTCACACTGTGGATGAGTGTGTTCTTTCCGGCAGGGATCCCTGGTGTAAATGTCTGTTTATCTTTATCTTTATGTTACTTACTTGCTACTTTGTTGATGACCCAAGGCACGATAAAGAAATGGCCGAATCCAGCGACGACCAGTCCACCGCCAATAGAAATGACCATGGCGATCCACAACTCATCGAATCCAAATACTGAAGTCAAACAAGCAAGAATGCCACTGTTAATAATTCAATAATCATCACGCTGACCATAACGCAATATGCGACTGTGTATAGAGATGATTCCTGTTTTCGTAATTGTTGCGATTAGATGACAACAATCAGATAAACATCGCTAAATACTGGCAAAATCTAAAACCATTTTAGTTTTTAAAATTGATTAGAAAGATTAATTCTGAGTTTAGCTAGCATATTATATTATACAGGTTTGTATCTGTCCATCACGTTAACCAAAATAAAACAAATAACGGTGCAATGTATTAGTTCAAAATGATCATGATATGGTTCATCATTTAATATTACATTATAGTATTCCTGTTTTAGCAAATATTTGCTTATAAACGACTCGGAATATCAGGTGATGATCCATAGAAGATTGAGAAGAAATTGACGAATTGCTCGAAAGGAATGAAAAATTACAAATGACTAAGTAAAAAGCCTGTTATCATTCAAAAAGAGCCGTTAAAACTCAAGAGGGCGCTTTACATTACATTATTGTATTCCTGTTTTAGCAAATATTTGCTTATAAATGACTCGGAATATCAGGTGATGAGTTTAATTACTTACTGAGTGATGATCCATAGAAGATAGAGAAGAAATTGACGAACATGACGACAAAATACCATAGCGGAGTTGTGTAGATGCCATATTTCATCGGGTCCGCCTGTTGAGAGATTAAAACGGAGGAAATGGTTACATTTAAAGTGACTACGTCATTAAATGTGCGAATGTGCTAGTAGCATTGTGAAAATTCATAATAAAAAAACAAAACTTACTCAGAACTCTAGCAGTGGTTTCAGATACCTCGTTGAATTCGTCTTACTAATTTAAATGGATAGCTGAGTTTTGGTTAAGAGAGTACAGTTTTGGTCAAACTGAATTTTAGTAACCAAAACCTGCACAATTACATTACAAACTAATAGTTATAACTCTACCATGCTCGAAAGGAATGAAAAATTACAAATGACTAAGTAAAAAGCCTGTTATCATTCAAAAAAATCCGTTAAAACTAAAGAGGGCGCTTTCTAAAAACTCATTGGTTTCAACCATTTAAAATAAAGTATTGTGCATGTGATGTTTTGTTGAAATAGTGATTAGATAGAGAGATTATCAACAACTATCTAAAAACCTCTTTTGTACATTTTTGAAAAGAGGAAGCATTTTTTGTTTTAATGTTAACGGGTGGTCAAAATTATCGAATAATTGTGGTGCCCCACAATTATTACAAATGGATATGTTTACGGATTTTTCAGCCATTTCTGAACCGATTTTGATGAATAAAGTTTATTCTCTCATTAAAATGTTATGTTCTTTCAAATTTGACACTCAGTTTTCCATTATCTCACAACAAATATTTTGTGTATGCCTTTGTATTTGCTTCAAGACTGTAATGTGCAACATTTCATCAGTTTTTATTCCGTTCTTTTATCATGTTCATATGGCATATAATGTTTACAATAAATTATTTCGATATCGATGGAACACCAAATTATTTCCCTAATCAAATTGACAACTCCTAAGTTTTCCTAAGTCATCTGTAAATGACATCATATTAGTTGGAAAATACTTGGTTTAATTCAAGAAAAACAATAACTATTTTGTTGAGTTGCCAATTTGAACAATGAAATGGGATTTAAAGATAAGACAATGCATTGCCGATTTAAGAATTTTTCAAAATTGAAGGGATCTGTGCACTAATAAAAAATCATTTACATATAATGGTTGATACGAAATATGAGTCAAAGTAATGAATTATGATTTTATTTACCGGCTTCAGGATCGTGAAATGCAATGCTCCATAGATGATGGATGAAATCAGACCGGAGAGGACGGGCGAAACAAACCACGTAATGACTAGAGGAGAAAGGACCATAAACATAATAAAGAATAATGATAATAAGAATGTTTCGATTTATATAGCGCCTAATATGATTGATAATCATCTCTAAGCGCTTTACAATTATATTATAACCCCGGTCATCGGACACACTCACGATCAATCCGCACATGACGTGCACTTTCTGCTCCCTTTGGGACAAGGCATTCTGGCAGCCATATGGCGCACTCCGCGGTATACAAGTACAATTGCAGATACATGTTCCACTCCTACCGGGTTCCCATTTATACACCTGGGTAGAGAGCAGCAATAGTAGATTAATTGTCTTGCTGAAGGACAAACGCGATGGGCATACACTTGGTTCAGTCGAACTCTGGATCTCACTATTGGAAAGCGCGCGCTCTACCAATTAATCTTGCCACACCACGTCCACACCGCGCCACACCACGTCCAAAGATTAATGCTATACTAAGTAAATTTAATTTTTAGATAAAACTCATTATATATCATTTGTTTTCGGGAATTCAGAAATATAGGTATTTTGTTTACGAGATATCTGGGGCAACAAACAATCCTTGATTTACTTGAGTTTGTGAATCTCATGTTCTTCCAACCACGAAATATCCAGAAGAAAACAATAAAAATAAATACTTAAGAATAAATGTTATACATTAAATTTAGATGACTAAACCTCATATTTTATCATTTGTTTCAGGTATACAGAAATACAGATGATTCTTTCACAAGAAATATGGGGAAACAGTCCGTGTTTTTATCAAGTTCGTGATTCTCATGTCCAACAAAGCACGAAATAACTAGAAGAAAAGACTACGGTACATACTTAAAAATTAATGTTATAAATCGCACTTAGATTAAACCTCATTATATTTCATTTTTTCAGATTAGAGATACTTCGTTCACTTTACGATATATTTGTCTTAATTCTGTCAATTTCTTTTTCATCAACTTCAAGCATAACGTTTGTTTATCTTATTTGATAATACCTTACTTACATTGAACTTAATCTGTAACTCTCTTTTAACAGAATAATGTGTAAACTGTTGTGATATCATTTAATATTAGCTGGTTTAATGACGTTTATCTCGAATTGGTAACATTGGCCCGAATTCTCATCAGTGGCTCAACTTTAGTCTCGACTAAAAAGACAAAGACTACCGGTAACCAGTTAAGCCATTTTGCACCTGCAGACCCATTGATTGTTGCCATTCACCACCAGAGATATTATAATTGTTTCCTTTCATTATCCAGTCAATCCCTCTAGTTCTGCTTATGAATTAGGACAAATGGCTGCTTGCCATTTCAGTAATAATGTCCTCGATGATCCAGGACGCAATTTGGCTGATGACCGACTATATTCTATGACTTGAATTACAAGCGGCCCATTGTCCTGATGCCTATAAGCAGAACTCAAGGAATTGACTGGATAATGGAAGGAAACAATTAGAATATCTCCGGTGGCAAATAGCAACAATCAATGGGTCCTCAGGTGCAAAGCGGTTTAACTGGTAACTGGCAGTCTATGTCTTTTTAGGCCGGACTAAAGTTGAGCCACTGATGAGATTTGGTGCCATTGTGCTTAACTCGAAAAAGTAAAATTATGTTCATTTAGGGGGTACAAACCATGGATATAAATATATTACAAAACAAAATGTATAATGTTTAATAAATAAATAAAAAACTCATACATGCACTGCGTATCCATCGGAATATTTGTCTTTGGAAGTCTTTTGAAGGGGACAGTTGGAAATGTATCATTAAATCTAACCATTACGGGAAATCCGTTTGCGGAGAATAATAGATTTTTTTTTTTTAATCAAGGTGAAAATTTTAGCTAAAGTAATCGTAGTAAACCATGCGAGTGTACTAAGAGCTCACTGTATACTAGGACGTTACAAAGGCGAGACCGTTATGGCTTTGCTCTTATCACATCATCTATCAACCATGTTTACCTTTGACCGATAATTGTTTTATAAGCGTAGCGTGATCGGACTAATTGGGGGGGGGGGGTATCAAATGATTGGGGGCAATCCTTATGTATTTCTTCCTCTTCCTCTTCTTCTTTTCAAATTTCCCCCTATGTTTGTAATGATCCCTGCCCCCCCCCCCCCCCCCCCCCGTAGCTACGCCACTGACTAGCGTAAACGCTTGAAGTGTTTGAATAATCTGGTCATCGGCGTACTTTTAGGAACTTTTAAAAACAAGCTAGCTAGTTAGTAGTTAGTGTTCCTATATCACCACTCTCTTTCTCTTTCCATATACAAACAATTAATATCTAGCCTTATAATTTGTATGATTGCTATAAACTGCACTCTCATTCTACAGTCTTGCAGATATAAAGTCATCTACTCGTAAATTCAGACAGCTATACAACTTACCCTTTCTATAATTACACAACTTTATAATGGCTCATCTACACCCCCCCCCCCCCCCACACTCCCTTTGTGAAATTTTCCATCCTTTATACCATCCTGTATACTGTCAGTCTGTTCGTTTGACTATATAGAAGCGATAAACCGGTATCTTATCAGCGTCTCGGTACATATTTACAATGTTGGACAAGCTCTGTGTGCTCAAAACGAAATGCTGAAGTCGTGGTGATCACATGCAACTTTAAACTCACCATTGTATTTTTTGTTTTCAGTTTTGGTTGAATAATTAGACCTTTTGAAGCATCTAAATTCAATTTAACCATGTTAATAGAGCAGTGTTATGTAACAAACAGTTCAGAGTGTTAACCACGAACATTGAATTGGCTCTAACATTGTCTAATAATCAAGGTTTTTTTGGGGGGAGCAGGGTCATGATGTATTAAAGGGACTTAGTAACATTGTCCAAATCCTCAAAACTTACTTGGAACTCTAGTGGTTCTCTCATACCTAATCATACTCATATTAACAATAAAAGCGCGTGTCAGGATTTTTTTTTTTCAATTTTCCATTTCGTTCAAAAGATATTTACGATTGAAGTGTGTCTGCATGAAAGTGTCTACGGGATAATTTAAGCCGTGTACAAAGTAAGTGCAATGAGTTAGTGAATATCACTTTGCTTTTTTGCTCATATCTCAGCCAAAAAACATCCAATTAACGTAATTTTCACACATTACTTTGTTGACATATCAGATCAAACCAATACACATTTTATTAATCACTCATCACTTTTTGCACTTGTCAACAAAGTTACTCTTGAATGCATGCATACTCAGTGTTATATGCCAACAAACAGACAAACATGTGAAGACATTTTTTACCAAATCGAGTTTTTTTGCGATAAAACCCGCTGAAAACAATAAAACATGTAAACAAAACATTATGGTGTGATTATCAATATTCATATATTCCAGAAAATGGTTTTGGGACATGGTTGATATTTAATGGTACCACCTCAAACAAACGTTTATTGACTGGAATAATAATATAATATACTCGATTTATTTAGCGCCTAATATGATTGATAATCATCTCCAAGCGCTTTACAATGATAATATTACCCCGGTCATAGGATACAATGCAAACCAGCACACATTGTGTGCACCATCTCCACTCCCTGGGGAGCGTTCCTTCCAAGCGGCTCATGGGCATTGAGAAGATCCTTCACATATAGGCTTTCACCTCCTACTTATAGGGAGTGGAAAATGTGCGCTTTATGTGTTGAATTGATTGTGTTGTATCTGATGCCCGCGGTAGTAAAATTGATGCGTCGCGAGCGTCGAAAGACAGAACGTGGGCTATATAAATTGCCACCATTATTGTTGTAACATCTTTTTGTAAATATGTATACATTATAAATATAGGCCATATATAATATTCTGAAGAGTACGAAACCGGTTATAAGTAATTGAATAAAAGATTTACCATGGAATTATAGCGTTTTTTCTGAGTTTGTTTTGTTGACTTTATATCTACACGACCAAAATTACTGTTCTTGGTATCGTTTTTCATTGGAAAAGACACCCTATCCGATGGACATAAACATGTTGGTACTTTATTTCGGGAAGTGAACCGTTCCGTTTTTTGGGGGCCACCCTGTATATTTCATCGACGAAGACTTTGTAAAGTTATATATATTTATATATTATATACATTATATAGTTTGACAAAGGCATATTGTCGAAATATCACCTTACAAATGTTGTCACGGAGTTTGGATTGAATCAAATTTTGATATAATTATATGGTTTGTATGATTTATTCAATCATTTGCATAAAGTCAAGCATGAATGTATTTTGCGGGGAAATTATGTTGCTTTTTTCTTCTTCTGTTTTCAATGATGTGCAAAATATACTATATGAAATTAAAATTTATCAAACTTACTAATAACAACGATCACATTCCAGTTAACTCCGACACCGCCAAATACAACCATATGGAATCCCAGGGACGCTCCCACAATGCTTTGTGTACCGGAAACGGGCACGGACAGTATTGTGGCGGTAAAGAGCCAAATACAGGAGGCTGCAAGATAAATGGAATTGTATATGTTATTCATTTGAATATATTATGCAATCATTTTCATAATCAACAAATTTCAAGTTCATATTTCTTCTTTTTTTGTCCGTTTCAAACAGTATAGGGTTGGTGAGATGTATATCACTTTAATTAATTATTAATGAATGAATGGCTTTTCTTTATACACCGGCCATTATACTGTTGGATATAAACACATTATTAAACTATTGATATTCCACCTCCGGAATGAGCATTTTTGACATTTTCCCTCAACGATGCTAGATGGAAGTGACGACAATTTTGTGTAACAATGCCATTAGATAAATGCACGTTTGGTATTGTTTTGTTTTCAGCTCCAAAATAGTTTTGTTTTAATTTCCCCGACAATACTGCAAAGCTCCTTTAGAATCTGTTGAATAATGGCGCCATTGATCTCAAACTTGGCTGTTATGATGTACACCTTATCCGCTTATAGGAATGGAGTTTTCAAAATGACATGTGCCTGCCTGAAAGCGCACAGAGGTTGCCTATTAATTAGCAACAGCTCCTGTCGGCCGACAATGATGCCAACTATCCTTGGAACTGGTTGCATAATGGCGCCACTGATCTCAAACCTGGCTGCTATATACATGGGCTACAATGCACACATTATACGGAGGAAGTTTTGAAAATGGCAGCTATAGATGCTTACCTAAAAGCGCACAGACATGACAGAGATTGCCTATTAAACAGCAGCTCATGTCGGCCACTTTACAGGTCGGGACCAAACATGCCTTTCTGTTTCGTGTCCGACACCAGCAATATGGCACCGCCCGTTTCAAAGATGCCGGCAATGATAAACACAAGAATTGTTTTAACCTGAAAGCGCACAGAGGTTGCCTATTAACAGCAGCTCCTGTCGGCCGTTGTACAGCTCGGAATCAAAAAAGTCTTTCAGTATTGTGTCCGACACCTTGTAGCAAAGAAAGATGGCGCTGCCCGTTTCAAAGATAAACACAAGATTCTTTTAAATTGTGCTTACCTGAAAGCGCACAGAGGTTGCCTATTAACAGCAGCTCCTGACGGCCATTGTACAGATCGGGATCAAACAGGCCTTTCCGTATCGTGTCCGACACCTTGTATCCGATCAAGATGGCGCCGCTGGTCTCAAAGATGGCGGCGACGATGCACGCCTGGTAGAGCGTCAACACCTTGGCGCCCACCGACGTACCGAACGAGTTGGCGACATCGTTGGCTCCGAGTCCCATGGCGAGCACGAAGGAGATGAGGAAGCCGATGACGACGATCCACAGGACCGTGGAGTCATCCGAGTAGTAGTAATCCGCCATTTTGTGTTTTTGTTTGCTGGTAATTGACTGTTAATAAAAGAGGATAATTTATAACATTTTACTTGATATGTCAAGCTTTACAGTAATCCCAAAGAGCTACTACGTATTACACATGTTTAAACTTGAAAAGGTAAAGCTAAGGCAGAAAGAACAAAACAAACGATAAACAAATTGGTATATTATGGTTGCGCTGCAGTTTAAACAGAAGAAATGTTAGGTTAATTTGGGGTCATACCGACAGGAAAAACTGATTTTCCAAAAATAGCATGTATTTGTTGGAAGAAGAAAACGAATCAGTATTCGGAACATGGCAGGATTCAAAATTGTGTTAATGAAATATAAATATTAAAATAATTACCAAAAAAAGAAAAAATAAAAGTATAGATTATAAATTATGATAAAGCATATAATAAAAACAGATGTAAACCTGCGCTAAATCTTTATACGGAAGTGACACTTTACGCGCCTTAGTGTTCTTCTCCTAGACATATATGTGTGGTAAATTTTGTGGCATCTAAAAATTTAAGTATAACAGAGAAACCCCGCCGAATTCGCTGTAGAAAATCAAGATTACATACTGTAGAGCACATTGAAGGAGTAGTCTTGATCATATATGAGACATCATATTAAGTGTTTTCTTTATGATATTGCTAAACTGTGATTGACAAAACACAAACAATGTCCGATTCAAAAATCTAAGATTAAGAGAAGAACCCGGCGGAAAAAGCTAAAGAAAAGTAAAGATTGCAAACTGGACAAATTGTTAAAATTGACTTGGAAACATAAGCACAACACCTTTTTAAAAATAATCATAAATTAATATTATAGATGAATACCTAAAGATGTTATGGTAAGCTATGATTGACAGATGACTGCCAATGTCCCATCTAATATGTCTAAGGATCTAATGATGATATAAACAAAGAGAACCAACGCAATAATCGCTGAAGAAAATCGAGATTACAATGGTATTTACATGTAGTATTGAAATCACAGGAGAGCATTAACTTATTTCTCAATAAAAACATAATTATTAGCTTGTTTACCTTATGATGTTATGACAAACTGTGCTTGACAGAGCACTGATGATGTCCGATCGTCTTGAAGTTGGCAAGTTGGTTGTGCCCGGTGGTTTGTCCCACGTCCGGATCATGTGGCGCCTTTTGCTAGACTGCACCTCCAGAAGCCCAGACCGTCCTAAATACTTCGGCTTTTTTTTTTCTTCGCAAATCGTCTTATTTTCTCCCTTCTGTTCGTGTCTGGCTCGCCTCGCCTTATCATGCTTATCAGACAAGTGCAAATAGAGCTATACAATATTTAACCTTTTCCCTACTAGATTTTGCGAGCTCTATTAAGATCATGAATACAGAACGTATGCCGATGTACCGTAGGGGTCACGGCGCGCTCTCCTTCCTATTCAGTCGCGTGTTAATCGACTTATTTTATAGCGCGTACGAGATGGATATTTACCCCTAATCCAAAAATGGAATGAGCTGTCCAAAGCACTCTGTCAAATGCTGGTCTTTTCTAGATGACCTTCAGGATCGGGTGGTCAGTCTTCCACATGTTAATTGTTGTTCTTTATGTCCCATTGTTGTATATTGTTCAGTTAAGTCTGCATGCCCGTAGCCAAGGGGGTACATTGGGTTTAGAAAGGTCCACTTTTTGTCGGTCTCGGTCCACTTTTTACCGGTCACGAGTCCACTTTTTACCTGTCTCGGGTCCACTTTTTACCGGTCTCGGGTCCACTTTTTTTTACCGATCTCGGGTCCACTTTTTATCGGTCTCGACCATCTAAACCAATGGTCAACAACCTAACCATGCAGTGGTGTCGGCATCGGCCTCGGCCGCGAAATTCGAAATTTGTTGGCAAAGGACAACCCCCCCCCCCCCCCCCCCCTCCCCCTTCGCTTACACGACTCTCAAACAGTGGTCTCGGCAACTTTCGGGTTCGTTCCTCGGTCCCGTTTTTGTAAATTACGCACCCCCTTGAAAAATCCTGGCTACTGGCCTGCTCTGTGTACAAACACTGTTACTTAACATTGTCTAATCATTATTATACCTCAAATTTACATTCTTAAAAGGATTTAACTTACGTATGTAAATTCAAGATTATCTTTGCACAACTTTTAGTTTAAGATAACTGAGACAAAATATATGAATTGGAAATCTGTATGAAATTGTAAAGAAATCAATCAATGCCGAGAAGGTGCAATAAAAGAAAAGCAAATTATGCCCCACTTTTTATCCGGAATATACATTTGCAAACAAACAAAGAAATGAATTAACAAAATAATAATAATAATAATAATGTTTAGATTTAAGAATAAATATACTTTCACAGTCATATCGACTTTCATCGTGCTTCAGGATTGTTTGCAGAATAATTAGAGGAGGTAGGGCGAAGGTCACAGTGCGGGCGATACCGAATTGTAATCAAATAAACACCAGACTTTTATTGGAGTTAAATGTCAAATACAAAACGCAATGATGACCATAAAGGTTATAGTTTGACATTACACAAACGTCATAATTATCATACAATTTGGTAGATCAGTAAAGTATGAAGGAAAATGCAGTCATGTTGATTGCCACATAAACCGCCACATTTAATATTCCACAAGCACTTGTCATGGTCATAATTTGCCAATACAAACAATTGGTACAATTCAAAAGATAATGATAGAATCATAAAACATTAATACTCTGACAATGGATTCGATTGTTGAGGATTTTGTTCATCATGTTTATTTCTGCGTCCATTCTAAGGTATATTCGTGCTGAACTTCTCCTAGAGGCCTACATATTATTATGTTTGCTTAAAATAGATTTGTGTAAATAATATCGTATCGGCAAAATGAAACTTTGGACAATAGAATGGTTACAATTGTAGAGGAACCCCACCATAACTGTGTCATTCTTGTCAAACTTCGCTTGTATCTTGGCTTAAGTTTAAAGCCATGTGCTTACATTAACTTATGAAAATGCTTGTTTTTGTTTTATGCATATTATACAGTAAAGACAATAAAATATAACGCAAACAAAATAATAATTCCGGTCATCTTCATGGAATATCATCTTTTTGACAATCGATCCGATCGACGAAATACATTTTCCTATCATTCTCCGTAGCCCTCTTATATTGTGGATTAATTGTCCTGGTGAAGGACAAACACAGGGGTCGTACTCTGGATCTCGAGATCGGAAATCGCGCTCTAATACCAATATAGTGCCAAACCATGTCCCCGTTGCAGAAAAAGATACAGTCGATTGTAAGTTATGATTAATTGTAAGTCAGGTCATGTGTTCTAAATGCACACATCTGATTGGTTGAAACGCGCACATTTTCTGACTTACAATCAATTGAACTTTAACAATCTATAGTATCTCTTTCTGCAACGGGGCCCTGGTCCATGTACGATTAATCATTATGTTGATTGGAATACGCTTGTTTCCGTTTTACTAACATTAAATCATGTAAATAATATGTCATTTCCATCGGCACGTAATATACGATGCGTTTTGTGACAATGTATATATCTCGCAAACAATAGGTTCATTCCCGTCAGCCGCGTGGAACATCATTTCACACTGGAATCGATTGTTGAGGAACTTTTGACCCATCATTTTGTCCGTAACTCTTCAATGATATTCAAACTCAACTTGTTTTTCATGTTAATTAGTCTACGTTGTATCATGTTGTACAAATTGAATCAATGCGATATAAATATGTAATTTTCATCGGAATAATACAATCCATTTTGTGAAATGGATTCAATTGTGGAGGAACTTTTGACCCATCATTTTTTCAGTAACTCACCAATTATATTCAAACTCAACTTGTTTATCATGTTAATTTGTCTACGTTGTATCATGTTGTACAAATTGAATCAATGCGATATAAATATGTAATTTTCACCAGAATAATACAATCCATTTTGTGAAAAATATATATATTTTGTAAATACATTTTGTGACGAACAAAAAAGATCACAAACAAAAGGGTCATTCCGGTCAACGGCATAGTGCGGATTATAATTTTGACAATGGATTCGATCGTTGACGAACTTGTTTACTCTGTTACTCTCCAATGATATTTATACCAATTCGTCTTGTTTATAGTGTTCTATAAAAGATTTCTTCTATTTACTCCAATTGAATCATGTAAATATTATATGACATTTTCATCGGCCAAGATACAATACGATGGAATACATTTTATCACAATGGAATCGATGTCAGAAAATGCGATTTTACCGGCCAGCTTGACATTATTTGGACAATGGATTCGATCTCCGTAACTCTCCCATGATATTTATGTCAAACCCATCTTGTTCCTTGGACTACGTATACGTCTCATTCTGTTAACTCAAATTTAATCAATAAATGATATTGTAAATATATCATTTCATAGGCATGTATATAATATACATGCAATCTATGACAATGGAATCGATGTCAGAAAATGCGATTCTACCGGTCAACTGTATAATGATATCATTTGAGAATGGATTCGATCGTCGAGAAACTTTTTCCCACGACTTCTCCGGAAACCTCCAATGATATTTATGTTTATTGGACTAGGCCTACGTCTTATTGTGTTTACTCAAACTAAATCATTTAAAATTAATGAAATCGATTCCAGAAAAAAAATGCGATCAGACAAAAATTATCACTCCTGCCAGCTGCATGCATGGCGTGGCATCATTTGACAACTAATGCATTACATCGAAAAGAAAACGTGTTCAGACAACCTCTCTCCCATTGTCTAACGTAGGTATACTCACATTAAAATAATGTAATTATGTCATTTTCATCGGCATATATATGTAAGAAATATTGTGACAATGTACCGTATTCGATCGTGGAGAAACTTTTTTTCCCATCATTTCTCCGTAACTGACCAGTGATATTCATATCAAACCCAGCTTGTGTATTGGACTTTGTCTCAAGATTCTGTCAACTCAAATTAAATAATGTAAATATCGCATCTTTATCGGCATATATACAATACAATTGATGACAATGGAATCGACTCCGGAAAATACGATCAGACAAAAAAGGTTGTTCCCATATTGATAACGGTAAATTTGTAATTTCTATCCTCATAATTATATACCTTAATTTGACATGGAATCGATCTTATACAGAAGAGCAAATATAATCGTCAGCTGGCAATTGCTTGGAAATCGTCTTAGAAGGTCATTCAATGTTCTTGTGATCGTCCCTTTAGACTATTGACACCTTCTGGACTCTAAAATAGTAGAGATAGGCTTGCATGCGCGCGAACAGAACGGGGGTGGCCATGGTGGGGTCGGGCAGATGATGCAGGACTCCCGCAGCCCCACCTCCTCCCCCTATGATATTGAGTTTTGTCAACTTGACCAATAATCAGTAAACATCTGGCAACATCGAAGTTTATTTGGGGGGGGGGGGGGGGGGGTAACCTCATGCTGTAGACGGGGGGGGGGGGGGGTATTATTCCCCGGTAGAAGTTCTCAGTCCCTAACTGTTGGACTTTAGATGGGACAAGTTTGTTTAAGAAGACAGCGCGCGCCCAAACATGCCATAATCATGATAATACCCTCATTCGTTCAACACCTTATTCTATGACGATGATAACGCTTAAAATAGAAGCTCCCACGGCATGAGCATGTGACCAAAACAAGTGTGCATGTGAACGATTCTTGCACTTGTTATAATACTACATGGACAGGGGATAATAAATATTAAAGGGTCTGAGTAAAGATTGTCCAAATCCTCAAAATCCAATTGGAATTCTAGCGGTTCCCTCATACCTTGTGGTATTCGTATTAACAATAAAAGCATGGGGCAGGTTTCGGTTTTTCAAATTTCTCTTTCGTTAAAAATATATTTACGATTGAAGTGTTCAGATGTTAAATTATCCACTGGAGCGCGAAAACCGTGTACAGAGTGAGTGCAATGAGTTAGTTAATATCACTTCGCATTTTTGCTCATTACTCGGCCATATAACGTTTAACATTTACCTTGAACTTGTTTACACAACACCCAGTGGACATATCAAATAACAACAATATACATTGCATCAACCACTATGATCATCACTTTTTGCACATGTCAACAAAGTTACTAGATCCCTTTAAAACAAACGGGCCGGGTGAATTACCGGGTGCGTTACCGGGTAAAGATCGAAACGCGAGGAGAAATGCGATGTTTGTGAATGATAATCAATTGGTGAATGATACTCAGTTCTGAAGAATAGCACTTAAAGATGAATAACAGTCAGTTGGGAATGTTACAGAAAACATTTATATTGGCCAAACTAATTGATCAGTATTGTTGAATAAGTGTCTAAAAAGGGCTTGTGTGGTAAAATCCGAACCTAAGCATCGTTACATGCAGAAATATCGGGGAAAATCCAATGGCCACCCGTGCAAAGCATGTGCGGACCACGTGGAATTTTGTATGTAGCGTATGCGCGATTCCGCGTTGGCGATTATTTACTGTAAATCAGTTTTATAATTTTGCAAATATATCCATAAGTAGGCGGTTTCCTGGCCAAATGTTTTTAATTCCATATTAGTAAAATTATATTCTTTCACATGGTTGGTAATAAGAGCGTACATTACATTTTGTGTGTGTGGCGGCGTTTCTCACTACTGTCATTTCCCTTTAAGATGTTGTTTTATTAGGGCATAGAAATAAAATACTGATTCATGAAACATGACTGACAGAGTTGTGTAAATAGTCAATAAAACGATTGAGTTGATTGAAGGCGGAACGAGCTACTTGACAGTCAGTTTCTGGCATAAATAAGGTGATAAGGTACAAGTGGGGTACGCCCCTAACCTTACCTACTTATATACCCTAACGTAAGGCGGTGGTTGACCCCCAACCGGCCCACTACCCTCCCCCGTGCCTTAAAGGGACTTAGTTACATTGTCCAAATCCTCAAAATAAAATTTTTATTCTAGCGGTTCCATCATACCTTAATTGTTGTATTCGTATTAACAATAAAATCATGGGACCGGTTTCGGTTTTTCAAATTTCCCTTCGTTACAAAGATATGTACGATTGAAGTATTCAGATAAGAAAAACTCCCCCGGAGTTTTTCTTACCGTGTACAAAGTGAGTGCAGTGAGTCAGTGAATATCACTTTGCATTTTCGCTCATTACTTGGCCATGCAATGTCCATTTGACTTGAAATTTTCACACAATAATACCCTGTGGACATAACAACAATATACATTGCATCAACCCTTCATCATTTTGTTTACATGTCAACAAAGTTACTAGATCCCTGTAAGAGATTTAGGTATTATGACTACCCAATCATTATTAAATGACATCTGGGAACAACGTTTGCATGAGCAAGCCAATGTTACAGAATTAACCGAAACAACTCAAAAGTAAAAATGCTTTCGTGGTATAATTTAACAGTATTCCTCATACGAAGAAAATAGTTTTTGCGATTGTGTGTATATGAGTGAAACCGCTTTTACACCCGGGGGGGGGGGGGGGGGGGTCTGTCCTCATAGAAAGGGGGGTATCATGCGTGACCAAGAATTCGAGTAAAAAGGGTGTTTTTTTACGATCAGGCAAGTTACTCGAGTATCTTGAATAGAGTCTCAAAATCACCAAAAATCAGGAAAAAGGGTATCTTTTTTAGGCTGATGAGTTACGCATTTAGGGTCTCAAAAATTCAGCTTACTTGCTTAGGGTTCATTCAACACTAGAACAAGTTTTAGTCACCGTTTTGACAACCAAATCCCCCGGGGGGGGGGGGGGTCTGTCCTCACAGAAAGGGGGGTATCATGCGTGACCAAGAATTCGAGTAAAAAGGTTGTTTTTTACGATCAGGCAAGTTACGTATGTATCTTGAATAGGATCTCAAAATCACCAAAAATCAGGAAAAAGGGTATCGTTTTGAAACTGATGAGTTACGCATTTAGGGCCTTAAAAATTCAGCTTACGTACTTAGGGTTCATTCAACACTAGAACAAGTTTTAGCCACCGTTTTGAGCTGAAATATCCACCAAATGCCGGTCCAAAACATCGCACACGTTTGCTGTTCGCTGTTCCATATCGTGCTCCTGGATCGTGCTCATAGGTTGGAAAAACAACTTATTTACATTATGCTTGATCAAGGGCCTCATGCAAGAAAAGCAAAATAGTATTACTTGCTTAGGGTATCAAAAATAGTTATAAATTGCTTAGGGGTTTACAAAAAATTGATTACTTACTTAGGGTAGCAAGTTACCGATAATCATACTACTTAGGGTGTATTTTTTGCACCACGCAAATACTTGTTAGGGTGCTTTTGGCAAGTCCTTGGTCACGCATGATACCCCCCTTTCTATGAGGACAGACCCCCCCCCCCCCCCCCCCCCCCCCCACTGGGCTTTTACAGCATTCCCAATTATTAAGTGAAACCCGCGCTTTTAGAGTATTCCCCATATAAGTGAAACCGCTTGTACAGTATTCCCCATATAACATGTATAAGTGAAACAGTTTTTTTTAAAGTATATTCACCATATAAGTGAAACCGCTTTAACAGTATTCCCAAAATGAGTAAAACCGCTTCGGAAACAGTTTTTAAGTATATTCCCCATATAACTGAAAGAGCTTTTAGATTCCCTCATAAAGTAAAACAGCTTTTAGAGTATTCCCAATTAACCGTTTTTACAGTATTCTCTCATGTGGGTGAAACCGCTTTTACAGGATTCCCCATATAAGTGAAACCACTTTGACAGTATTCCCCCCTATAAGTGAAACCACTTTTACAGTATTCCCCGTATAAGTGAAACCGCTTTTACATGCAGTATTAGTATAACAAATAACAGTGAAGCCGCATTTACAGTAATCTCATGCGAGACAACAGCTTTTACAGAAAAATACTTTTACAGTATTTTCTCATATAAGTGAAACAAATTGTACAGTATCCCCCTAATGACTGAACCACTTTTACAGTATTCCCCTAATGAGTGAACCGCTTTTACAGTATACGAGAGATACGACCAATGATGTCACTGGGGGAATTTTACTCTGAAGAGTTTTTTTTTGTTCAGAGGTGGGGCATAGCAAACTGGAGAAAATAATTGTTTAAAGTTTTGTTAAATATACAAAACATAATTATGTAGGTCAAATAGTTAACAAATAGTTGATGTATACACTGATACATAATAGTTGAAGGCAACTTGCATTTGTATTTTTGAATTTGGCAAAGTTATTGGATAACTTTCAGAATTAGTTAAATGACATTGAAGCTCGCCTTCAAAATGTGACTGACCGCTGCTATAGAGTAAGGTAAAGACGGTAAACGAATCGGATGATATCGTCGTTGTGTACAATAGGTTTGTTTTCCCAGTTGTAAGATAAACAGTGGACAAGGAGGAGTTTTATTTGCCTCTGCATATAATCACATGGACGGCAAATGCCTACCCCGTTCCAGCGTACGTGCCGAATCACGATAATAATACTTTATTATTGGCCACGGGTGCATTGAATGTCCAAAGTTCAAAAACTCCGCTCTAAACCTGTTCCGTATCTCACATGTTATATAATTATATTTGTATATTTGCTGGTTTGGTTGATTGTCCAACAAATTCCTACACCCATCCATAAAGTGGCAAACAGAAACATTGAAAGAATACCATTTTGACGTGGTGTGGCAAGATCGGTAGAGTATACTCGCTCTCCGTGTTCGAAACCAGTTACGTTTGTCCTTTATAGTCAGGTTCACTATGTAATGTTGTAAACTTTTGGGGGGATTTGCAAACCTATACATTTTTGGAATAAGAAGTCAGAAAACCAATGTTTACAATTTGCCGGAAGCAAGTATGGCGGCCATCTTGGATTTTCAAAATGGCCGCCATAACAGATGGTGTTTCTCAATTAATCAGCTTCCATGTGGCCTAGAGTCATGATTTCAACGGCTAAACATACCACATTTTCAGGGACGAGGAAGCCAGTGGTACAATATTAGCAAGACAAATAATCCACTATTGTTACTCTCTCCCCAGTTGTATAAATGGGACCCGGGTAGGATATAAAAACCTTTTTGGGAATGATCTTCTCAATGCCCAAGAGCCGCTCGGGAGGAATGCTCCCTAGGGAGTGGGGAGCATGATATACGCATTATATCCTATATATTGTCGGGTAACAACTGTATAAACCGCTGTGTAGGCGCTTTATAAATCGATCATTTTATTAGTATGGTATTTATAATCATTCTAATAAATATGATATTTACGTTACATCTGGCCTCGACCAAAAATATATCCTGTCTCACGCGGCAGGCGTAAATTTACACCTGACGCATAACGCATTAGCATAAGGATTAGGCTCAGGGTTAGGATTAAATTTAGTAGATTAAGGTAAGGATTAGGGTTGAGAAAATGAAGAGCGCTATTATTATCATATATTTAAACATGTATACCACGTATAAAGAAAATCTCAATCACAGCGCCATTATTTACTCTTCAATTGTAACGTCTTATTTTCATTATGTAAGTTGTCAGATTACATAATCTTATCGTAATTTTTATAACCTGTTTTTCATATAACTATAGCGGAAGTCATTATATTTGTTCATTCATTTCAAGTGGCCAATAAACATAAGTGTATCCGAATACACAATAACAAGATATGATCTATCTAAAGATCTACAGATTTTAAAAAGAGTATTTTGATGTATTCCAGGTCTCAAGTACGCTATTAACGTATTATCAACAGGATTTTTTTTTTTTAAAGAGACAATTTATTTTATTTTTTTTATAATTATCGCGCTCTGTCAACCGACACATTTGACAAGGGTAATTGTTTCATTAATAAGTGGGTAAATATTTGCTCTCCATTTGAATTGAACATTAGACTCTAAATGAGGACGGGGTTACTGTACTCGACAATTATAGAGACGCAGTGCCCCTGGCTACAGGGCGCTAGGGGCACTGCCCTTGCCCCCACCCAACCCCACCCACCCAAAACAAAATAAAAATAATTAATTAATTTAACAAATGCAGTGCCCGCCACGTACCCCCACAAAGAAAACAATATGTGCCTGCGGAGAAATAGACAAAGAAAATCGGCAAATCATGCCATGTTTTAGATGATTTGTTTTTGTTTCGTTCCCCCCTGGTGCACACCCCCCTCACCGGGAAACTACTAGCTACGCCCCTGCACTGCACAGGCATAATCTGTAGTTCGATAACCTGCCTTATTATTATCACATGGATTGCGCATGTACCTATTAAAGTCATTTGTTATATTTGAGACAAATCCAACAAACCACTGCACGCACGCATACACACACCCTTTTCATACAAATACACACGCATATTATATACACACACGCATGCACACAGACACACACATCGTGCACACGCCCCCATTATTGTCCGTCCCTCGCATATATAGGTTTTCCCGCTCAATTTTGCACTTTTCTCAATCGAATTCATTTAGGGGCATTCGAATTCGCGCGTTGCCGCAGTATCGTTGGTATCGGTTTTTCTAATTCCGAATAAGTGCAAGCGAATTCATGCATACGCATACGATTTCGCGAATAGACACAGAAGTTCATTTATGTGCAATCGATTTCGCGAATGTGCAGCAAATGTAAACTTGGTTCATACAATTCAACGCGGCATGGCCGGTCATGCCTGATGAGCACGTTTGGAGCATTCGATTTCATTTCGGGCAAACAATTGTAACATTTCGTCATTCGTTTTAGATAACGCGGATGCTATGTATATGTAGGGGAGGGGGGGGGGTACTTTCGGGGCCTTGGACTTTCATGGGAGACATATGTATGCATTTCTCAGTCGTCCGTAAATACACATACAAGTCTTCGTCCTGTTTGAATTGTCTGAATATATATATAATTATGATATGACACACGAAACTGGAACAATAATGTTTTATATACTTTTGCCCTGGAAAGGACATTGTGCGGTTTGTTACGTTTTAATTTTTTTACAAATGATGTATTTACATGTATTTAGTTATCATCAAGATTTTCCAATTTACATCCCCATTTAGCTTTAATGAACATTGATATACGCTTTAGCACGGAGCTATATAGGAGGCACAATCACCCCTCCCCACCCCTAATAAGTTGACAAACAATACATCATAAGCCAAAGGGGAATCTTTATAGAAAACAAAGATATACATGAAGCTTATAAGCATTTTATTTTATATAATTTCCAGATGGCCAGGGTCCTTTTCCCCGAATTCCATTTTCTCATTCTCACCTTACAAGCAAAATTTACCTTTATCAAAATTATATTCCTTTTATAAATTTCACGAATAATTTATGACTTGATTTTTCCCAAATATAACATGCTTTGTCTGAATATGAATTAAGTTTACCTGAATACAAACGCCACTGCTTTTAGCCAATTTATTGCTGATCTATCTTTACATTTCTAAAATCGAAAGCAGTAATTTGAAAATTGGCTGCCCTTTCACGAATTCGATTGACCGAAGAGACGTCTACGTATACTACGTGTCAATTTGAACGACCATTGGCGAAATGGTATGTCTTTGTGCGAATTCGTTTGCTCCGGGCGTGATTTTGAATGCCTATTAACGAATTCGAATAATGCTTTGGAACGGCGATCGCAAATCGCGCGAATTCGTTTGCTACTATTATCAATTCGATTGACACAATCGCGAAATTGAGCGGGAAAACCTATATTATATCAAACCAGGCTTGTATCAAACACACACACACACACACAAACAAAACCAAAAAAAACGCACACACCCGATATACAGGTGCACACACACACACACACACACACTCAAAAAAATAAAGTGCATACAAAAACGAGTGCTAAATACGAGTATGCACTAGAAGCGCTATTTCTAGCACTTCACGTGCCAATTACGTCTGCGAAATGATGAGGTACACTCTAAAAATGAAGGTGCTAAAAAACGAGTGCTGCTCGCGATCGTGCACCTGGAGGAGCTAATTTAGCACTACAAGTGTAAGTAGTGAATAAAAGTCTGCGAGGTGCTAAAAGATCGGTGCTAAAAACTGGTGGTGTGAGAACAGCACCACAACGTGCTAAATTCGTAAACAATAGAAACTGTATGATACTTTCGTTAGAGTGCATTCGGCTTCCCGTGATGCGAGTTAGCTCAGTCGGAATCGCGTCTGACTTGGACGCGTGGGATCCAAGGTTCGAATCCTACTATCGGACATCTTTATCCTGCTTCTTTTACCACGAAATACATATGAGCTAAATTAAGTTCCGAGTTAATGGAAGCCACCCCTCCCCCCCCCCCCCCGTATTATCTTTTAGCACTATGGGTTTTATTCATCACACACAATGTGGATTTCTCAGCACCAAAAGTGCAAATTCGGTAACACCTCAAGTGGTGCTAAACTCGCACTTGTACTAGTGCCAAACCAGCACAGGCGGTGCTGTCCCTATGCGAGCACCGAAAAGGTGCTGAATGTAGCCCTCCAAGTGCTAAAAACAGCACTTCTGTTTTTGAGTGTAAGTGCTGAACTTCAAGATGCTCGTTTTGCACTTGAAGTGCTGCCCTGTAAAAGTGCTAGTGCTATGCTGCACCACATCGTGCAAATTATGCACATGTCGTGCTCTTTGTACCGGTCGCTGCATGCTCGACAATCGGACCCGATTCGGGCCTAGCCTCGCCGCGGCGCCACAAGTCGCGCCACGCCGAGAGTCTTTCAGCTTCAAAACGGACACGCGATCGACCACAAACACGGTAAGCAGCCAAAATAAGTTATCATTTATGACTGTGCATGTAAATATATTTGAGTGGACTTTCTATAGGTAATCAACATAAATGAAATCTACCAGTGTGTTGGGGTTTCTAAATCAATAGTTCGTAATTTGTTTGGAGGTGCATATTGAATGAGAATGCAGTGCACATGTTGCAATTGAAATGTACTGTGTGTTAATGCATTGGCATAATTGCACTTGAACCTGCGGTTTGTGTGATCTAGATCTACGTCGTTGTGCTATAGAAATTCCACTCAAATATATTTACATGCACAGTCATAAATAATAACTTATTTTGGCTGCTTACCGTGTTTGTGGTCGATCGCGTGTCCGTTTAAAGTTGTGAAATTCGAAAGAACATACACTAAAAAAACAGAAGTGCTGTTTTTAGCACTTGGAGGGCTACATTCAGCACCTTTCCGGTGCTCGCATAGGGACAGCACAGCCTGTGCTGTCCCTATGCGAGCACCGGAAAGGTGCTGAATGTAGCCCTCCAAGTGCTAAAAACAGCACTTCTGTTTTTTGAGTGCACACACACACACACACACACACACACACACACACACACGCACAGACACACACACGCATGACAAGACAGTGACGACATCTTGTTTGCATTTGTGTACGCATATCAACCGATGCCGAACGTGATGTAACACACACAACCGACGAATGGTCATAATTTCATACTCACTCAAGTGTGTATATGAATCTGTAAAAATCATTTCAAATGAAAACATCATTCTATGCCCCAACAACCGAGGACTTCATCAGTGTTGTATGTGTCATCATTTGATGGGTGTGTTTTCAGACGTTCGTCATCAGGTGATATTTTTTTTGCTTTTTTTTCCGTTTGTCTCGCAATGTAGGGTCAACTAGGAATCTAAAAGATCACGACGTTTCGTGTGCCGCTGCAACACTTTGTCAAGTGATCTGCGTACACAAACGCACACAGACACACCCACACACACCATCCCATATTTACCCACACAAAAACATTCACATTCACGCTCTTTTATTCTTTAATTTATTTTAAATCTGAACAACAAAGAAAACATGTCATTATAATTCATATTATGGTTTTTATTTGATACAAATAATGATAATAATAATAATAGAGATTTATAAAGCCCATATTGCAAAAAGCCTCTGAGTGCTTAACATATTTACATAAAATTAAACAAATTAACAAAACTAAATGTTAGGGTATATAAACAAACATAATAAACAAAGAATTAACGATCACAAAAGGCTAACCTAAACAAATAAGTTTTTAACCTCGACTTAAAAGTATCAACATTGTGAGAAGTGCGGATATTGAGGGGAAGATTATTCCATAAGAAAGAAGCAGCATAAGATATCATATATATTGATATCATATAATATGTTATATTTTCATCAAACCATGTTTCTGATAAACAAAATATATCATATGGATTTTTAGTAAGAAGCTGCTGTAAATCTACAACCTTGTTTCTAAGACTTCGTATATTTAAATGTACGATTGTTATACCTTTATCACTTGTAGACCGCGGGCCGTCGGTCGAAATTCGTTCATTTCGTGCCTCACCTCCCATATCTATCTTATTTTCACATATTATATGTTGCACATAAATATAATATAATAACATTCCGAAACTCGTCAAGCTCAAAAGTTGCACATTTTAAAAAAAAAGTGGAAAAAACTTGACAAAAAGTCAAGAAAGAAGGCGATTTTCACGGTTCGGCCCGCGGTCTATTGGCAATTCTAAAATACTAGTATCAACTAAATCCATCGTCTGATACACTAGATTCCTCATCTCTGAAAGGCATGTATACTCCGCAAAAAAAGAAACTGGACACCTGTATAAGACCAAATATTTTATATTAATTTACGATAAAAGATATGATATTGTATATCAAATTAAAGATAAAATGACCCTCTTTAATATTGGCATAAGATCCAGATGAAATTATTCATGCATGACTTGTCACGGTCAATTAACCACAGCAAGGTCTGTTTTCAAAAATAGCAAAAATGGAACATCCACTCAACCATATAAATGTTGATAAGCATAATCTAAAACACTATATTAATGACATGGCATAATTTTTCATTACAAATGTGACCTTTTCTATCTTCATCTCAATAAAAAGTATAAATGAAGACACATTGTGAACGTTATAGGATTTATTTCCATCCAAAAGTAACAAAATGGGGAATTCCATGGCAAAGGTTTATTAGTCAAAACGACAGTTTGTGCCCTTATTTCAGCATGAAAACTGGTATAAATTATTCTCAAGAATTCAACCATATTCCAAATATCTTTAAAACCTGATATCACCCTTGGTCAAACAGTTGGGCAGTCTTTAACATAACATTTCTGTAGGTAACTATGGTTAAAATTGCAGAGGACACATGAAACAGACAAGCTTCATGCCTCTAATACAGACCAGTGTGATGATGCTCTCATAACCTGGCCCTGTTTTATTGACAAATTTGTATTTTCAGAGTTTGTTCATAACAAGGAAGTTAAATAATGTCATAATTTACTTGCCCCGCACATCTTGTTTTAAGTGAAACGCTTACTATCATTTCTGTCGAATGGTGTGGTCCTCCATTGTTTTTGCTATTTTTGAAAACAGACCTGGCTATTGTTAATTGACCATGGCATTTCATGCATGAACGATTACACCTTTAATTTATATCCTGCATGTGGAGGACTAAATTCCCTTTAATTTGATATATGATAATGTACACTTTATCGTACATTAATATGAAATATTTCAACTTATACAAGTGTCCAGTTTCTTTTTTTGCGGAGTTATATTTAAAAAAAATAAACATTTCGGACATTCCTTTCTGTATTTCTGTATATAATCATATATGACCACCATTTATATGTACCCACTTAATACATTTTGTACATAATAATGCTTTCCGGTTTTTCCTGACAGGTTTTTCACAACAACTACACGGATGTTTTGCCATTCAACATTCAACATTCAACATAGATACTTAAAGGGGTAGTACAGTTTTGGTAAGGCTGATCTTAGTAACCAAAACCTGCACAATAACATAACAAACTAATAGTTATAACTCCAACATGCTCGAAAGGTATAGACAATTACAAACGACTAAGTAAAATGACTGTTACCATTCAAAAAGAGCCATTCAAACACAAGCGGGCGCTCTCTAAAAATGCATTGGTTTCAAACATTTTACATACAAAATTGTGCATGTTATGTTTTGTTGAAATAATGATTAAATAGAGAGATCATCAACAACTATTTAAAAACCTCTTTTGAACATTTTTGAAAAAGTGTAAGCATTTTGTAATTTTGTTTTTAAATCATCGAATAAATCTGGGCCCCAGATTTATTCCGATCGGATATATTATTGACATTTCAGCCGTTTCTGAACCGATTTTGATCAAATAAAGTTTATTCTGCCATTAAAATTGTATGCTCTTTCAAATTTTACACTCAGTTTTTCATTATCTCACAAAAAATATATTTTGTGCAGCGCCCTCTATATACCAAAACTGACCTACCCCTTTAAACAAAAAGTCTTACTACTATACCACGATTACGCAAAATTAATACTAGGTATAACTGGAATGAAAACGGCAAAATAAGCCCTTCTGGAAACTGGATGAATAACAATTCAAAGAATATTTCATAATGTATAGATGCAATTGAGTTTGTTTAATATGTGAGATTAATTGTCATTTTGTTCACACTTTATTGGTAGCCTACACGTGTGTACTGGTATCTGTCTTAGATACACTAGTCAATTTTCCCAACTGAATACTCTTGGTCCATTTTGCATCATTTCACACTTCTAAGCCCCCCCCCCCCCCCCCCCCCCAAAAAAAAAAAATTCACAAGCGCATTTCGTATACCCCAATTTCGGATAAATGGCAAATAATGTATAACTTTAAAGGGAATATACATGCAATGCAATGACACTAAGATAATAATTGATACTGTAGTTAAACAATAAGAGTGATTATGATCAATCCCCGGGGGGGGGGGGGGGGGGGGGGGTCTGTCCTCATTGAAAGGGGGGTATCATGCGTGACCAAGAAAACGAGTACTTAGGGTGGTTTTTTACGATCAGGCGAGATACTCGAGTATCTCGTTTAGGGTCTCAAAATCACCCAAAATCAGGAAAAAGGGTATCTTTTTTAGGCTGATGAATTACTCGTTTAGGGTCTCAAAAAGATGAATTACTCGTTTAGGGTCTCAAAAACTCAGCTTACTTGCTTAGGGTATCAAAAATAGTTATAACTTGCTTTTAATAGGGGTTTACAAAAAAAAGATTACTTGCTTAGGGTATCAAATATAGTTATAACCTGCTTAGAGGTTTACAAAAAATTGATTACTTGCTTAGGGTATCAAAAATACTTGCTTAGGGGTTTACAAAAAATTGATTACTTGCTTAGGGTATCAAATTACCGATAATCATACTTACTTAGGGTGTATTTTTTGCACCACGCAAATACTCGTTTAGGGTGCTTTTGGCAAGTCCTTGGTCACGCATGATACCCCCCTTTCTATGAGGACAGACCCCCCCCCCCCCCCCCCCGGGGATCAATCGTATAATAAGTATGATACAGAGGGCGCGGCGTGCGTACAACATGGTGCCGCCCTCATGTAAGATCCGTGTAAGATCTTTGAAAAGCGCCATCTGTGAGCACGACGACGCAATTTCTTTAATCTATTCGAACTGAATGGGAATATCCAAATGAGCCATTTGATCGTTGTACCACTCGTTGAATCTCTCATTCTGCGCCACGGTGAACAGATCCATCCAGCCTCCGATGACGCCTATATACACAACAGGGAAGAAACAGAACCAAAAAACACATAAACGTTAATCAAATATGACTTGCTACCGACTGTAAAAAGACGCAGACTGAAATTGTATGGTCATGTTTCGAGATCATCAGGACTTGCCGAGACAGTTCTACAGGACACAGTCCAAGGACGGAGAAAGAGAGGCAGACAGAGAAAGAGACTTGGGAGGGTTTACAGGACACAGTCCAAGGACGGAGAAAGAGAGGCAGACAGAGAAAGAGACTTGAGAGGACAACATCACGGAGTGGACTAGTCCAGTTTGGACCCCGTTTGGACTGGGGAATTTATTTTATCCCTGTCCGCTCTTGCCCGCTAGATGGCGTCAACCCCACTAACCTGATCTTACCCCGAGTTGGCTGCTACCCCGAGTTGCACATGGTGTGGGCAATTTGGGTTGCCAAAACGCTGGTGGTGCTACCACCGTTTAATCTGACTAGGGAATTGAGTTTTAGTCTAGTTTCTCGTCAATTTTAGTGGTATTCTATTCTCAAACAAAAACAACAAGCCCGTTGAGGGCGCATATCCTCAGGCACACTTTGCTAAAGGAGAAAAGGGCTAAAATTGTAACCTTGCCCGTTATTGCAAAAGTATATTGGCCTCTGGACTAAATGTTATTTGCAAAAACCAATCAACGGACAAAAGGAAAACTACGTTAATCTTCTCTTGGGTAAGTTTACTTTTCACTTCAAGAGTGACCATATAATGTTGACCCTACCAACCTCGTAGAGTTAAAGGGGTAGTACAGTTTTGGTAAGGCTGAACTTAAGTAACCAAAACCTGCACAGTACCATTACAAACTAATATTTATAACCCCACCATGCTCGAAAGGTATACAAAAATATAAACGACTAAGTAAAAAATAATGATTAAATAAAGAGATCATCAACAACTATTTAAAAACCACTTTTGAAAATTTTTGAAAAAGTGTAAGCATTTTTAAATTTTTTTCAAAAAACCATCGTATTTATTTGGGGCCCAAATAAATACGATCGGATATATTTATTGATATTTCAGCCATTTCTGAACCGATTTTGACCAAATAAAGTTGATTCTGCCATTAAAATTGCATGTTCTTTCAAATTCAACACTCAGTTTTTCATTACCTCACGAAAAAATTTGTGTTGTGCAGCGCCCTCTCTCCCAAAACTGAACTACCCCTTTAATCTATTAACATGTTCAATTTGTCATCTTGTATCTTTTCCCTCATGACACATGTAATAGGAAAGTACCGCGTTTTTGGCGTACGATAAGTTTGTGTAAAAGATTACAATTAGCTGATACACGCGTCAACCGGTGTCATCCACGGTGTAAACAGAATAATACAAACAACGGCGTACGTACTAAACATGCTAAAGGGGTACTAACGGGGTGGTTGCAGATTTTCTGGAGCCATTTTTTGGTTTTATAAATGTATTATAATCACATAACTTACTGTATGAACATCTACTGTGGCATCTTGGTGCATGTTTGGGGGAGAATTGATGATAAACGTCAGTTTTGACAAATTCAAAAGTTATGGCTCACAATGTATAGTTAAACAAAAAATAACACATAAAAAAAGATTCTTGACTCACTATTAATGAAGTAATGATTGAAAGTACATGTATCTGAAATTTTGTATCATTTTGGGGGCTTAGCCAGATTAATCGGCGTGATTATATTTCAAACGAAAATGGAGACATTGCCTTTTGAAAATAAAGAAATACGTGTAACAATGTCATTTTTGACACAACCTGCCCTCACATTATTCCACCATGAACCCCAAAACCGCCTCCCCCTTGGACCTTGGTCATGTTAATGTCTTTATTATTCTATAATATATTAGGCATTTAAATCACAAGCATCTAAAATAACAGAAGAGATATTGACATTTGCAAATGAGGAAAAACGTACAATTTTCAACCTGCCCTCATCACCCCCCCCCCCCCCTTCCAACCCACCCAGACTGCCACAGGTTTAAGCCTGACTTTGCAAATTATGCCACTTAAATCTGTGTAAACAAAATGATACAGAATGGTTTACTCTCGTCCTAGAGGATACCGCATTCCAATTTCATGAGTGATATTCTTATTTTCTAATTATCCTGATGATGCTGCACTGTTCAGATGAATAGATTCATGCATTACACAATCATGTCACGGGAAAGTTACTTACCGCGTCGATCATGAATTCTCATTGAATCTTCTTCCTTTTTTTTTTGCTGAATGTGTGGAAATATCTTATTTTGTTTTCTTTGTCGAAAACGGTATTTATTTTGTTCGCAAACCACTTGTAGGGCCAACTTCGTACTATTGTATGAATAGTAATACGTTGGCTTTACTCGACGTTCTTCCATCGTTATGTCTTAACCAACTGTCTACAATATACCGTGTATAATGTTCCTGTTGTAAATATATACATATATAGGAACATAACTCTTTTATAACTTTTGATAGAGTCGTATAAAAAAAATAAGATGAGGCTAGACGTTTTCATCACCGTGTCTTTTCGGATTGTTGTGATATTTGGGATTATTATCGTATCACCAGTTCGAGGAGAGGCATCAACACTGACTTGTAAGTACCATCATCTATGCATCATCCAGGCTTTACATTTGTGAAATGTATAATTATGTTGCTGATAGAACGATTTTCCATAAATAAAAGGAAATTGATCAACAAACCCCAATATAAGGAACATTATGTGCGCGTAGTTTATGATATAAAACTGGAATAATTGTTACCTCTTAATCTTACACATTGTTTTCCATAGATACTACCTTAGAAATATGTTGGCGAGACGAAATCTTGAAACAATTCTCGGTTATGAAATTATGAGCAGTTTTTTAGGGAGGTAATTACTTTATTGTGTTCGGTTTTTTTACAGTAATTGTATGGCATACATAACGTAGATCCTGCGGCAAATTTTTTTCCTGGACCAGTGATGTAATTGTTAACTGCTAGCATGGGTGAAATGTTCTTAAGGGAGTGAAAATTGTGCACGTCACATTCATATGATCGTGCATGTTGATCCGTTGATGGCCGCGTTATAGTTAGTATGTTTTCTATTTGTAGGGACTTTATAACTGATTTTAGATTATATTCGTGATTTCATTGAAGAAAAAAAAAGATTACTCTCAACATAATTGTCTTCTTGTTTAGAGAATAATGAAGTTCTTCTTCCAAATGGAATCCAATGGATCCAAAACAAGTAAGACAAGAAACTGGATTCTGCTGCTATTCGATCAACAATTGCGAATATTTTCAATCCTCGCGTAAATTCGTGGCAAAATAATGTAATGCATTGATGAAAAATGTCAGAAATATTGTCTACACATCTCTGCATTTTCTTTAAATATAATATAATGTTTACACCATATTTATTATTTGTGTATTTATTACTCCTTATTACTCCTTATTTTATCACTTTCTTTTAGATCAAGTTCGATTGTATGGTGCGGGAACGAATGAGACGAGTCACGGAATTCTCCAGATTCGCTCAATAAGAACCGAAGATCTTGATCATGATGACAACCCATCCTGGCAGTTCATGGCTCCAGACGCCATCGGCCTCACCGGCGGGCGGCTGGCGTGCATGCGGCTCGGATTCCCGTTCGTCTGTAGGACGGGCTCGACGACCATCACCGACATCGCCGAAGGCTCGATCACGGACGATGACGTGTTCGGACTGGACGTTCGGTGTGAGGGAACTGAAATGTCGCTCGCGGACTGTCCGACCACCACGCGTCAGCAGCAACAACAGCAGCATGTGGTCGGCGTTGAAAACACGACGTTTGCCCGCGAAGTCCTCACTGTTACATGTGCTAAATGTAGGTGTTGTTTTTTGAAGGCCAGAAATACAAATAAAATAATGATATAAAAATGCACGGTTTAAGTTTGTATCCTCCGTTCTGCTACATATTGGTATTCATATCTGTATTCAATCGAATACACGAGATATGATAAACAACCTAGATTTATATTGAATCATATAGATTCAAATATATATTCAATATAGACTGCAAATAAAATATTGAACATTTTTGTATTATTATAATGAATTATAATGCATCAATGATAACTCATACAATCGTGGAAAGTATGTTTTGTTGTTTTATCTGATCTGTTTCAATCAGTATAACTTCTAATTACACGACATGACATAATCATTTAGTCACATGCTGTCACAAATATATACCTAAATGTTGGGATCTTTAATATTCATTCCTCTACTCCAAATTTCCAAAGCCGACGACATCGGCGTGCAACTTCGGAACGGTCCCTCCGAGTATCAAGGCGCGGTCGAGTACCGGTGCTCCCCGGCCGAAGACTGGCACAACATCTGTTTCGACGATTTCTACCCTTCGGCCGCCGATACCGCCTGCCTGCAACTGGGGTACGGGGGAGCCGTAGGGGAGCCGACAGTAGCTCAACCTACAGCAGCCGTGGGTGATACTGGCTTCTTCTGCACCGCTGGGGGTGGCCGAGAGGACCACCTGTTTGCCTGTCTGATGGCAGATACCGGTTGTCTTTCAGGGCGTGCCGCGTCGGTGAGCTGCGGACCAAGTACGTATTAAACATTATTCTAGAGAGTATTGAGATTCTTTTAGCTAATACGTCATAATTTACCAGGTCCCTGTATAGGCAATTAAGCGATTAGCATTTTGTATTCATGCATGAATTCGCGCGATAGATTATTATTGAATCGCGTGTTTTGTGTAATCAGTTAATCGCATACTCATTCAGTGGTCATTCTTATAATTTCAAGGCCAAAAACCTTTTAAGATTATGTTCATGCATAGGGCTAGTACAGTGTCTGTGTCAACAACATTTCTACTAATCCGGAAAGTGTGTTGCTAGTCATAGGCTGGAGTAGATATCTGCACCTGATGTAAGATTAAAATCGTTAACATAAATAAAATACTTCTCAAATACTTTGTCAACTTACTTCAATCTGCTAACCAAGCGATGCCTTTCTCTCAACAGATCGCAGCGGGATGAATGGATTACCCTCTGCTATACTTGGAAGCATACTGCATGGAAACACGTGGATATCTTGAAACAAACTGTGTGCAGGATATCGGTGCGACTCACTGCGAGCTGATCTGACTTTCATGCTGAATGTGATATTTCGATCACTCTCACTCTGTTGCTTTGAATGCATTTTTTATAATATGTTTACAGTTGGTAGTTTGGTACAACCGCTTGATTGACCTGCAAGAGGTACTGTGGCAACGCATCGCGGGCATGATGTCGATACGAGTCACTGCGAGCTCTTTAATTGTGACTGCTATTACGACATATTTTATGACGGTTTAGTATTTCGATCACATTATTGTTCTTATGAATTTTATTTCGTTTATTTACAGAGATCAGGGTAGAAAGTGACATTTATTACGGTTTAGCATTTCGATCAAATTATTGTTTTTAATGCATTTATTTCATTTATTTACAGAGATCGGGGTTGGGGGTGAAGAGATGACGCTCTGCGACGCTTCAATGACCTGCAAGGGGCACTGTGGCAATGCAACGCAGGAAGGATGTCGGTGTGACAGTCAGTGCAAGCTCTTTAACAACTGAGGTTAAGACTTTTATATTCATGCTGAATGTGAAATTTCACTCTCACTTTGATTGTTATTTTATGAATTTACAGAGATCAGGGTTGGGGGTGAAGAGATGACGCTCTGCGACGCGTCGATGACCTGCAAGGGACACTGTGGAAACGCAACGCGGGCAGGATGTCGGTGCGACAGTCAATGCGAGCTCTTTGACGACTGCTGTTACGACTTCCACGCGGAATGCGATCATGATAGTTCCACTCTCTCTGGATATTCGTCCGAGAGCATTCATGGTCTCGCTGAACAGACAATCGATGGCATGACTCCTTGGGACATGGCGTTGTACTCGTGCCACAAGCCTCTTGGTGGCCTGAGTCGCATCTACGACAATGCCGAGTGGTTCTTGTTCATCCGAACGTGTCCGACGTCAACCGACAAGACTCTCCGGGAATATTGCGAAGTCCCGAGCTCCGAGGATGACGTCATTCGAAATTTGCCAGTCTTTGACGAGAATGGTGACGTCTACTTCAACGTCTTCTGCGCGGTTTGTCGGGGTCAGCAACTGAGTGCTTTGACTCCCTGGATGATTGCGTCCGAACCGGAGGAGAGCTTCTACGTCGGCGACAACCGGGTGCACTACGTTGTCCTGCCCCCGCTCGGGAATCTAGGAAGGACGCGCCCATGTTACGTTCCCGATTCGGTGGTAGAGACATGCCCGAGTTTTCACGCTAACTCTACGTTGGAGAAAGCGTGTTTGGCTTACCAGGCGCCGGTAGTGCACAGGGGGTTCGACAAGGTCTATCGTAACCCGCATTGCTTACGATGCCAGACGATGGTGTCCAGAGAACTCCCTATTGAATACTGCACGGGCTGCGAGTGCCAGGGTGCACCGTGCTTCCTGGTGTGCCCTGACGACAGGTCTGGAAGACTGACGTCCGTGACGCTGCTTTTCGACTTCTTTAATGCCGAAGGCGTGGAGTGCACAGGGGTAGGGGAAGTGTACGATATGTTCCTGAAGAAATGCCGGGTGCTGATTTGCCCCAGCGATACAACCTTCATCCAGGATTCTTGCGTTCCTGCGGAGACAATAAGCCCGATCGATTCTCTAAACAGCACTCTGAGTTGTCTTACCACCATGATATCAACAAGCCTTCCGGAAATAAATCAAATCATCATTGAGAGCAATTTCACCTCACGCCAAACCGTGGCGTACATATTCACTAATGACGTCAACTCTGCACAATCAGTTGATCTGACTCTGGAGGCCATATTTTCTTCTCTTGAAGAACAACAAGTGATGCTTTGCAATATCAGCCGAATCTTGTTGATGGCGCCCTCGCCGTTCAATGAAACAACGCCAGACGATTGCAATCATCTTCTCTATGCATTCATCTTCGAGGATGTGTCGGTGAGTGCACTAACAAACAGTTATTTGGACTTGAATGGAACTCAACTACTTTTCAGTGACTATGTCTACGACCGGAACTCTTCGAAATACGTGAGTAACGGTGAACCATCAGAGTCTTGCTGGTTTCAGATACTGAACACGTTGCTCTGTGAATTGCAACTCGTACCTGAGGAGGACTACGTGATCGCAAATTCCAATGTCATAACCCACCTTACTTCTGGTGCAACATTGAACCCGGAGGACTATTTCCTGTTACACAACGGGAGCTTGGTGGTCTGCGTGGGATCACTCGAAGGTGTGCTCGATATCCAGAGCATTGTCTACATGATTGGTGCAAGTGCATCCGTCCTGTTCCTTTTAGCGACGCTCGTGACTTACGCCACCTTCCCCCAGCTCAGGAACGACGCGGGGAAGTGTCTGATGAACGTCGCCTTCGCGCTGCTTGGCGCCAACCTAATCTTCGTGCTGAACCCGCTGTTGAGTCTCGATCCGCTCCTCTGCTCGATCACGGCTGCCCTCGCTCACTTCTTCTGGCTGGCGACGTTCTGCTGGATGAACGTCGTCGGCTTCAACATGGCGCGCGCGTTCGGCTGGTACCGCTCCACGCTGAAGACCAGCGGCGCCGCATGTTCAACCAGAACGTTCGTATCATACGCCCTCTACGGTTGGAGCGTGCCGTTTGTATTCGTTGCCGCCTGCGTGTACATCCACATTTGCCAGTGCGTCAATTTTGATTTCCAATATGGCGGACCGCTTGTGTGTTGGATTGAAGGTGACCGGCGAGCTTTGATGCTGACGGTGGGGATACCGATCTATTGTTCCGTGTTCATCAACGTCCTGCTCCTGGCGTCGACGACGACGTCGCTGATCAGACACAGAAGGCAGGGGCGATCACTGAGAGCAAACCAGACTTTCATCTTCAGGGAAAACCTGACAATTGTTGCCAAGGTGAGACATTCTAGGAATGATTATAATTTGAAGTTATTTAAGAATTAGCTGTCGTGATATTAAAAACCTAAATTTAACTAAATTTTGGTTGCTTGCAGTGAATACATTGGTATGATTTCAGATCTTCATTGGTTAATGTTAGTGACAACACGGGAAGAAAAGCCATATTATCTTTTTATTTAAAAACGTCTAAAATTATGCAAATTGAGAGAGAGAAGGGCGCTAAGTCATGTTTGGGCTACTGCTAAAAAAAAATTCATCTCTTCATTATTTATGAAAAATATTCCCAAAATTAGAAATAAGTATTCTTTGACAAGTTGGCATGACATGGAGAAAGCTCCGACCTATACAAGATGGTATGCAGAACGGTATTTACCAAATTTAGCCCCTAATTTGTATAACCCCCTGCTTAACCTCTTAAAGCTCCACAGACAAGAAAACTACCTCAAAATTGTGTTTTACTGTATCTAAGGTAGATTTTCATGAAGATTACTAATAAAAACATCTTTTCCTTGTGGGAAAACCCGGTAAAATAAAAAATTAAATCAACTTGTAAATTCACATTAGGAACCCCCGTAAAAAAAATGAGTCCGGGCGAAGAAAAATGACGTCATCTTTGTGACGTCACATAAGGACAATCGCAGTAGACGTACACGCTGAGTGCATCTACTCACGTTGACATAGAGATATTATTTCGATTTTTGCCAATATTTGCAAACATTTGTTTAAGTTTATATCATGGAGGATCCACACTCAGATGTGTTGCTGCATCCTGCTACAATGCATTTCTTGGGCATTTCAGTTAAGCCTCAATTTTCAAGTAAATACGAGTTTGTTTTACTAGCAAGTCAAAGACTCTGCATGTAAACCATGCACATTCGAACTTTGAACTCCGTGTTGTGGTCCTCATGTGACATCATGACCCGATGGGCACGTACACACGCGCGCGCTCCGCTATAAATAACTTTTTTAGGAGTATGGAACACCGATGCGAAAACAAGCCAAAAAGTTGCATGAAATTTACCTTTTTTGACCATCTTAAGGTTTTCTTTGAAAAAAGAGTGTGGTATATCAATAAAGGCACATATTCAAAGCTATAAACCTGAATCAAAGCCGGGATTTCACTATACCTTTAACTCTTACCCGACGGGCAATGGTTCATATCGCTCAGAAATATAGCAGCATACGGTACTAAAAATGGCTCTCTGGACTTATAACATGTTTACCATTACATTTTGGTTGTTTGTTTTTCCCTCCTCTCTATTGACAGCTCTCTGTCATCCTCGGTACAGCGTGGTTGTTCGGAGTCGTCTACAGTTTCACCAATGACGTCATCGTCATGTACATGTTCGTCATCCTGACCTCGCTCCAAGGCGTTTTTCTTTTCCTCTTCTTCGGGATGACTCGTAGAATACGACGCATGTGGAGGGCGAAGCTCCGCGGCGACAAAAGCAAGTTCGACGTGTCCGTATACGTCATCAGGACACCGACGACATCAAGATCGCCCCGCGACTCGATCTCGGCTACGACGACGTTATGACAATGATGAATATGCTTCTTTCGTTTGGACCTCCGCGATGACTAAAGCAATGCCGACGTGTCCGTCTACGCCGACGACATCAAAGTCGCCCCGTGACACGATTTCGGCTTCGACGACGTTATGACAATTATGAACGTGCTAACTTCGTTTGAACCTCCGCTGGGACAAAATAATTGTCGACTTGTCCGTGTCCCTCATCAGGATACCGATATCATCGAGATCGCCCCGTGACTCGTTATGATAAGGATAAATGTGCTATTTTGGTTTAGGCTTCCGTTTTGTTAAAACGGTTTCACGGGTTCGGTCCCCAAACCCAGGAAATGCATCGATATGCACAACATTTGTCCCCACATTCGCAGAATTCTACCCTTTTTTATACCGATTTTAATGGAACCTGAACACTATCTCGAGCACTTGTTTTATATCAGCGCTTTATAAATCGAAACATTATTATTATCATTACAAATCTGACAGAAGGGAATTCTCTCAATGGAGTTGATCCTGTTAAGAGAGTTTTAATGTCAATATAAGGAAACGGTTCGTGGGTTTAGTTCAGTATTAAGGATTTGATTTTTACTGTAAAGCATCATTCACCATATAGAAGCGGCTCATGTTGAGTGCGAATGCATTATTTTGATATTTTCAATATAGGCTACAGTATTCTGCATAATATATAATTCCAACAATCACACCTTTAACCTTTCTTAACCACCAATGAAGGAAAGAAACGAGGTAGACGATTTGGATATAATGATGTTTAATTATTATCGTTTATCAAGTATATATTAAAGTGATCCATTAAGGTTATACTTTTATCCCCAAAGTATCCCATATAGTTTCATTTCATATTATACCTACAAGTAATTGGCAGAAAAATCACAATCTTTGACCAAAAAGTACACATAAGAATAAATTTAAAAGAAAAAAAACAAAGATATCGTTCAGATTACCATCAAGTTCACAATTCCTCCGCCAAATGTATATAGAGATATTGAAATGACCATCATTGGGTTGTGCGTGACAGACTATCGAACAAATATACATTACCTGATTACGACCAGCATTATGACATTGAAGTGAAAAAAAACACATTTCTTTTACCGATAGACACTATACCGTACCAATAATCTTCAAAATAATACACAATTTCCGGTCCTTTATAAAAATATGAACCATCATTAAATTGTGCGTTCCGATTATCGTACAAAATGTTGTCAATACATTTGATGACAATTAAAATCAAAATTATATATGTTACAGAAAGATATGATATGATTCTGACTAGCATAAAGTTTACAATTCCTCCGCCAAATGTAGTATTCAAATGACCATCATTGAATTGTGCATGTCAGGTTTAATATCGTACAAATATCATAATTATTACGAAAAGCATTATGATGGCAAAGAAGTGAATAAAGAAAAATCATTATACAGATTCACATAGTACTATTCCATACCAATAATCTTCAAAATAATACACAATTTTCCGGTCCTTTATTAATGAAATATGAACCATCGTTAGATTGTGCGTTCCGATTATCGTACAGAATTTTTTCAATAAATGTGATAATGAAAATTAAAATCAAATATTCTACATTTTACAAACAGGTATTTTATTATGATATCGTTCCGATTAGCATCACGTGCACAATTCCTCCGCCAAATGTAGAAATATACACATTACCATCATTGAAATATGCGTGACAGTTTATCGGGCAGAATACGAATTAAATTATTAAGTTTACAGTTTTACATCAACATTACAACAACCAAGAGAGATATAATTCCGATCAACATCAAGTTCTCAAGCAAATGTACAAATATTATTCACCATCATTTGAATTGTTGGGTCAGATTATCGGCATAATATAGCAATTAATAATATCATGATATAAATTAAACATCAAACCTTTCTTATTTTACACCAAAGCAAGATATCGTTCCGACGATTATCATGCAATTTCACGATTCCTCCGCCAAATGTAGATACAAATATCAAACAGGCCATCATTAAATTGTACTTGTCAGGCACCGGGCAGAATAATTATGGCGATCAATATAATAATGACAATATAATCAAACGTTTACAAATAATGACAGATTTATGTAATTCCGATTATCACGAAAGACCCGAATTCTTCCGCCAAATGTAGATACGAATATCATCAAACGTATACAAACAAAATACTGATAGTTATAATATTACCGATTATCACTGATTATCGTCAAGCTCGCAAATTCTCCGGCAGATGTATAATTATACAAAGACCATCAGTGAATTGTGCGCGTCGGATTATCAGCAGAATATAGCAAACAATAATTATCGCGATATGAAAATAAACATACAGAATATGCAGAAACATAAAAGTGAGATATCGTTCCGATTATCAAGCAAGTTCACAATTCCTCCGCAAAATGTAGAGATATCAAAAAGGCAATCATTGAATTGTGCGTGTCAGGCTATTGGACAGATAATTGCAATGATGACAATAAAACATACATTTAAAAACAAAAGACACATATAATTAAGATGCATCAAGTTACCATTTTCAGGCAAATGTACAGATAATAAGAAGATAATCATTTAATTGTGATGGTCAGATTAACGGATAAAACTATGGCGATCAGTACTATGATCACATTAAAGGGATCTAGTAACTTTGTTTACATGTGCAAAAAGTGATGAGTGGTTGATACAATGTATATTGTTGTAATTTGATATGTCCACTGGGTGTTGTGTGAAAATTTCAAGTTAAATGAACGTTATATGGCCGAGTAATGAGCAAAAATGCATAGTGATATTCACTAACTCATTGCACTCACTTTGTACACGGTTTTCGCGGTCCAGTGGATAATTTAACATCTGAACACTTCAGTCGTAAATATCTTTTTAACGAAAGCGGGGACATTTGAAAAACCGTAACCTGTCCCATGCTTTTATTGTTAATACGAATACAACAGGGTATGAGGGAACCGCTAGAATTCCAATTTGATGTTGAGGATTACAACAATATACATTGTATCAACCACTCATCACTTTTTGCACATGTAAACAAAGTTACTAAATCCCTTTAAAGTGAAAATTCCTTTAACATAGTTTTAGGACACAATTAAATGTACCAATAATCTTCAAATACACATTATATTTCTGGTAATATGTTAATGTAATACATTGATAAAAGAACCACCATCGACTTGTGCGAGACAGAGTATTGGACAAAATATCCCTACGATATACATCAAGGTCGCTATTTCTCCAGCAAATGTAAAGTTACCATGGTTATTAAAAAAGACAATCGTTTAATTATGCAGGTCAGATACTCGGGCAAAATTCTGGCAAACAATAAATCCATTTTACAAAAACTTAGGACGCAATAATGTTCCGATAATCTTCAAATACACGATTTCCGGTCCTACATCAAAGTATTATATACAGATAATCGAACCATCATTGAATTTCATGATTTTTATGCCTCCGCAACGAAGTAGCCGGAGGCATTATGTTTTCGGGTTGTCCGTCCGTCCGTACGTACGTCCGTACGTACGTCCGTACGTCCGTACGTACGTCCCGTTCTCGTGATCGCGTTATCTCAAGAACCGATTAACGGATTTTCACCAAACTTGGGTCATGTATGTATCTTGGGGGGCCAATGATCTGATTAGATTTTGGGGTCATGAGGTCAAAGGTCAAAGGTCACAGAGCTCATTATATATGCAAAAATAGCTCGTGATCGCGTTATCTCAAGAACGGATTGATAGATTCTGACCAAACTTGGTACATGTATGTATCTTGGGGGGCCAATGATCTGATTAGATTTTGGGGTCATGAGGTCAAAGGTCAAAGGTCACAGAGCTCATTATATATGCAAAAATAGCTCGTGATCGCGTTATCTCAAGAAGGGATTGACAGATTCTGACCAAACTTGGTACATGTATGTATCTTGGGGGGCCGATGATCTGATTAGATTTTGGGGTCATGAGGTCAAAGTTCAAAGGTCACAGAGCTCATTATATATGCAAAAATAGCTCGTGATCGCGTTATCTCAAGAACGGATTGACTGATTCTGACCAAACTTGGTACATGTATGTATCTTGGGGGGCCAATGATCTGATTAGATTTTGGGGTCATGAGGTCAAAGGTCAAAGGACACAGAGCTCATTATATATGCAAAAATAGCTCGTGATCGCGTTATCTCAAGAACGGATTGACTGATTCTGACCAAACTTGGTACATGTATGTATCTTGGGGGGCCAATGATCTGATTAGATTTTGGGGTCATGAGGTCAAAGGTCACAGAGCTCTTTATATATGCAAAAATAGCTCGTGATCGCGTTATCTCAAGAAGGGATTGACAGATTCTGACCAAACTTGGTACATGTATGTTCCTTGGAGAGCCAATGAACTGATTAGATTTTGGGGGTCATGAGGTCAAAGGTCAAAGGTCACAGGGCTCATTATATGTAAAAGTAGCTTGAGATTGGAAATCTCAAGAACTGAATATCAGATTTCAATCCAACTTGATACCTGAATGTATAATAGGGAAGAGTGCAAGGGTCAAGGTCACTTATAGCTCATAATTGTGATACGTCAAGATCTAAAAGACAGAGTACCATCAAAATTGAGTTGACAGAATTAATTCTGTGTACATGTTGATTTGGACATAAATCAATTGCGTAATGGCGGAGGCATCATTTTCGACTGCGCGCAGTCGAAGATCCATCTAGTTAAGAATGTTATAATGAAACATGTACCATCGAAAAGAATGCAATGCATTTTTTGAGGATATATAAATCTAATAATGAACTATCATTGAATTTTGCAATTTGTAAGACATTGACATGACGTAATGTATCTATAAATATATAATTATGAACAAATATGGAAGAAAACAGATAATCATAATATTTCAAATATTTGTCAAATCCTAAATATACGTGAAAGGATCATCATGATTTGTAGAGTGTTCATAAAATACACAAAATGGTCATGGTAATGGAAAACATTGTTTGTATGACATTGACAATGAAAGTTTAAATACATCTTATATATTTCTTAAATTATGCAAATAATATGAAGTATAATTGGAATTCTATTCATAATAATGAAGTACAAGTAGAAGAGGGTTAGCATTTCCGAGTGTCTCGGACAGGGCATTCACACACAAGGTATTCAGTAATGAACTGTTGGGATAGTGGGTTCGCTCTAAATGACAAGGTTTTATTAAAGGTTGTGAAGCTCAAGGCCTTTTAATTTCTTAATAAAATCAACGAAAATGCTTCATCGCTTCATCATGATATTGAATGGCCACCCCGTTCCCCGGACCTTACTCCATGCGACTTCTTTCTGTGGGCTTATCTAAAGAGACACATCTTCTCAAGACCACCACAGGACTTAAGCCCTCCGCACACAGAGCCGACTCGACCCGATCCGACTGGTCTTCAGTCAGGCTAGAGTGGCTTTCCCTCAGTCGTAGCCGATTCAACATGTTGAATCGGCCTCGAATGATCTCCGACATGCTCTTGACCGGAAAAATGGAGTCCTGAGGCAACGTATACTGAGCTGAACCACTCGAGTTCTGTGTGCGGAGGGCATTAAACAACCTCAGACAGCGCATCATCCAAGAAGTCGACATGCTTAGAAAGACTCAAGGTGTGGAAAGGTCTTTCAGAGAGAGGAGGAACAGGGCGGAAATTTGTGCTCTTTGTGATGGTGGGCATGCTGAAGGAATTGGACCATGAATCAGTGCAGGACAAATAAAGGTAAGAAACAAAACTTCTACATTCAAATATAACTCATAATGATACTGGAATATGGCCTTCACATAGGGGGTAATTGGGTGAAGTTGTCTTTTGAAAAAAACTGTAAACAGACGCATCCATTCATGATGGAACAAGACAACTGCAAACTTGGACACGGGTAGTTTTTGTTTGACTTGGGATAATAAGGTCGCGTTCGATGAAGCGTGAAGCGATCAAACTGTATGATTTATCATTGTAAAGGCAATTTCCCAAGCTTTAAAAAGGGTACCACCACCCAAAATAATATCCTTATAAATGAAAGGTACAGTGGCGTAGACAGGTTCTTACACCTGGGGGGGATGATTTGCCGTTCACTGGACCAAGACCAATTTGTTCGCGGCCGAGACCACCTGCCGAAATATTTCGAGACCAAGTGGCTCAGTGGGCGGGGGGGGGGGGGGGGGGGGGGGGGGGGGTGGATGTTAAGATGGTCGTGACCAGGCGGGCCGGAAGCAGTTTTGGATTGGGGGGGGCAAAACCTATGGGGGCTCACGATTTTGTGTGTTTAGGGGCTCATGCCCAACCAAACTCACAGTGCTGCCAACTTAAAATTGACTGTATCTGGGAAAGCGTGTTATGATTTGATCGACCAGAAATTTTAATATATTTTCACGAAGAAAACAAATAATTGACACACTAATAAATATGCACCCCAACACAGGGAGCGAAATTACTGAGCGGGGGGAGGGTGTGGGAGGGGGGTGTCCCCCCTCCCACGGTAGGGAGATTTTGGACTTGAAATTGTGCAATTTGGTGCTTACCTAGATAGGAAATTCGGGCTTAACATTGACTGTATCTGGGAAAGCGTGTTATGATTTGATCGACCAGAAATTTTAAATATATTTTAAAGAAGAAAACAAATAATTGGCACACTAATGAATATGCACCCCAACACAAACACAAATATTGTATTTATATTTAGCGTCATACACAGTTCCAACATCACCATATGCCACATTATGTATGATCTAACAACTTAGCATATTGCCAAGAATGTGTCCCGAGGGGCGAAGCTCCCACGGAGAAGATTTTGCATTTATATAATATACTTGAAATGGTGCAATTTGGTGCACGTCACACAAGCAGCCAGAGCAATACCAGCCTACACTGGAACTACGTGGCCCGGTATACAGAAAACAAAAACTCACCCAAGACCAGTACCATACGCAAGTTACACAACAAACTGAGATATTCTGTTCGCGCGCGAAGCGCGCAGCTAAAATTGAAAATGGATGTATAAATTACTTTTTTAACGTTAGAATTAACAAGTCTTAGCTCATACAACTAATGTTTTCTTTCCCACTCGTATACAGATACATACAGAAAAAAATATATCATTCCCTAAAACCTGGGGGGGATGATTGTACACGTCATCCCCCCACCTTGTGAGGTGGGGGGGATGCATCCCCCTCATCCCCCCCGTTGTCTACGCCCCTGGAAAGGTAACATCTTTAGTAGTTCATTCCATCAACAAGTTCATAAAAATATGTTTCCAGAAAAAATATATATAATTGGAAAACGCATCACCATTCATGGGTCTGCATGTACGAAGACTACCTTTGTCCAGAGTGAACGAATCGTCCGGGATTCTATTGTCTCCTAACGTAAGCGTGAATGGAATAGGCGCACTCGCAAACGTTTGGCGCGTACGGAACCATGAAATAATAATTGTTCCGTAAGTGGTGGTAATTATGAAATAATAATGGTTCCGTAAGTGGTGGTAATTAATTGCATTGTTTATAAATTACACAACCCTTTGCAAAATGTTGGGTCTACTTGATATCACAAAACGGTACCAAAACATATAATGATGTGTTCTTCATCGCCTGGTTGTCCCAATTGAGGATATATAAGCTATTAAGGTATGGTTTCGTTTTTGTTTTACTCGCAATGTATAGGAGGCCATTTGTCGACACCTGTATGTATCCTTTGCCTGGAGCCTATGCTATTTTGCATTAAGGCGTTGCTCGCCCGGCAACCGACGAAAGAGAGCCCCGAATACATGGCCCACTTGAGGGGCACGGGTGGGCACGGCATGAAAGGTCGATTATTATACACTAATCGTGTTACCTACTCGATCACGTCCTTCTTGGAGGTAGCCTGCCCGCTTGGGTTAGTCTTCCCTTCAAGCTGTCATATATCATGGGACAAGACACGGTTTCTGATTCCCCGAAGATGGCGTAAAAGTCCTCTTACCCCATAAAACCGGGGCAGATATCATTTATACCATACAACTGGGGTAGATTCCACTTAACCCATATAACTGGGTTAATTACCACTCACCCCATACAACTGGGGTAGATTCCACTTCCACTTACCCCATACAACTGGGTTAGATTCCACTTAACCCATACAACTGAGTTAGATACCACTCACCCCATACAACTAGGTTAGATACCACTTACCCCATATAACTGGGATAGATTCCACTCACCCCATACAACTAGGTTATATTCCACTCACCTCATAAAACTGGGGTAGATTCCACTTACCCCATACAACTGGGGTAGATTCCACTTTATTACCCCATACAACTGGTTAGATATCACATAACCCATACAACTGGGTTAGATTCCACTCACCCATATAACTGGGGTAGATTCCACTCACCCCATATAACTAGGGTAGATTCCACTTACCCCATATAACTAGGGTAGATTCCACTCACCCCATATAACTGGGGTAGATACCACTTACCCCATATAACTGGATTAGATTCCACTTACCCTATATACAACTTGGTTAGATTCCACTCACCCCATATAACTGGGGTAGATTCCACTCACCCCATATAACTGGGGTAGATTCCACTCACCCCATATAACTAGGGTAGATTCCACTTACCCCATATAACTGGGTTAGATTCCACTTACCCCATATAACTGGGGTAGATTCCACTTTTCCCCATAAAACTGGGTTAGATTCCACTTACCCCATATAACTTGGATAGATTCCACTTACCCCATATAACTGGGTTAGATTCCACTTACCCCATAAAACTGGGTTAGATTCCACTTACCCCATATAACTTGGATAGATTCCACTTACCCCATAAAACTGGGTTAGATTCCACTTACCCCATAAAACTGGGGTAGATTCCACTTACCCCAAACAAGTGGAGTAGATTCGAACGTTGCAAGTGGGTCATACAACTGACCCGTTGTTTTCCCTTAATAGTAAATATTAAAGGGGACCACCAGGCAAAGAACAACACATAAATTATGTTTTGGTACCGTTTTGTGATATCAAATAGATACCCAACATTTTTTCAAAGGGTTGTGTAATTCATTAAGATTGCAATTAATTACTTACAAACTACTTACGGAACCATTATTATTTCATGGTTCCGTACGCGCCGAACATTTGCGGGTGCGCCAATTCTATTCGCGCGTACGTTTGGAGATGATAGGATCCCTGACGATTCGTTCGCTCTGGGCAAAGGTACTAAAGTCTTCGTACATGCAGACCCATGAACGTATGCTTTAGAATGGTGATGCGTTTTCCAATTATTTATATTTTTTCTGGATACATATTTGCCTGAACTTGTTGATGGAATGGACTACTAAAGATGTTACTTTTCATTTATAAGAATATTATTTTGGGGTGATGGTACCCTTTAATAGACAAAACAAGCCAGCAATTCTTCTCCTATAGGCGCATCATAAAACGAATTATGTACAGTTTGCAATTACCCTGTATAGCCGAGCTGCCTGCAAGCAGGCGCATCAAGCATATACAGGGTGGCCCAGAAGGATGCAACACCTACGATCGTTAATTTCATCAACATCATCGACCAAATGTCATTGTTTTTTGTTTGATTGGGTAGAACATTCTTTTTCCAACAAAATGATACCATGAGCATTGATTTTGGGTAAGGTGTTTTTGAGAACGTGCCCCTTTATAGGCGCGATAGCGAACTCCAGTAGTTGGAATTTTAACTTCTTTGTATACCTTTTGTGTGAATGCGCCTTCGGAGACACTCGGAAATGATTAACCCTCTGAATACTTGTACGAGTGTTATGTAATAGAATTATACATTATAATCGGTTTTCTAATGCGGATCACTACATGTTGAATATAGGGTGTTTCTCATTATGCCCACAGTGTTTTCACAGTGTGCTCACAGTGTGCTCACAGTGTGTCAAGTGTTGATACTGTGAAAATGGATCCATTCGAAATGCGGATCACTATAATGTATAACATTGGGAATACAAAGTGTGCATCACAGCGTGCTCACATGTGTACTCACAGTCTGCTTATGTAGTGTGTTTATGGTAACAGTGTGCTCACAGTGTGCTCACAGTCTGCTTATGTAGTGTGCTTACGGTAACAGTGTGCTCATAGTGTGCTCACAGCGTGTTCACAGTGTGCTCACAGTCTGCTTATGTAGCGTGCTTATGGTAACAGTATGCTCACAGTCTGCTCACAGTCTGCTAATGTAGTGTGCTTATGGTAACAGTGTGCTCACAGCGTGCTCACATCGTGTTCACAGTGTGCTACAGCTTATGTAGTGTGCTTATAGTAACAGTGTGCTCACAGTCTTCTGCTAATGTAGTGTGCTTATGGTAACAGTGTGCTCACAGTGTGCTCACAGTCTGCTAATGTAGTGTGCTTACGGTAACAGTGTGCTCACAGTGTGCTCACAGTCTGCTAATGTAGTGTGCTTATGGTAACAGTGTGCTCACAGTCTGCTCACAGTCTGCTAATGTAGTGTGCTTATGGTAACAGTGTGCTCACAGTCTGCTCACAGTCTGCTAATGTAGTGTGATTATGGTAACAGTGTGCTCAGTGTGCACACAGCGTGCTCACAGTGTACTAACCTTATACTCACAGTCTGCTAATGTAGTGTGCTAATGGTAACAGTGTGCTCACAGCATGCTCACAGTGTGCTCACAGTCTGCTTATGTAATGTGCTTATGGTAACAGTGTGCTCACAGTGTGCTGATAGTGTTGATACTCTGAAAATGGATTGTGCTTAAAATGACGATCGACTTATTCATATTATTTAAATGAAATCTTATGATATTATCTTATCTTCAATCTTGTCTCGGCGTCGTTACAAACGGCCTAGACGTGTACGGCGCCCATGTGAACATTATCGAACTCCATGTACTGATGGCTGATGACGTCACCGCAACTCATGTCGCCTTCGTTCTCGATGAAGTCATCAATACTCTCGTAGAAATGGTAATCGTCTGGGTCTCGTACAAACTCTTCTATCTCGCTTTCGCTGTTCAGGCGATGATTCCTTTGAATGAAAAACAATCATTTTGTTAGTTCAAATTGAAGTTTTTTTTCTATCATCATATCTTGCATGTTAACGTAAACTAATGGTTGTATATAATTCATACACTATACGAACTTTTTTTAAGGGATTTCAGCTTTCGACACCGATAAGATTTTAAATTGGAATGATATGAAAACTGTATTTAAGCAAAACCTTCATAATTCTATTGTATATAACAAACAAATATTATCCACATTTGGTGGTATATTTTTTGTTATGTTATGATTTAAACATGGACTATTGTTCTAAATGCACCATTACCAAATAAACTAGAGCAACATTATAATTATCTGCGTTCACAAGATGTCTCTTGTTCACATGCGAACAAAATACGCCACTTGTTTGTGCCTAGCGGTGGTTAGTGCATTCAATCTTTAATGTACATGTACATCATGGTTAAGCCCTCTGCACACAGAGCCGACTCGACCCGATCCGACTGGTTTTTAGTCGGTTCAGCTCAGTATTCGTTGCTTCAGGACTCCTGTTTTGCCAGTCAAGAGCTGATTCAACATGTTGAATCGACTACGATTGAGCTAAGCCGACTCTAGCCTGACTTAAAACCAGTCGGATCGGGTCGAGTCGGCTCTGTCTGCAGAGGGCTTTAAGCCCGCGGCGCAGACAGAGCCGACTCGACCCGATCCGACGGGGTTTCGGTCAGGCTAGAATCGGTTTCGCTCAGTCGTAGCCAATTTATCATGTTGAATCGGCCTCGAATGATGTTCGACTGGCTCTTGACCGGCAGAACAGGAGTCCTGAGGTAACTGAGCTGAACCGACTTAAAACCAGTCGGATCGGGTCGAGTCGGCTCTGTGTGCGGAGGGCGTAAGATCCAAACCTTCTTTGCTGATAGAGTAGGAATGCGATGATGCCGCCTAGAGTTGGAAATATCTGGGCTGCCATGACGATGAGAATGATGGAGGTCTCTGACCGATGATCAGGCCCCTCAGTCACATGATTGTCCGCGTGGCCATGGTTAGTGGGTGCTGGCATTGATGTCTGGGTGGCTTCTTCTCTTCTTCCCCACGTTGGCATGATTGGCGTAAAGGTGCCTTTGGTATAACAAGAACATGATATTTGTGTCAGTCTTCCAATTAATTTTGTATTCTATTTATTTATATATCGATCGACCTATGTATCTATCTATCTATCTATCTATCTATCTATCTATCTATCTATCTATCTATCTATCTATCTATCTATCTATCTATCTATTAATCTATCTATAAATATATATTTTTGATATATAAGCGAAAGGTGAACTAATACATACAGCTTTTAGTTTCTTCCAATATTTAAATAATGCAAAGAATAATCATAAATCATAAATGGTTGAGAAAGAAGAATGATAGGCGTAGCTTAATAAACATTGTATCTCCCTTTAATCCTCCAAATGAAAAAAGGCACTGGTCGAAAAATTGGTCTCCGCCAGGACTCGAACCCGGGTCTCCAGCTTGGAACGCTGACGCCTTAACCACTAGGCCACGGGGACCGTGTGATTGAAGACAGATCCAAATTCAGGTCATTAGCAAGCCAATCTCTCGGCCCTTTGTACTCAATTAATTCATGGGGAGGGAGTTACGAACAATGCAAGCCGCCTGTACTTCAGCTGGATCACAAAGGAGTGATTCGAGTATTAGTTAGAACATATATATATAAGCGAAAGGTGAACTAATACATACAGCTTTTAGTTTCTTCCAATATTTAAATAATGCAAAGAATAATCATAAATGATTGAGAAAGAAGAATGATAGGCGTAGCTTAATAAGCATTGTTCCTCCCTTTAATCCTCCAAATGAAAAAAGGCACTGGTCGAAAAATTGGTCTCCGCCAGGACTCGAACCCGGGTCTCCAGCTTGGAACGCTGACGCCTTAACCACTAGGCCACGGGGACCGTGTGATTGAAGACAGATCCAAATTCAGGTCATTATATTTTTGATATATATATATTTATATTCCACATACTAAGAATCTTGCTCTACGATTGGTCAAAAGTTCGCCCATCATTGATGGGAGAAGAAAAGTTCGTTACACTGTGAACTATCTTGGGTGAAAGTGCGTTGCACTCACTACTATTTTCGGTGAAAGTGCGTTGCACTCACTACTATTTTCGGTGAAAGTGCGTTGCACTCACTACTATCTTCAACGCGCGCAGCAGGCGACCACCACCGCGGTGATGTGGCGCGAGTTACAAATTTAATTTTATACGTTGCGTATACGTACCATGCACTGTACATATCGTACACCGTTTGCTATGACTCTATTTGCGCGTTTATAGTACGTTGACTTTTGAAGTGTTTAGTGTTTCATCATCATTAATTACAATTTTCTTGGAGTTCACACATTTTCAATTGGAGTTTTCTGACTTGGAGTTGGAGTTCACTTTCATTTTAGTTGTCATTTCAAGTGCTAGTCTATGGAATTTGTATGGAGTTAATTGAAATAACACTGTTGGTAAGTAGATCAAAGTCTAATACCGGTAACTGTTACTGTGTTAGAACTAGGCCTAACACTAAAAACAGTTAGATTGTCTTTCTCGTAGACCCTACCAGTGAAATGTTTCCGATGTGGAATATAAAGCAAATAATCACCTATTGGTTTCAGGCGATCAATAAAAATGTGCACATGATATACGACAAGGCAGTATAAAGAATCTTCAGGATTGAAGGAGGCAGAATGGCAGATTAACCCGAAGAAGAAGAAGAAGAAAGGACATATATATTTCCTACGGCAGTGCGCATATCTGCTTTACCGTCGTCGGTTGAGAAAGAAGAGGGTGTTGTAAACATACGTGTCACTTTTGTACTTTTGAGATAATCATATTCAAAGTTTGAAAGCCATGTATGTACTACCAATTGTAGCTCTCTTTTATATGAAAATGAATATTTCAAAAATGTGAAATAATTATTATCTGACATCACATCTTATAGCCCGGTCACATATCAACGGATTGCGCAAACGGATGTCAAACGGAGAGCTAAATTTTCCATCCGTTCTATACGTTTCTTGTCCGTTCCTTGTCCGGTGATGTACGTTGTTCTATGCTTTGTACATGAAGCAATGGAGACGACTTTCATCACCGGATAATTTAATTTTGCAAATTGTCTATTCGTTGGGCATACGTTTCCGATATCCGTTGATATCTGACCGGGCCATTATACGAGGAGGCTCAGACCTACAAGATGGTATGCCTAACTCAGTTTAGCCGAGAATCTACTTAACGCCCTTCTTACTCTCACCCGACATTGTATGAGCTTTTACTGAGGGGCTGACACAAGTTGTTTGCTCGAATAATGTCCTTCCGATCTTGAAATAAAAGGTGACTCGGTGTGAGGTGATTGTTTTTTTTTTTACCGAATATTGATGAATTTTAAAGGGGTAGTACAGTTTTGGTAAGGCTGAACTTTAGTAACCAAACCTGGACAGTAACATTATAAACTAATAGTTATAACTCCACCATGCTCGAAAGGTATATAAAATTACAAACGACTAAGTAAAAAGCCCGTTATCATTCAAAAAGAGCCATTAAAACACAAGAGGGCGCTTTCTAAAAAGGCATTGGTTTCAACCATTTTTCATACAAAATTATGCATGTGATATTTTATTGAAATAACGATTGAATAGAGAGATCATCAACAACTATTTAAAAAAACGCTTTTGAAAATTTTTGAAAAAGTGCAATCATTTTGTTATTTTTTTTTTAAATCATCTAATTATTTGGGCCCCAAATAATTATAAGGTCAGATATATTTATTGATATTTCAGCCGTTTCTGGGTCGATTTTGACCAAATAAAGTTTATTCTGCCATTGAAATTGCATGTTCTTTCAAATTCGACACTCAGTTTTTCATTACCTCACAAAAAAATTGTGATGTGCAGCGCCCTCTCTACCAAAACTAAACTACCCCTTTAATCTAGGGGTTTGGGGGTGGCCACCTTTATTACAATTGAGTATAATATATCAGCTCGGTGCCTCGTTGCAGAAAGACTAGATTGTAAAGTTACAATTGTTAATTACAAATCAGAACATGTGACTAAATGCGCATTTCTCATTGGTTCCATATATAATGTGCATATTATGTTCTGAGTAACAGTAACTCGTTCTGCAACGGAGCCCTGAAGTATCATCCATTACTACCAACGTGAAATAAACCCAAATTAAAGCTTACGTGTGTCGGTCGATCAGAACGCCACGGGGAAAGTAGAAAATTCGCTGGCCCATCTTGCTGTCCACGTTCCTCACGCGATCAAATCCAACAAACACGTTATTGTTGTAGTCACCGAAAAAGATGACATCGTGCTCACCGTAGAGGGTGGGAGCCCACGGAGAAAAGTGATTGAGACCCGTATGATCGGCCCCTTGGAAGTGTACCACCCGGTTGCTGCCGTCAAAGTACGCGGACTCGACCCGCAAGGCCCGCTTGTCACACCAGAAAAGACGTGTATCTGTGTACAATTTGGAAATCGATGTTAATAAATCATGTAATTTATGAACTTGTCCATTGTAACAAACCCTTTGCATCAAATTATGATAAACTAAAACAAACAAATTATATATACACATATCTATATACATACATTATGTAATTCATAATCATTAATAGTTATCATAATTATTTTTCTTCAACATCATCAGCAGTCATGGATCTAACCAGAAAGAGATACACTCGATTGTAAGTTGTAAGTCAGATCATGTGTTCAAAATGGGCAAATCTAATTGGTTGAAAGGCGCAAAGTTTCTGCCTTACAATCAATTGTAACTTACAATCGATTGTATCTCTTTCTGAAACTGGGCCCTCTGGTGCTAGGCATTTCTCTGGACCCCACCCAAAGCTGCTCTAGATTTAGTCCGAAAAATCATAGTATGACGTCATAATATTAAAGGACACCCATAACTAGTTGGATTTTGCTTACTACTCTAGACTCTGCTGAACTTAGTCATTCCCTCTACGCTTTTAGCCCGCTTGGTGGCGTCAACAACGAGAGTGATCTGCGCTAACAGCGGTGATCTGGGAAGGGACCCTCTTCGTAGAGTACTGAAAACCACCCTGTTTTAAAGGAAAACGTCGACGACACCGTATAGCTGAAAGTGATACCTTTCCGACGCTTTTTGGACGCGGGTGCGTAGCCAGTCAAGTTGGGAGTGACCGTACGATTTGACAAAGTCAATGGATCACTTTAAATATCTGAAACCATACCTTCGTAGTCCAACACAATACCATTTGGGTTGCTTACATCGTATATTTCTCCAGTATTACCATAAGCCATAACAACAAAGTAAAATATAAATTTGAAAGCTCCATGTAATTTTGTTTGAATTTGACAAAGTTAATGGATCACTAATTATCTGGCACCATACCTGTAGGGTGGTCTTCTTATGTTACCATTAGTCAAAGTACAAGAGACATTTGAAAGCTCCAAGTTATTTAGATTGAGAATTTGATAAAGTTAATGGATCACTTTGAACATATGTAAAATATTTGGAACCATACCTGTGCGGTCTAAAACAAGACCGTCTGGGTGGCTCACATCGTTCACGATGATTCTTGCGTTCGATCCATCCACATTCGCTCTCTGAATAACTCCATACCCGCTATCCGACCAGAATAAATACCTGATAAAGAACCGACAGTAAGATATTAAGAATAAGGGGATTAAAGACATTACCTCATTACCTCGCCCCCCCCCCCCCCCCCCACCCTCACCTCAACCCCTTATCCACCAATATCGTTCCACAAGTGTCACACTTAATTTGACAGCTGAGGACTAGAGCTCGACCATGACCATGACGCATGGACCAGCCCTATAGTTCCACTCTCTAAAAAGCTGTGGATAAACCTTAACGGTTGAATGAGTAAAGAACGTATATTGTGTCCTCTTCTACATTCCTTTGAATTTAGGTTATTATGATGTATATAGTCTGTTGACATCGAGATAAATTAGAGCCAAATATTCCAATTACCATGATAAATGTCGCTGGTCCGTAATCGAGCCCCTGGGCCCTAGACTGAGGATCCCAAGCAGCATTTTACTTGCCGGTATTCTACTAACTTTCCGGCTAACTTTATCAATAAAAGCTAGACTAAGTAAAAGGAAATAAATGACCAGTTACCAGTTAAACCATTGCAGCCATGTGTAATTTGACAAGCCCATTGATGGTTTCCATCTTTTTCACCGGAGACATGCCAATTGTTTATCCTTACATTACAATTCCAGTGAAATGGCTTTACACGTCATCAGTAATATCCTTAATTTAAACCCTTGATTGAAATGACACAATAATACTGGTGACTTGTTAAACCATAATAATAATTGGAATACTAACACCCCTGTGTCTGAATGCCTAATGAGGAGAACAAATCACCAGTGGCACTGGGTATATTATGTCAAACATCAATCGGATTGTCAAATTCAACGGGTGTTGAAATGGTAAAACTGGTTACTGGTAATATCTGCCTTGTTTAGTGTAACCTAAGTTGATAAATTTACTCGAATAACGGCTAATAAGTTCAACATTATTTTTGTCAAATTCGACTTGTCAAATTGTGATGGTTTAACTGGTTACTGGTAATTTCTATTTTGTTTAGTCTAACCTAAGATGATAAATTTAGGCGAATAACGGCTAATAAGATTAACATTTTTGTCAAATTTGACTTGTCAAATTACACATGGCTGTGCATGATGGGTTACTGCCTTACTGATAATTTCTGTCTTGTTTAGTCAAGGTTATGAAAGATATATTTTAGTCATTATGACAAATTTGCCACGATGACCAATCTTTATGGTAGCATTATAAGGACCTTTTTGCCAAAATTTTGCAAAAATCTTGCCACATTTTTGCCATTTTCGCCAAATTTTTGCCAAAATGTCCCTATAATGCCACCATAAAAAATTGTCATCATGACAAATTTGCCATAATGACCAAATATTTCTTTGTGAAACACCCTCCCGGCCAAAGGCTCTGACTCACCAATGTCAATATTCTATAGAACGACATAGTTCAAACAAGTGTAGCGGATAACTCCTTACTCAATCAACCGTATGGTTTATCCAAACATATCTAGAGATCGTGCGTCATTGTCGACCGACCTCTCACCACATCGGACACGCGTATATATTCTTTTGTTATAGGGACCTTTGACGTTCTTTGTTTGTTTGTTGTATAGTATTTTTATATTATGGAAAGGGAACTCTATAGGGTATTTTCCACATGCTAAACTAAAAGTTAATATTTTGATCGCGTGATATCTGATTTCTTCATGAACATGCAAAAGAGCTAAATACCGTTTAATTTTGTGACGGTCGGATGATATAAAGCCAAATATGAAGAATGCGTTCATATTGGTCGGTATACCTCGGTGTCGAGGACTGAACAGGGGGTGTGTTCTATAAACAAGTTTCAGTTACAATTTATTGTATCTACGTCATATCTACGTCACTAAATATTCAATTGTATATAGCTTTTAACTTAATAAAGTTTTACAATCGTTTTCAGAATACACCCACTGGTCTATACAAACAATTTTTAGATCGTTTTACCTATGAATCTCAGAGACGACGACATCGCTTGGTTGGAGCAAACCGTCGATGATCACCGTGCGTCTGGATCCGTCGAGGTCGGAAGATTCGATTCGATGCCGACTCCAGTCGGTCCAGTAGAGCCGGTCCTGTTCGTAGTAAATTTCTAGGCTAACGGGACCTGAAAAAAAAGATGATGACACATAAATTGGCTAACGATGTTATAACATGGCAAATCAATTATTCGTATGATCTTGATAGACTAGTAATAAAGAAGATATATATTAAATACATGATCATTAACAATAGGCTATAGTTATACCGAAAATAAAACATGACATACAAATTAGTTGCCTATTCCTGATCAATAGGCTATCAAAAATGGTTGCATAATCATGACCAGTATGTTAATAATGAAGATATAACATGACATTGGTTACATGCTCATGTTCAATATGCTATAGTTATAAAGAAGATAGGACATGACATACACATTTGTGGTATAATCGTGATCAATAGGCTATAAAAGAAGATATAATATACATCTAGAATAGGGTCCTGTTGCAGGAAGAGTTACAATTGATTGAAAAGTTGCGATTAATGTAAGTCGAATCGTGTGACTAAATGCGTAAGTCCGATTGATTCAAATGTGAATATTTTCTGACCTGCAATTAATTGTAACTCTTCTTTTTGCTACATGGTCTAGGGCCCCTTTGCAGAAAGAGATGCAATCGATTGTAAAGTTGCAATTAATTGTATTTGTAAGTCCGATCATGTGACCAAATGCGCACATCTGATTGGTTCAAATGCGCAAAATATCTGACTTGCAATTAATTGCAACTTTGCATTCGATTGCATCTCTTTCTGCAACGGGAACCATGACATGTAAATTGTTCATATGAGCATAATCAATATAATAAGCCTTGTAATGACGAACACCGAGCATGGTGGCTTAGCGGTTAGAGTGTCCGCCTCATGCACTGGAGGTCCCGGGTTCGAACCCTGACCTGACCGGGTCTTACCAAAGACTTTTAAAATGGTACCTTCTGCCTTCTAGCCAGGCGCTCTGCATGTATAGAATGGGGAAGGGAAAGTTAATCACACGAGTTACCAGAGGACTTGCCCCCTTCTGTAGCTTTCGCTACATTTAGTAGACGTGTGGCCTAGGGCTAGTGAATCGGAGATAGGCACCACCTTATGTGCCAACATTGGCACAGGAATAACTTTTTTCTTAAATAGCTGTAATGACGAACAAGTAGATTTAGGAGAAGAAGTACCTCCTAAATCGGTGCTCACAATAGCCGCTTTGTTTGAGCCATCCAGCTTAGATCTGAGTATGGAATGAAGGGAATCATCGCCCCAATACAGCACATCGGAACGATGGTCGTATGCCAGGCCGAAGGGGGCGTGCTTCTCATGCAATGGCAGCACGTGGAAAGTAGAACCTGCAGAGAAAGACCCGCTCTCGTCCGATGCAGCCATGTAGATGCTACGGAGACCGCTGGCCGACAGGAAAGTTTCGGCTGGTAAATAACAGAAAAATCAAATTGCATCACATCATAATCATGACGTAATGATGGTATATCTTTAGTTATGTTTAGCGGTGATAATCTCGAAACGAACAACTAGTCGGAAGTATTAACATGGTCTCAACTGTCATCGGGTTGATATAAACGATCACTGTTACGTCATGTACATACATTACTGTTTTATATAATTTGCCAAACGACTCTATGTGCAACAGAGAGTATTCAGACTGTTAGGTTATCGGTATAACATGAAGTTCATCATGCATTATTATACAAATAGTGCATGGTTTGGGGTTGAATATACCAGAATAGGCACCGATACATTTTGAATTTCTCGAGTGCATTTATATTGCATCGAGGCCGCAGGCCGAGTGTAATATTATTGCACGAGTGCAATTCAAAATGTAGGGGTGTGTATTGTGGAATATTTAACGACAAGAAGCATGTACTATTTGTTATATAAGATGATTATTTGGAGGAACTGGTTTTTAATATCATATTGATGAACCCGGATTGAGTTTCAAGCATTGTGACGTCACGGCTGTGACGTCACAATGATTGTTTACATGCCACGAAAAAGTGATCATGAAAAAGATGGAAAATGCTTCGTTTTATAAATTATCTGTCCCGTAGTAACTAAATGTTGGCAGTTTCGTAAATTGCATGGTAGGTGGTTTGATATTGCTAAGTTTGGGAAAAGAAATGCACACAGCCCTTTGATTATTCTCACTTTTACCGACAATTTTACGGCGTATTCACAGCGGACTGAATTTGACCATAGACCTAGTAGGTCTATGATTTGACGTTACGCACTACAAGGCCATGCCTTGTTTGGCTCTCTATGGGAAGTTTGTACACACATACCGCCATGCACTATAACTATGTTATAGTGCATGACGTGCACTATAATGGATTAAGCATCGGTAATCAACCAATAGGAATGCTTAATTTCCCTTCATTCTGACGTCATCATCTTATATTGCATTATAATGCCACGTAAGTGTCACGAAAACATAGTTCAGTCACCTTTGTGTCACGTATCGCCACGTATTGTCACCGAATAGCCCCGTTCATTGTAATACGTGGCTATTACGAGAAGGCTTTACGGGTATGCGTGAATGGGACATTAAAGGGATCAAGTCACTTTGTTGACATGTGCGAAAAGTGATGAATAGTTTATAGAAAATGTATTTTTGTGGTCTGATACGTCCACTTAGTAATGTGTGAAAATGTCATGTTATATGGCAGATTTATGATCGAAGATGTAAAGTGGTATTCGCAGAATCACTGCACTGACTTTGTACACAGTTATAAAACTATCCCGTGGATAGTTAGAAATCCGTACACTTTAACCGAAAATAACTCTTCAACGCAAAAGAAATTTGAAGAAACAAAAACCTGGTCCATGCTTCAATTGGTGATATGAATACAACACGGTATGATGGAACCACTGGAGTTATAAACATAGTTTGTGTGGATGTTGACAATGTAAAGCACTCCGCACACAGAGCCGATTCGACCCGATCCGACTGGTCCGACAGACAGGCCAGAGACGGATTCGCCCAGTCGTAGCCGATTCAACATGTTGAATCGGCCTTGAATGATCTCCGACTGGCTCTTGGCCGGCAAAACATGTTGGGAGTCCTTAGGCAACGTATACTGAGCTGAACCGACTAAAAAAACAGTCGGATCGGGTCGAGTCGACTCTGTGTGCGGAGGGCTTAACCAACTGTAGATCCCTTTAATCACTTACCACTCCAAACACAGCACATGAGTGCAGAAGCAGCGATCAAGCACGACAAAGGGATCGAATTCCGTATCCTGTACCTCCTCATCATGAGTGATGGCGGGCCTTTCAAACTCCGACCTTGCTATGTTTTAAAACAAATTGAATTGAAGAAAATAACGAATTTGATAAACAAAGAATGAAATAAATAAACCATGACATAAACAAAAGAATGAAATCGAAAAAAAGAAAGAAAGAAAGATTCAAAGAAGAAAGAGTAGCGAATGCGAAGAAAAGACATGTTTAGAAGATTAACATCATTGTTATTATTATTATTATGATTGTAATCATTATTTTTATTATTATTAGTAGTAGTATTAATATCATCATCATTGTAGTAATAATAACGATGCCTCTATTTATAGCGCTAGTTGCTGGGAGGTAAGATTGTAATCAAACTACAGAAATGTACATGTTTTCATGTACATGCCATGATTATGTAGGACACGTTTATTTACGCGATTTCGTAAAAACTATAAGTTATTTTCAGCTCACGGGGTACTTCCACATTCAAATAATAAATAATAATGGTGTTTGCGGGTTCAAAAAACATTCGATCCGTCTCATGTGAAAGGTTCACTGCACTCTTCGCTTTCAAAACAGTGTTGCAGATGTTTTCTATAGATGTTGAGTTCTTGGTACAGAATAAGCGGAACTTTGTGAGATTTATTTGAAATATAATCCGAATTATTTTAGTATAAATACTTTCCCAGGCATGCAATGTTATTTTATTTCCCCCTATAACGGACGCTTTTGCACAAAAATCAACAACATTCATTTCATGTTAGCCCCAAAATATGGCATTCATTTCTAGAAGTAAAGCCTTAGTCTGAATCAATAAGTAAACTAGAAGGCCGACAAAGTCAGCATACCCACGCCTCCCATTAGCCCTGTTCTACCCCTTCGTCGGCCTCAACCCTGTTTTGCTTACCGATGCATCCTAAAAACATAGTTTATGTGCACGCTGGAAAACCTATGGGCGCTGCCATGTACGGTACGCGACCGGCCTTTCCCGTAACATTTTTCTTGATTTTTCTGTCGAGTTGTCTTATTGGCTTACTGAGACATCTCTCTGATTCTTTATCCAATCAGAATAGTTATAAGATGTTTTAACAAAAACGGCTACGATCAGCTGATCGTCAGCTTTCAAATGATATACAAATCAATGGACAAATTTTTTTTGTTCAAGACTTTAGTAGGCCGCGAAGATTGGGTGAAAATGCAAGTAAAAAGAGCCAAATTTCAAGGTTATTTTCAAATTTAAATATTCAAATTTCTAGAGTTTTTACATAAATAAGGTTTTCATGGAAGTAATGTTCTTTGTTTATATTTTCATCATCATATTGACAGTTGCAACTCTTAAATGTCAGTTTTTAAGCTACAACTTTCTGAAGTTAGGAGAAAAATATCAAATTTTCGAAAAATTCGGACAGCCGCATTTTTATTGCACTTTATATCGACCGTGGAAGGAAATACGGACATACACGATGTGTTTTAGGAAAATTAGATATGTATTTATAAATAATTCACAAACAACTTGTCGTTATTTTGTTTTATTTTCTAGATATAAAATTAACAATTCACTCTAAAAGCAGCTGAAGCAACATTCGTGCGCGACTCCATTGGGAGTTTAGCCATGTCTATCGGCGTGGCTATCCTTCGCCATTACATGTTACGCAAATTCCAGCATGAATCTAAACCAATGAGTGCGCGGAACTCACTCACGCCGTCACAGAGTTATGAGCAACAAACTCGGTAATTTATTTATTATCTGATTATGAAATTACATTTAAACTAGTGAAATCGATGTCAGATTTACTATTTAATCCAGGTAAGATGTTTTATCTAATTTATTTCATTTTAAAAGCTGTTATTTCGTGTTATTCGAAAAGTTGGACGGTAAATCAATGACGAGGGGCAAAGCACGTGAAATTATTCAGACCGCCGTAAGCAGCTGGATAGCGATGCCGACGCGCTCGGGTATGGTCTTACGCGCAGAACCGTATGATTTGTTGTTCATGAGATTTACGGCTAACAATTTTTCTGAGGAATTTAGCTAAAAACTGAGTTGTAACACCCATCAATGAAATCAAGAACAGGTCCCAAATATTACATTTATGACACTCGCTTTGTCGGGAAAACTCTAGGTTTTTCAATATTTCGTCTTAAAAATAGGCTTTTAATTCATCCGTGAAAGCCTTTTTGTCATATTTAACCCCTTTTTAAATGTCTTATATAAATGTGAATATTCAGTTAAATTGAATACAAACATATCGATAAGAAAGAGTAGGATAAGAAGTTTGTTGTAAAATGATCCATATTTCTTCCACAATGCTGAATTTCTAAATAAAAGAGAAATTATGAAAGCTAGATTGAGTTCCGAGTTCAAATTGACGCAACGTTAAGCGGTACGATTGCTCGCAGAGTTTACACTAGATCATTGCACGCGCAACGCCGGAAATGCGCGACGCTGATTGGTGCCAGCAAACACTGTTGTGTCATTGGGGTATCATGGCAGCGAGCATAGAACTTCCATACGTTGTGTACAACGTGCACATACGTGCTATAACGTGCAGATATTATTTAGGCACACACGTGCATTAAATACATACTCAAACTTCAAGGTTCCACAGAATTTGCAGGGGTCAACCAATCATCACCAAAATCTAATCGATTCTTCCATGTCACTATCCAAACATTCCCTGAAAATTTGGTGCAAATCCGTTCACCCGTTCTCTAGTTATCTTGTACACAAACAAACAAACAAACAAAAAAAAAAAAAAACAGACAAACAAACAAACATACGGAACCCTTTACATAACCCCCTGCCGATTTCATCGGCGTGGGTAATTACACATTGATTCTTTATAATGACGCGAATGAACCATAATAATTTATGGTTTGATTGCAATTGTAGACATCATTCGCTCTTTAATTCGATTTATTCGAATTACGATCCAAAGTATCTCAATATTAATACCTTTCTAGACGAGGTAATTTCATTTATTTGCCCCCTAAAATTAATGCTTTTGCAAAAATAAAAACATATTAAAAAAGACCAAAATTAGTATTCCCTTCCAGATGAAACCAAAAATTGAGTTTGAATTGATTATTTAAGATTTGTATTTAAAAATGATTGAATATTGAATGATTCATTCAGATGAAAGTGAATATAGGGCCTAAATTGTCGATCCGAGCAGAGTCTTCTTCAGAGGCTAAATGACGACGATGCGTAAAGAACATAATAATAACTAGAAGGCCGACAAAGTCAGCATACCCACGCCTCCCATTAGCCCTGTTCTACCCCTTCGTCGGCCTCAACCCTGTTTTGCTTACCGCAGGCTAACCAGCGCGTTTTAGGCACGATTTGGTGAAAATGCCTAGGCCAGGGTGTAGGCCGCTTGCTTGCGGCGCGGCAGCCCCATGGCGAGGCAGTGTACAAAATTATTGACAATAAAAACACCTGAATCATCCAAAAATGTAAGTTTCCAAAGTGCACCCTACTTCCGATTGCTCGAAAATTTGAGATTTCAACAAAGTTCACTGCGAAAATGCGGCAAAAAATGACTTACGGAGGTTGAAATTGGTCGAGTTTCTCGATTCAAAACACGAACCGGATCTATAATCATCGCAAGCATCTCTTGTGTATACTTCACATGCATATTACGTGGTTCAATCAGCTGTTTGACCGCATTACATTTGGAAAAATAGTATATCCCTCCACCCTTGCAATAGCGAAGTTGCATTGCCCACAGCCAAACATCGCGCAAACTACGTGTACAAAAATATGGCCCATGCGCGCACGCCATGTAACGCCGAATGACGATGCCTAATTAAATACATACTCAAACTTCAAGGTTCCACAGAATTTGCAGGGGTCAACCAATCATCACCAAAATCTAATCGATTCTTCCATGTCACTATCCAAACATTCCCTGAAAATTTGGTGCAAATCCGTTCACCCGTTCTCTAGTTATCTTGTACACAAACAAACAAAAAAAAAAACAAAAAAAAAAAAAAACAGACAAACAAACAAACATACGGAACCCTTTACATAACCCCCTGCCGATTTCATCGGCGTGGGTAAAAAAAAAAACAGACAAACAAACAAACATACGGAACCCTTTACATAACCCCCTGCCGATTTCATCGGCGTGGGTAATTATATAGATGTATAATACATGTACACATGTATACATCTGAGAAAGGGGGCGGAGACGCAAAACAGTGGAACAATGGAGAGGCTGTGAGTGGCCAATCAAACTTGGCTGGGATTGGAGGGAATATAATACACGCAAGAAAATGTTATATAACATAATGTAAGACAAGGGAGTTGTAATGAGGTCTGTAGAGAAGGTGTGAACAGGAGGCAAGATGAAACAATGCCCTGAAGCTGGTAAGACCATGAATGGGCAGACATATGAATAGGGAATTATGAATAGGTTCTATATTATGATACAACTTACTTCAAATACAGTACTCATATTCCATTGATGTGAAACAAAATGAGACTTCAATCCAGCACCAACACAAAATCAACACAGCTAACAAAAGTGAAATAATAATAATACATAACAAAATTTTTAATTTGTACACCAAATAGTTATATAGACCTACGAACATGACGAAGCTAGACATGGAGCTACATTATTTAAACATTACCTGGTGTAAGAAGCGATGAGCTGGTGATGAAGTCGTCTGTTTGTATTTAAAGGGAAAGTAAAGTTCTGGTTTAAAGGACGCTTCGAACAAAATAAATACTAGTAATTATTTTGCGAGATAAAGGAAATTGAAGTTTAGGAATCGCAACAACAAATATTTCTTCTTTTTTTTTTTATCAACGCCTGATAAATAAGCTCACTCGGCTCAGATAAGAGTTGAATCTTCCACAAGTCTAAACTGGTGCCCTCTCGCTCTAACGGCTGCAAATTTGAATGAAAATAGTTTTTTTAACAATAATTTTTAAAATCTGTCTATCTTGATAGAATGATAATCATTATTAATTGATGCTAGCACACAAGTTTTAACCGCTCAAATTAAACTTGGCAACAAATTTCCCTTCCCTTGTGTATAGTTTACCTACCTCCTTATGAATGTGCCCGGTCCGGTTCAACCTGTTCCGTAAGTTAATGACGATCGTCAGGGACAACAAATTTAACACCACGTTCCTAATGGAAACTACATGTAGGTATGATTATCAGTAAACTAAAAATGTACGTGTATGTCAAAGTATGCAGATGTTCTTGAGGTCATTGTCATTGAGGTTGTGCATTTGGAGATTGTTTACTAACATTGGCTGTTTCAATCTCCATTATTTTGTTACATTCCAATTATCGAGGTCTGACTGTTGTTTGCTCGTATGGTTGCCAAGGCACCGAGCACAATAACAAATGACGTCATTTGAAGAAAGAAATGCGTCATCAATGTATTCATAGACCATTGTTGACTACGTAATATCCTCCTTCCTTTGTGTCTTTCCATCATTTTTTGTATTCAATGTATTCATTGTTCGCTTAAGCGGCTATGAAGAGAAAACAACTTTGAAAGGGAAAAGGGGATAGTTTATCGTGCGGCGCCCATAAAAAAAATTTAACAGGTCTCACCGGGCCTCGTACGATTGTTGTTTTTCTGTTTTTTCTTTTCATACCTATACCTTGCCTTCGCTGTTCGGCGATTTTTCCGCGACCGACATCGTACGATCGGGGAATCGACGTTTCTCGTCCTTGTGTATCCTTGTCATGCACGTGAAACCGTAACTAATGCCTAGGTCACAAATGCTCCGATTCGGGATAAGGCGCCCGTACGACACCTCTTTTAGGGGAAATCTTGTGGGAATCTTGAGGCGACCACAAGGGTGCCGTTGCATTTTCCTCGCCCTAGGCATCGTACGATTTTTACTGGTCATAAGCCCGTAGACACGTCGTAGAGAGCATCGCACGGGCACCGCAAGGGCACTGCACGGGACCAGCACGGACACCTTAACACTTTTTCGAATATCCTACGATTTTGCAACTGAATTTTGGGCCATTCAAATCGTACGATTGTCGTAAGATGTCAAAGATATCGTAAAAGTACCATGCGATGTCCGTACGAGTCCCGTGAAGGCGTTCGTATGAGCGGTCAGATTGTAAGTCCGGGAGCCATGCGGTTTACTTTTGCTTTAAAGGGGTAGTTTAGTTTTGGTAGAGAGGGCGCTGCACATTACAATTTTTTTGTGAGGTAATGAAAAACTGAGTGTCGAATTTGAGAGAACATGCAATTTTAATGGCAGAATAAACTTTATTTGGTCAAAATCGACCCAGAAACGGCTGAAATATCAATAAATATATCTGATCTTATAATTATTTGGGGCCCAAATAATTAGATGATTTTTAGAAAAAAATAATAAAATGCTTGCACTTTTTCAAAAATGTTCAAAAGTGTTTTTTAAATAGTTGTTGATGATCTTGCTATTTAATCATTATATCAATAAAACATCACATGCATAATTTTGTATGAAAAATGGTTGAAACCAATGCCTTTTTAAAAAGCGCCCTCTTGTGTTCTAATGGCTCTTTTTGAATGATAACAGGCTTTTTACTTAGTCGTTTGTAATTTTGTATACCTTTCGAGCATGGTGGAGTTATAACTATTAGTTTATAATGTTACTGTGCAGGTTTCGGCTACTAAAGTTCAGCCTTACCAAAACTAAACTACCCCTTTAACTTCCAAAGTCATCGCACGTGTCCCGGTGAATATGTGACCGCTAAACAAAGATACCGCAGACATCGTACGATATCCCAACTCCCCAAAATCGTAGAAAATCCGCCGTATAGGTAAAAAGATCGTGCGGCACCCGGTGCATTTGTGACCTAGGCATAATATAGCGTTTCACGATGCTACAAGCCAAAGAGGACGGCGAGTTTAGTAAAAACGAGACATCCTTTCACACAGCTCCCATCCGTCCTCATTATATTTGTAACTGTTTCGTGAACAAAAATAATGGGATTAATATACGCACATAAACGCGAACTGTCCGTCGCGAGTCAATTCGGAACGGTACTATCTGCTAATAAAACGTCCGTACCCAAAACAAGACGGAGAACGTGCAATTATTGTCCAGCTTTTGTATTGTTCGTTGCTTCTATAAATATAATCATACATGTACTATCTATACGTTCTTAAACCTCACGTGAAAGTAACTTGTAACACTGTCAAAACCCTCAAAACTTATTTGGATCTCCAGCAGTTCTAATATACCTCATTGTATTCGAATAGATACCAATAGACGCATGTGGAACAGCTTTCGGTTTTCCAAATTTCTCCTCCGTTACAAAGATATGTATGATTGAAGTATTCAGATTTACAACTATCTAGTGGATAATTATAACTGTGTACAAAGTCAGTGCAATATTTTTAGCGAATATCACTTTTCATTTTCGCTCATTACTCGGTCATATGACATTCATTTGCCATGGAATGTTTACACATCTCTCAGTGGACTTATAAGACCACATAAATACACATTTGTATCAACCATTCATCACATTTTGCACGTGTCAACAAAGTTACTAGATCCCTTAAATATTAATGGGCTGGCCGGTGTGGGAGCGGGAATAGTGCGGCCGCGGAATTGGTCCGGGAGGACAAATTCAGCGAATACGGTCAGAGAAGCCGATGTATTATCTTTGGTTGCTAACTTCAATTTTCCAAAATATGGTTGCGAACCATAACCCTAATCCTAACCCTAACCCTAACCCTAACCCCAACCCTTATTATGGTGGCTATATGTTATATTATGTTGGTGGCTATGGTTAGATGTGGTGGCTATCGTTAGATTTGGTGGCTAAATCTATGAATATTGAAGTTAGCAACCAAAAATAATATATCCCGCTAAATTGCGTTGCCCAGACTAATGCCGGGAGTATTCTCGACTCCGATAGCCTTTAGTCAAGGCTCTATATGGCTTGGAGATTCTCTATGCGATCACGAGCTAGCTAGCTGTAAGAGAGATAGATACTATTAAACTGGCTCCCAAATTCGGCATATCGCGGTTAGTACATTGCCGGTAGAACCTGCCAGACAGCCTATCGGATAGGCTACGACTCCGATCGCAAGGCGCCCGTGCGTAGGCCGCAATGGTCTCGCAGTATCGTCGTGCAGACGCCGCTGCATGGCGTTCTTGCTATGGCGCATGGCGTGGTGCCCGTATAAAGCAAAGATAAATCGCACGGACCCCGCAAGAAACTTTTTCGATAACTTTTGGTAGATCTTACCAGTTATGACAATAACATATATCCGGTGTCAATGTTTCACGTATTATTTTATTGAACAGAATGATAATACAAGGTCCGTCACCGTTTCAACTCCAATATCGACCACATAATCAGGACTCGATTCCTTTTTGGTTGCTACCCCTCTTTAAAGGGGTAGTACAGTTTTGGTAAGGCTGAACTTTAGTAACCAAACCTGGACAGTAACATTATAAACTAATAGTTATAACTCCACCATGCTCGAAAGGTATACAAAATTACAAACGACTAAGTAAAAAGCCCGTTATCGTTCAAAAAGAGCCATTAAAACACAAGAGGGCGCTTTCTAAAAAGGCATTGGTTTCAACCATTTTTCATACAAAATTATGCATGTGATGTTTTATTGTAATAATGATTAAATAGAGAGATCATCAACAACTATTTAAAAAACGCTTTTGACAATTTTTGAAAAAGTGCAAGCATTTTTTTAATTTTTTGAAAAAATCATCTAATTATTTGGGCCCCAAATAACTATAAGATCAGATATATTTATTGATATTTCAGCCGTTTCTGGGTCGATTTTGACCAAATAAAGTTTATTCTGCCATTAAAATTGCATGTTCTCTCAAATTCGACACTCATTTTTTACTACCTCACAAAAAAATTGTGATGTGCAGCGCCCTCTCTACCAAAACTAAACTACCCCTTTAAAATAATTACTTTAAATTTGTACATGCAATCTGCCTTTTTGAAATTGTAAATATAACTTTACTTTTATACTGTTATTATTTTGTATGTATTTTATATCGTTCTTTTATATTGAGAAAAAATAAACTGAACTGAACTCAATATCTTTGGAGGTGACTTATTATTTCAAATAAATCGAATGAAGTTCCGCTTAAATATGTACCAAGAATCACATAATAGGGTATAATATAAATAACATCTGCATAACTATGGAAAGAAAGGACGAAAGTTCCCCCTTACCCGTATCCGCCGTTGACATTTATTTCTAGAATGCGGAAGAATAAGTGCATGTTTATCAATAATCATTGTATAGGGAAGACAATAACTCGCCATGCATTAACATAAACATGTACAGTTGTTGTGTAGTTTGATTAAAGTGTTACATTTCCATCACGCTATACAGGGTGGCCCCCACAAACGGAACGGGGCACTTCCCAAAATAAAGTAACATAATGATTATGTCCATCGGATAGTGTGTCTTTTCCAATGAAAACGATACAACGAACAGTCATTTTGGACGTGTAGTTTTTGTTTTAGGGCGCTTTGAGTGAAACCATGTCAGGTTCCCATTTTTGTCAATTTTTACCAAGTCAGTGTCTGACAAATGAGACTTACTGCCCGTCATACTATCGAACAACTATGCCCATTCTCTCGGCACCGCTCGGCACACAGCTGAACGCACACTAACAATGGCGCGCGGATTGCTCGCGTGTTCAATGGTATGACGGGCAGTAAGTGCGATTTATCAGGCACTGACTTGGTAAAAATTTGCAAAAATGGGAACCTGACATGGTGTTACTCACAGCGCCCTAAAACAAAAACTACACGACCAAAATTACTGTTCTTGGTATCGTTTTTTTATTGGAAAAGAAGACCCTTTCATGAAACGGGCCCCAGTTCTCTATCCATAAGGTCAACCTGTCATAAGAGTCGCTATTCATGATTTGCGAAAGGAGCAACGATCCATAAGTGCCTTGTCCATAAACGTCGCTATTCATTATATGAGAAAAGGGTTCCTATTTATAGTGCATATTGGGGGTCACTACCCATAATGGTCGTTGTTCATGCTATTCATATAGTACAATATCAGGGTCGCTGTTCATAATGTAAGAATATGGTCATAATACAATGTCAGGGTCACTATTCATAATACAATATGAAGGTCACTTTTCATAATACAATATCAGGGTCGCTATTCATAATGTAAGAAAAGGGTCTTTATTCAAAATACAAATATCAGGGTCGCTATTAATTATGAATAGCGACCATATTGTTATGTTATGAATAGCGACCCTGTTGTAATTTTATAAATGGTGATATGGCGATCTTAAAGGGAAAGTTGAGTTTTGGTAGAGAGGGCGCTAGACTACTTAATTGGTTTGTGAGGTAATAAAAAACTGAGTGTAAAATTTGAAAGAGCATAATATTTAAACAATAAAATCATCTTTGTTTGATCAAAATCGGTTCAGAAACGGCTGAAATATCCATAAATATAACAATTTGTAATAAACCCGGGGCCCCGGGTTTATTAGAGAATTTTGAACCAGCCGTTAAAAATTCAAAAAAATGCGTCCTCTTTTCAAAAAGTTACAAAATAGGTATTTAAATAGTTGTTGGTTATTTCTCTATCTAATCACTATTTCAACAAAGCATCACATGCACAATATTTTATTCAAAATGGTTGAAACCGATGAGTGTTTAGAGAGCGCCCTCTTACGTTTTAACGGCTCTTTTTGAATGATAACATGATCTTTACTACGTCATTTGTAATTTTGTGTTCCTTTCTAGTTATAACTATTAGTTTGTAATGTAATGATGCAGGTTTTGGTTACTAAAATTCAGTTTCACTAAAACTGTACTCTCCTTACCAGAACTCAACTATCCCTTTAATGAATAATGACCCTCTCTTTATATTACAAATAACGACCCTATTGAAATGAATAATAATGATAATGAATACCGACCCCTCTTTTATCGTATGACTAGCGAGCCTTAATAACTATAGATAATTATGTCTTTATGAATAGCGACCCGTTTGTATTATGAATAGCAGTCCTACGTCATACGAAAATACATGTATAACGTTATAAAAAATGACCCATGGATATAAACAGATATCTGAATCGCGAGGTTACCCCTATATAAGTATATATTTCATTGTTATTATTACTACAAAAGTTTGATCGTAATGTGCCGAATGCTCTAGAATTTATCCGAAAATAAATATAAGTACCAAAAAAAGCTATATCATATCCATGCCAGTAAATAAGCACAATCATGGAATTAGTTTAAAGTTGTACTTGTCCAGTAATTTAGCCCCTCAGAACTAATCTAAAGAAAGTGTTTATTGTATAATTACACCAGTAATTATTATAATCTGTACATGTCAAACCGTCAACTAACGCATACAGCATAATTGACTGCTTAAATACTATAATTACACTTTATATAGGCAGGGCTCGAAATTAGCACAGGCCCGTTGGCCCGAAGCCATGCACCGGAAAAGAACTCAAATATTGTTGGATGTCCGATTTTACAAATCGGGGCCCGTTCCATGAAAGGGGCTTAGCTAAGCGCGTCTTAATTGTCACGTGACTATGACTGATCTATACTTATACGGATGGCGTTTGTTCCGATCACGTATAATACTATAGCAAAGACGCTTTCATACAACACGTGTTGCCATAATTGTCAAAGTTATACCAAAGTTGTGTACGTACGGAGATAAGACACTTTCATCAAACGGGGCCCAGGAACTTTTCCACTAGTCATGTTAGTGGTGTTGTTATTATACGGGCGCCCGTTAATGGAATGTACAATGATACATTATTTTGCAACTGATATTGTGGCTAGCTTTGCTCATCTTCTATACTGTTTATGGACAATCATTTTAATTTCCAACGGTCAATGATACATTCAAAGGGCGGGGGCTAGTACTGCAGTAACATTGTAAATCCTCAAAATCCAATTGGAATTCTAGAGGTTTCCTCATACCTTGTTTTATTCGTATTAACAATAGAAGCATGGGACAGGTTTCGGTTTTTCGAATTTCCCTTTCGTTAAAAAGATTTGTACGATTGAATTGTTCAGATGTTAGACTATCCACGGGATAATCGTAACCGTGTACAAAGTTAGTGCAATGAATTAGTGAATATCACTTTGCATTTTTGCTCATTACTCAGCCATATAACGTCCATTTAAATTTAAATTTCCACACAATACCCAGTGGATATATCAGATAACAACAATATACATAGTATCAACCATATATCACTTTTTGCACATGCCAACAAAGCTACTAGATCTCTTTATAGCGGTCTAGTAAAATTGTTGACATGTGCAAAACATTGCAAATGGTTGATACAATCAGTATGTCTGTGATGTGATATGTCCACTGAGTGATGTGTGAAAATTCCGTGGTAAGTGAATGTTATATGACCGAGTAATGAGCGAAAATGCAAAGTGATATTCGATAACTCATTGCACTGACTTTGTACACAGTTATAATTATCCAGTAGATAATTATAAATCTGAACACTGCAATCATACATATCTTTATAACGGAAGATAAATTTTGAAAACAAAAGCTGTTCCATGCTTCTATCGGTAATACAAAATAATATAATGAGGTGTGAACCGCTTTAATTCCAAGTAAGTTTTGAGGATTTTGACAATGTTACTAGATCCCTTTAATCATAAAACACACGAAAAAAGGGGTCGCATTGCGGTCTTATTATAAGTATGGAGTTGCTTTAACAATAAAGGAACGAATTCGTTCATAAAAGAACGCTTACTTTCTGTATGGCCTTTTCTCTGGTCATGCTGGTTAATATCAGCAAATGTTGCCTCGGCTTTTGACGTCAAACAAAAGTCTTACGAACTTAAATATCATGGCCTTCCAAATTGCTGGTATTAGTGGGGGAATATTACGTGTAGTCAGTGGCGTAGCGTGGTCGGAATGATCGGGGGGCAAACCTTATTTATTTCACCCCCCCCCCCCTTTTTTGTTAGATTTGACCCTTATCTTTTGCATCGTTTTGTCAACTCATTTGGGGGCATGACGCCCCACCCCGTGTCCCCCTCCCTTGCCACGAACCCCCACATTATTTCTACTGGCATTTTACATGCAGCTCCTTTGAAGAAGGATGGGGGGAAATAAGTACATTACTGAAGTAGATACTAATAATAATATTAATAATACAAATTATGTTCATTTATATAGCACAGTATACAAATTTCATATCTTTGCGAATTAAAATTAATAAGTCATTACAAAAATACAATTTAGAAATTAACCAAAGCTGCCAAAGACTTTATATCAAACAAACATCCAATTATAATTTGAAATATTATGAAACAAATAAGTTTTCGGATTTGTAATTATCCACTGGATAATGTAAATTGAGTACAAACTTAGTTCAATAGGTTAGCAAATATCACTTTGCATTTTCGCTCATTACTCGGTCATATGACATTCATTTACCATGGTATTTTCACACATCACTCGGTGAACAAATCGGGTAACAGAAATATACATTTTATCAACCATTCATCACTTTTTGCACATGTCAACAAAGTTACTATATAGATCTCTTTATCCCAGATCTATATACACAATCATGAAACATAAGATCTCTTAACACTGGCGTACCCAGGATTTTTTTCAAGGGGGGGGGGGGGTTATTTCGTTGACCAAAATTACCGAGGCCGAGACCACTGGTTAAGAGTCGTGTAAGCGGGAGGGGGTGGGGGTGAGGGAGGTGTCCGTCCGAAATGTTCAAGGGGGGGAGGGTGTGTCGGTAAAAGTTGTTGAGGGGGGTGCCTGTCAAGACTTTTTCAAGGTCGAGACCGAGATCCGTCAACAATGTTCGAGGTCAAGACCGAGGTCACTTGTTAATTTGTGGCCGAGACCATTGGTTATGATGGTCGAGACCGCTAAAAGGAGGTCTCCAGACCAGTACAAAGTGGTAATTGGGGGGGGGGGGGGGGTCAAACTCCCCAAAACATTCATTTTGTCATCAAAGGGGGGGTTCGAACCCCCCCCCCCCCCCCTGGGTACGTCTATGTCTCTTTAACAGGGTAAGGACACCGAAGTGTATCATCCGCCTGCATTATGAGTGAATAAGGTCGTCGATAATCCTTCACACTATACGGAAGCTTTTCAAGGCTACGATGTAAAACTATCCAATGTTATTCTAGCTATAATGAATTCATTGCTCTAAACGACTAAATGGGTCCATTTACGTATGGTAGAATGATAATTGCGATTTTCCAATCATAACGATTATCTTGCCTCGATTCTGTTTAAAGACAAATTTAGTGATCCATTCACCTTGTCAAATTCAACCAAATTCACTAGGAGCTTCCATAATTTCAAACGATATTTTCACCATGTTTTCACTAAGTAAACATTTTTCGTTTTCTATGAAAATAGCACATATAATTCAGTAAAAATCTTACAGTGATATTGTTATATGACTAAAGTCTCAAATATCACTTTTGGACAAAAATATTATGGAGTTAATGGATCACTTTTAATTTGACAAAAAAAATTGTATCCCGGCATTGCGACACTAAATTCAATCTGGAACGAAAACTACCTATCAATTCAAGTTGCTGATCTTGGTATAACTTGTTCTCTGTAAAAGATTCCCTATCTAATGACCGGCGCAGACAGAGCCGACTCGACCCGATCCGACTGGTTTTCAGCCCGATTAACTCAGTATGCGTTGCCTCAGGACTCCGGTTTTTCCAGTCAAGTGCCAGTCGGAGGTCATTCGAGGCCGATTCAACATTTTGGATCGGCTCCGACTGAGCGAAACTGACTCTAGCCTGACTGAAAACTAGTCGGATCGGGTCGAGTCGGCTCTGTCTGCGCCGGGCTTTACATGCATAATCGTGGAACCAGTGGTTATCCCGTTAAACAGAGGCGTCGATCCGTTTTTGCGATTTTTTTTTTTTTTTTTTTTTTTTTTTTTTTTTGAGGGGGGGCGGGCAAGATTTTCCAGATTCACTGGTGAGAGAGCTAAAAGCCTCAAATTAGCATGCCCGGAATTTGAAGACTAGGGGTAGAACAATATTTATCAACCTAATGACACCCCCAGCAGGGGGATCTAGGGGACGGAGCCCCCAGAAGCTTTTGAGTTTTAGCCTTTTAGAACTGTCAAGATGTATATAGGAATACAAAGTATATCTATTTTATTACAAACAGTTTTAGAACTGTCAAGATGTATATAAGAATACAAAGTCTATCTGTTTTATTACAAACAGTTTTATTCTGCGCACACTGAAAGCGTCTTGATGGTGCGAAGCCCTGAATGGGTTGAGTCTTTGGCCATTCTGTAGAACGATAATCGTAAAGATGAAAAGGGTAAGGACACCTGATCGAGAGTGAATGAAGTCGCCGCGGTGATCCTTTTACGCAACCATGACTACGGAAGCGTTTCAGGGCTATGATGTAAAACAAAATATGTTAAATGTAATTGGCCTCATAACGACTTAATTGGTTTAATGCTTAAAGGTATTTAGTAACTGTGTCGATATGCGCAAAAAGTGATGGATGGTTTACTTGATAAAATGTGTATTTTTTGTGATTTGATATGTCTATACTATAAGTCCCGTGTGAACATTCACTTAAATGGATTTTATTATGACAAAATGCAAAGTGATATTTGCACTGACTTTGTACGAAGTTATAACTATCAAGTGGTTAATTAGAAATTCGAACAAAATTAATAATAACACTTTTGAAACGTAAATATCTATATAACGAAAAATAAATCATACGAATACAATAAGGTATAAGAGAACCACATTCAACCACTAAAGTTCTAAGTAAGTTTTTTGGGGGGATTTGCAAAATGTTACTAGATCCCATTAATATGAAAAGAATAACAATATTTATGTATAATTAATCATATATCAAATGGGGCAAGGGCGTATATTAGATCGAACAAGAAATAGAGCAATATCATGTTTACATCGTGGACAATGCTGCAGCCCCCAGCCCCCGCCTCCTACGCCTATAGTCATGTTAGTATCTGAGTGAATGAGATCGTCGGTGATCATTCATACTACGGACGCTTTTCAAGGCTAGGAAGTAAAAACTATAAAATGTTATAATAGGTTTAATGAATTCATTGTTTCAATGTGTTATTGAATAGATTAGCAATAATTATAATATATGAATTGGGAAAGGACGTATACATTATATTTATGTAGATCGGACGAGAAAAGGAGCGACTTAATGTTAACATCCTGGACGCCTCTGTTTTGTCAACGTCCCCCCACCCCCTCTCACCTGCCCCTCCCCTCCCTCCCCCACCCCCACTCTTCTGTCCTTTCTCTCACCCTCTATTAAAATCTACAAAGGTGAGTTTCGTTTGTGATTGAGCACGTTCAAAGGGATAGTTAAGTTTTGGTTTACAGGGCGCTTCAAGAAATGATTTTTTTTTTTTGGTGAGGTAATGAAAAACTATGTGCCGAATTTTAAGACAGAATAAACTTTGTTTGATCAAAATCTGTCACCTAAACAATTCATAATTATGTTGTTTTTTCTATCCATTCAAACATTGTAACTGTTAGTTTTTAATAAGGTTTTAGTATCTAAGATTATGTTTGACCAGAACTGTACTATTCCTTTAAAAGGACTTACATTACAAAAGGAAGTAACATTGTCCAAATCCTCAAAATCCAATTGGAATTCTAGCGGTTCCCTCATACCTTGTTGTATTCGTATTTACAATAAAATCATGGGACATTTTTCGGTTTTTCAAATTTCCCTTTCGTTAAAACGATATTTACGATATTTCAATTGCATGATCTATATTTTTGTTTTGCTTTAACGGCTTCGACTGCAAGTACATTATACACGTTATGTGGCGTTGCGTGGTCGTACTGATTGGGGAATGCGAATTATTAGGGGACGGGGTACACTCTATATAAGTATGTATTTCTTAATTTTGTGAAGTATTTTACCATTAAGTTTCGTATTCTTTTCAATTTATTCGGGGGGGGGGGGGGAACGTCCCACCCGTGACCCCTCCCCCCCCCCCCTTCCCGGAGCAACGCCACCATACATATTGTTATCATTATATTTGATGGAGTTTGATAACTTGATGTAACATAATACAAACACCAATTTATCTTCACGATAAGGGGGGGGGGGGGGGGGGGGCTCATGCCACTTTTATAAGTGCAGTACATGCAGAGTCCAAATTCTTGCTGGTAGTAGTCCATGAGTAGCCAAAATTTATGTGGGCACATTATTATGTAACTCTTCGCTAAATGCCCATGGATTTGACGACGGGGAGAAGTCCTTGCTACATCTAACTCTCTTGTATACATTACTGATATATCGCTTGGTCTTTGTAACTAACTACCAAGGTGTTTCGGTAGCTGGTTGTGTGTACATAATAATTATTGTATAGTCCTTGGTCAAAGATTCCGGGAACTCATCCCAAATCATCAAAAACTTCCGGTCACCAGTGGTCAGCTTCTTGGGGTAAAAAGGCTGCCGAAGTGCCCGCTATGTGCTCACTCCGCCTCTTAGGTCCGACACCGACAACAGGTCATCGTCGCTTGACCAGCACGGACGTAACGCCAGCGATCGCGGCAAACATGGACGTAACGTACACTGACGCTGATGCAGCCAACGAGCATTCTACTGAGAGGTCACAACTTCTTAAGAGCTCCGTAAGATTAGTCTACGACGCGACGGCGATTACAAATGGCAATCTGCCTGCGGAGTCGTCATCGTCGTTGCTGCTGTCGACGTCGGCTTCGTCTTCGGACGACCACGGGAAAGGGCGGCACGGAGAAGCGGGGCTATCGCATAACCAGCTGTACGGGTGGTTTGGCATACGACCGTCTTGTCTGCAGGTTAGCTATAGATGGTGTTTTTTAAATATAATTTTTAGCTATAACAACAAAACAGGGGCAACATGAAAGTTTGACGTTACAAATTTCAATTTTCTTTATATTTTTACAAGGTAAAAATAAATGTTACATTATTTAAATTTGTCTTGAGAAACCAAATCTAATCATATCATACAAACGAAATTAAGACAAACTGTTTATGTACATGTATGTTATATTTTAGATTGTAAATGGAGGGATCCACTAAAAAGCATGGTTTGTAGTTATGTTGTAGATGGTGGTCCCCTCAAAATTAACATAACTCTTTATACAAAATAATAAGATATGATGTAAACATTGTTTTTAAGAAGTCGGTTTGCGCCATATACTGTATTTCAAATATTATGTTTATTTTTATATAGACCATTGATATCCTAACAGGCAAAAACCACGCAGTTCCCCTATTGCATTCCTTCAAATCTAACCGAATTCATTGTTTAAGCCCGTGTCACATATTACCGGATAGCGCTAACGAACGCCCGACGCCTGAGCAAAGTTATCAATCCGTTTGTCTCATTTCGTTTCTTGTTCGGCGAATGCGTTCCTTATCAGGCGATGTCCGTTGCCTTATCCGGCAGAAATTTTTGTGCATCCAGCAGTGAAAACAACTTTCGCCACCGGATTTTGATTTCGCAAATGTTCAATTCGTCAGGTACCGTTTACGCTATCCGGTGATATGTGACAACACCCTAAATTGTGATAGTATGAGTTTTAATCACTTTGAATTCATAACATACCAGTAAAAAATGCAATTTCATTCTTTACCATTTTGAAAAGTTATCACTCTCCTTCTCTGTTTATGAGTATTAAAGGCATCTATATGCGTGGGTTATTAGACGCGTGGATCCATCTTGCGCACTTTTACGCACGGTACGTAATCCCCATTGGCTCAGTTATAAGTAGCGATCGCAAACTGTCCCACTTCCGAATACCCGAGTCAAAAATGCATCAAAAATAGTCGCGTTCGGAATGTTTGTACTAGTCGAATGGAGATCCATCAGAGATGTTTACGAGCGAAAATATCACGTAACACGCTTAACCGCAACCGACTTCAAAGTGCCGCCGTTTGATGCCTAGGACTGACAGCGTGAGAAATTTGTTTGCTGCATGCAATTTCATAAGAAGGCCTTTGTTCAGATATTTCGAAGCACCTCTCTTCGATCGATCCAACACATATCGTGAGTTTACCTCGAGAGATTACGGTGGAGTCGAGTTGGAATTTGCTGACTACCCTTTATAACCCACGCATTCCTTTAAAATATCAATTTCAATAGATGGTAGATAGATAGATAGATAGTTTATTTCAAAAATCATGATTCGCGGCATACCCGAATTGTACATGATAAAAATACATTTAAAAACATCAAAATGGACAAAGTGCATTTTTTACAAAACAAAATACATAAATAAGCAAATTCAAAATCATGTCAAAGTAAAGTACATTTGATAAACACAAATTGTCTAACATTGACAAGAGTAGGGATAGGTAGTAAGAATATAAGGAAAATACTCAATCTATAATCAGGTGAAATAGAGAGAGAAAAGGGAGGAATAAAATAGAAGAGGAAAGAGATGCAGAGAGAAGGGGGAAAGAAGGACGACGGTGAAAAAGAAGAAGAGGAAGACGAAAAGGACGAAGAAGGTGAAGAAGAAGAAGAAGAAGAAGAAGAAGAAGAAGAAGAAGAAGAAGAAGAAGAAGAAGAAGAAGAAGAAGAAGAAGAAGAAGAAGAAGAAGAAGAAGAAGAAGAAGAAGAAGAAGAAGAAGAAGAAGAAGAAGAAGAAGAAGAAGGAGAAGGAGAAGAAGAAGGAGAAGAAGACTTTTTGACTTTTCAAAAGGATATCTTTATTTACAAACTATAAATCAAAGTCAGAAGTTTACAATAAAAGAATAGTACATAATACAAACGTAAAGTTTGTTTACAAAGGTTATACAAGTATAAACATTGTTACCGAAGTAAACAATGTAAAAACAATACAACGTACATGTAATAACAAACGCATCTACATAAGGTAGATGCAAACTCTAAAACAACCAAATCAATTTGCAATCATCGAAAAGGAACAGAGTATTATTATGTGACCACGTTTTTAAAAAAAAGAAGAAGGGGGAAAGAAGGGACGACGGTGAAAAAGAAGAAGAGAAGACGAAAAGGACGAAGAAGGTGAAGAAGAAGAAGAAGAAGAAGAAGAAGAAGAAGAAGAAGAAGAAGAAGAAGAAGAAGAAGAAGAAGAAGAAGAAGAAGAAGAAGAAGAAGAAGAAGAAGAAGAAGAAGAAGAAGAAGAAGAAGAAGAAGAAGAAGAAGAAGAAGAAGAAGAAGATGAAGATGAAGATGAAGATGAAGAAGAAGAAGAAGAAGTGGGAGAGAAGAAGGAGAAGAAGAAGGAAGAAGGAGAAGGAGAAGAAGAAGAAGAAGTAATAGGGACATAGATTAATAAGAAGTATTGTTTAGAAATATCATAATCAAGTAGGTCATTCATAGTAAGTTATATAATTTCAAGAAAGTAATTGTATTACGTATACGGTATGCCTAACCAAATAAACAAACCAAATACAGTAACATATATATTTATGGAGTTTGATAGAGTTACACCATTAAAATATAAAGAGTAAACTTAATGCTTGTGAAACTATGAGGGTAGATAAGACTGGATGAATAAGTGAGCAGAGGGTAAAAGGTAAAAAGTAAGAAGGTGGGGAGAAGGATGATGAGGAGGATGGAGGAGAGGGAGACTTAGAAAAGAGAATAGGATGGGTGTATGGAAACAAAAACAGGGGAAGGGTAAAAATTACAAAGAGGTTTAAATTATTGAGACGTGACATTTAAAGATAGTGAAATATAAACGTCAGAGAAGTACAACCAAGTAATTAAATTGTGTAG
>JBAMJV010000451.1:0-45661 GCA_037951105.1 Echinarachnius parma
ATAATTCCGCAACGCGCGCGGGTATTGCCGCGCGACTTCATGAGTTTTTTCATTGAAGTCTTGCGCAACTTTTGAACCCAAATTTTGCGACGACCCGAGTATACCGTTATAAAGTCACGTGACCTTTTGTAAGTGAACGTTACCAAAAAGGTCACGAAATCTTTTGATTAATGTACAAATCCTATGGAAATTGATTTTTTCCTCGAATCCACAAAACCTTCATTATTTTTCATTATAATCACTGCAATCATTTAATTTGGGGCTAAAAATGGTTGGATAATGGTCAATAATTTATTCCATTGAAAAAACAACAAAAAACATAAGTCCAAAAAACAAAGAAATACACAAGGAAAATTTTGGCTGTTGCAATTTTGAATGTTCAAAACCCGTTAATTAAGTCATAAAGAATATTACAGACAAAAAGGGGATTTCTGCATAAATTTGCATAATTAATCAAAAATGTATTATTTTCCAAAAAATAACAATGCGATCTTGTAGATTATGATGCAAGCTATCTGCGTGCCAAATTGTGTGGCGTCCGCGCATTCGACGGCCGAGATCTCGGGGGGGGGGGGGGGGGGGGTGGGTGGAATCCACCCCTATCCCCCCCCCCCCCCCCCCCCCCCACCACCGGTGAGAGCATAACCAAAATAACCCGGCCTGACTAGGGTTAATCTCAATAGGGGATTGTTTGACATCCAAAGTACCTGACAAACAATGCAGAACATAATGTTTAATAATTTTGTCATGTTGTATGTGTTTCCATTTCCTGTGTGCAAATATGCAAATATAGCAATGATGAAGTTTATTTATCTAAACATTGAATTACATGTATAGATAAATAATGAGTGAAAAAATGTGCGAAAAAACAAATTAGCAAATTTTCCTTTTTGTCTATTATGTGTTATCCGATTATGCCCCCCCCCCCCCTAATTTGTAACTAACATCTTTAAAAAAATATATTATGAAGGTAGCTAGTCTCTTTCCGGGCAAGCTTGCAGCAAGGGTGCCACTTTTGGAACAGACTTGTGGCAAGCTTGCCATACTTGTCAAGCTTGCGCAGAGCTAGCTGGCACAAGCTTATTAAGCATGCCAAATGCTTCTTTTACAAAACCAATCTTTCTACAGTAGCACACCACATGCACAACTTTATTATCATCTTTCAAATCTGAATTGTCCATTAATTATCAAACCTAAGCTGACGACTGAGTATTTACCTGTACCTGTATACAGTATATTGTAACAAAATAAAGAGCATAAGGTATAAAAGTTAACTTAGAAAATATAATCACCGGTATCCGAAAAGACAGGGTCCTTGTCAGCGGAGACTGTACTTTCCTGATCAAATGAAGGGAATAATAAATAATGATATTAAGAATATAATACTGCCCAAAATTCCCAAATTAGGTGCTCAAAGGGCATGATAAATGATAAAGAAATACTTGAAATTTGGGGGAAAAAGAAGAAAAGGAAGATCATAAAAAGTGTTCTTATAATTTGACCATGTTCAACGCTCATAATAATAATAATAATAATAATATACATTTATGGAGCGCATAATACTCAAAATGACTCTCTATGCGCTTTATTATACTAAATTAAATAAACGAAATATATTACAACCTACAAAAACAACATATTAAAGGGGTAGTTTAGTTTTGGTAAGGCTGAACTTTAGTAGACAAAACCTGCACAGTAACATTATAAACTGATAGTTATAACTCCACCATGCTCGAAAGGTATACAAAATTACAAACAACTAAGTAAAAAGCCTGTTATCATTTAAAAAAGAGCCATTTAAACACAAGAGGGCGCTTTTTAAAAAGGCATTGGTTTCAACCATTTTTCATACAAAATTATGCATGTGATGTTTTATTGATATAATGATTAAATAGAGAGATCATCAACTATTTAAAAAACGCTTTTGAAAATTTTTGAAAAAGTGCAAGCATTTTTTAATTTTTTTCTAAAAATCATCTAATTATTTGGGCCCCAAATAATTATAAGATCAGATATATTTATTGATATTTCAGCCGTTTCTGGGTCGATTTTGACCAAATTAAGTTTATTCTGCCATTAAAATTGCATGTTCTCTCAAATTCGACTCTCAGTTTTTCATTACCTCACAAAAAAATTGTGATGTGCAGCGCCCTCTCTACCAAAACTAAACTACCCCTTTAAGGTACACAATCAATTATACAATTAAAGAAAAGATAAATATTATTACAGTGCAGCCTATTTAAACAAAAGATGAGTCTTTAAAGGGACTGTACCTCTTTTACAAAACGTCTGAACAGTTTCCAGTTGACGGATGGGGATGAATGTAACACACAAACAAAAAATCAGATCAAACAGCCCTGTAATTTGAATTCTACGGATAAAAAACAAATGCGTCCCTCCATCAAACTATATATCGGTCAATAAAAGAGTTTAAAGATGAAGGCCAGTTTTGGAAACGCCCCCCCTACCAAAAAATGAAATGGAAGCTCTTATTACCAATCATGTGAAAGAATATGTTTTTACTAATACAGGATACAAATTTTGCCTGGAAACCGCCTACTAATTGATATATTTGGTAAATTATCATATCGACCCGGCCCGGCTAGATATCTCGCGGATGGTCGTACGTTGATATACAGCCACGTGCGATGCGTGTAAATCCTATGGCAAATGCGCACATGGTAATTCGCCCAAGCAAATCGCTCGAATGAGCGTACGAATGTGGTCAGCGTAGACGGGCCAAGCTGACGGTGAATTTAGGCTTAATGTCAGCAGCTTTCACAAACGTTTTTACTGATTTTTCTGCATTTGACGATAGTACGGTTCAGATTTTTCCACACACGCTCCTTTTTATGTTATTTCAATAATACTAATCAATTAGTTTGACCAATAAAGCTATTTCCCACTACTGGCCTTTCCCTTTAACTGATTTAGCATAATATTACAACAAGATTGTACTTATTCTTATATTAGGTATTGTGAAGCCGACATTTGTAAAGGTATGTCATGGAAAAAATCTCAAAAATGAAGAATATGTAATTACACGTAGTCAGTTTAAGCGAGGTTTGGTTATTTTGCTTAATATTCGGTCATGCTATTATTATGTATGTGCGGGTCACGTAGCTAACGCAGGTCACGTAGGGGTCACGCATAACGTTGTGGTAATTTGTGGAATCCGTGTACGAACTTCCTCACTGGGTGAATACACGTAAATGCACAATTAACCGTTGGTTGTCGTTTTATTAGTTTTAGGTCTATAACTTCACGAAAAAGATATTTCAAGCCCTAATTTTTTCAGGAATGCTATTAAAGGACATTTTCTTTCATATAACTAAACCCCTCAAAAAAGTTCGGAAACTCAAGTTTGATCGATCATATCTCTCGTATTTTTTAATAAGAATACTCGAAATCGGTGTCACAATAAAGCCTCATTATATACCTTTCAAACGGTGCATTATGTGTAGTGATTATGCAATTGGGGCGATTGCAGTAGCCCAGAGAATAGGGGGAGGCAGGAAGTGAAATCTCGCAAAATGGCCCCAATGCATTCAATTTACGAGTGCATGACTGTGTTGATCAGTTTTCTAAAGGTTAACATTCTATTGAATACTGCCATCATTTCCATTCATCAAAATTGTTGAATTGGATACCATTTTAATGGAAATTATCTCTTCATTACGATGGCATATTAATCGTAAGGATTATGCAAATGGAGTGTGTGCAGCAAACCGGAATATGGAGATGGGTCGAGTGTGAAATCAGACAAAAAGATATGGAGTTGAAACAAAATCAGAGCGTTGCATTTTTTTCGAGCTTTTGGGAGGATATTTTAGCATTTCAAATAAAATATTCATGATCAAATATGATATAAATGGAAAGCCCAACAACTCTTCTGTATGAAAATGTGAAATTTATAATGATTTTTGTAAAGGGCGGCTGCAGGGAGATGAATGGGAGGGAGCCTCAAAAGTGACCCATTTTGAAACGCTCTGATTTCAAGGCACTATTCATGCGTTTTCAATTGAATTCCTCTCATTCATGGCCAACTCATTCAAGTCGCATTACATCCTCTACACAATGGTATACAGATACCGACACCAAATCAGAGCGTTTTGAAATGGGTCACTTTTGAGGCTCCCCCACATTCATCTCCCTGCAACCGCCCTTTACAAAAATCATTATAAATGTCACATTTTCATACAGAAGAGTTGTTGGGCTTTCCGTTGATATCAATTTAAATCATGAATATTTTATTTGAAATGCTAAAAAATCCTCCCAAAAGCTCGAAAAAAATGCAACGCTCTGATTTTTTGTCAACTCCATATCTTTTTGTCTGATTTCACACTCGACCCATCTCCATATTCCGGTTCGCTGCACACACCCCATTTGCATAATCCTTACGATTAATATGCCATCGTAAGAAAGAGATAATTTCCATTAGAATGGTATAAAAATCAACAATTTTGATGAATGGAAAGGGTGGCAGCATTCAATAGAATGTTAACCTTTAGAAAACTGGTCAACACAGACTTGCACTCGTAAATTGAATGCATTGGGGCCATTTTGCGAGATTTCACTTCCTGCCTCCCCCTATTCTCTGTGCTACTACAATCGCCCCAATTGCATAATCACTACACATAATGCATCATTTGAAAGGTATATAATGAGGCTTTATTGTGACACCGATTTCGAGTATTCTTATTTTAAAATATGAGAGATATGATCGATGAAACTTGAGTTTCCGAACTTTTTTGAGGGGTTTATAAGAAAATAACATCGCAACTTTTGAAATTTGGCTTGCAAAAGAGGGAATGTCCCTTTAAGGACTTCACGAAACAATCTGTGTTTACTTTGTAATGTCTCTCAATTTTTGGGGAAGCTCATTCCATAACCTGGGTGCTACTGTATCATAACAAGTTGATACCATTTGATGTTGTTAGTTCATTGTTAGTTCTCTCATATCCCAGATAGATTTATTTCCTGCATTTCATTTACCTGTAAGCATATGTGATATTTATTATCATCATCAATGGCATTATTATTAACGTAATATAGACATATTTTGTAGCATAACTGTAGTACATTGAAGCAAGGATTTTGTTTACATTTCTTGTGGTTGTTCTTTTATTTGTTAAGTCCAGCGTTGTTTGATCTAAAATGTCATGTTAGTGTCACCTTTCTAACAAAAAGTGTTCAGATGATTTGAAAATGAAGATTCTCCCTTTTAAATAACCAGATATATTTCCACATCATAACAACTCCTTTTTAGGTATTATTCCAGTCTGTAATGAGTACTATAACAGAAAATTAAACATTTACACCAATTTAAAAGACTTATGTGACTTTCTAATCCACTGGAAAGTAGCATTTTCAGAGGCGTGGCCAAATTACGTCTTTGCAGGTGAAGTTGCATTTATCTATACAGACAAAAGCAAACACATGCCTGCAATGACATTACAACTCTTTTGTATATAAATGCGGACAGAATTCTGTCAAATTGTGGGAATGTTCCCAATGACGATATTGGAGTTAGATTTTCTTTTAAATTCATGTTTATGAAGAAAAAACTTCACGTCCATATTTGGATTCTCATATGAAAAATGGCAAAAGTCAGTCTGAAAGTCAAATTTTGTGCCCATTTTGACATTGGGGCTTCTTCAACACTGGGAGAAATATGATCAATCATACTATAATTTCCAAGCTTAAACAGTTTACATTACATAAGCTGCCCTACTTGCACACTGATTACATCAGCACCAAAGTCTTGTATGTGAAAGAATAACTTTCAATCGTCCATTTCACAAACAACTCCAGAGAAGTATGTAGGTATATAAATATAATTAGTCATTGGAATATAAATTGGTTATTACTTTGTGGTGTTGATTCCTTATATATTTGCTCTCTAAATCTACTACATTGTATGTATGACTTGTGGATGACTTACCGCCACAGCCATTAGATTCTGCAAAGCGGCATTTGCCACATCCTCTTTGAAAGCTATCGAGAACAAAATAATTCAAACATCTAAACAAACTGACCAGAAATATACATGAAAAGGAGCAAAGAAATGGGAGAACAAAATAACACAGAAAATATTGAAAATATTTGAGATCACCCTACATGGAGCAATTACTAGCATCAATGTGCAATGCCAAATATTTTAATTGCATGAGTTTACAACATCCTGTAGTTATATTCAAGATTTCTACAATCTAATACCACAACCACTTACAATGAAAACAATATAACAAATGCCTAGGTCACAAATGCCAAGGGTGCCTCATGATGTTCATACCTACAGCAGATGTTCTCAGTATGATTTCTGGAAGTTGGGATATTGTACAATGTCTTTGTGTAAGAGTTGCATATTTGCTGGGGTACTTGCGATAATTTTGGGAGTAAAAGCAAAGGTAAATAGCAAGGCTCCCATGCACACAATCTTAACACCCAAACGGACAGCTTGCATGGCTCTTACAGGACTTGTATGGACATGGCAAGATACAATTACAATAACTTTGAAATCTTACGACTACCGTGCGGTTTGAGTGGCCTAGAATTTGCACGATATTCAGAGAAATGCTACGGAATCCGTGCTGGTCACATGCGGTGCCTTTGTAGTGCCTGTGCGATGCTGCTACTACAACGTGTCTACTAAACAGGCTTAATGCCAGTAAAATTGTCGTACGGAGAGAGAAAATGCCACGACAGTCGCAGGATATCCGTGGTACCCATGCAGCCGCCAAAAGATTCACATAAAATTTCCACCAAAAGTTGCATAGTGCGGGCGCCTTCTCCTGAATTGGGAGTACATGTATTTGTGACTTCTGCAGAAGTAGGGCTCCATAGTACTAATTACTGTTTTGTTGTGTTCTTTGGCTATTTGGGCCAGTAAAATTATTGATTTTCCAGTTCTTGTGGTCAATTAAATAAGAAAGTAAACTTTTTTTTTCATTCACTTATCTTAAGATGAGCAACCATGAGCTATCTACTGACCAAGTTTGATTACAAATGAATGAAAAGTTGCACACTTATTAGCAATTAAGAAGCTTGCAAGTAAACTTGAACATATTGTGTGGATGGACAGACAAATGAAGGACTGATGTCATTTGAATTGCTTAGTCTCTCTTTCACCTTCGGCTGGCAAGACAATTTTTTATATTGATCTAAAGGATGATCATGTACTTTCAACTGTATCTCAGTTGTCTTTCATTGATTTTCTCCCAAATGTTGATATGTTGCAGCTGTTTGATGATCTTATGGTTAAACTGGAACAGTTCAAATCATTCTCATTTTGGCATGTTTTGAGTTCCTAATATTCCATCAGAAATTCCATTTAATTCCAGACATTTTGAACTCATAATAACAGAATAAATGTGTGTCAAAAATTAAGTTATTTGCATGTACATTATAAGATCATGAAAAATCCATCAAAGATAAATATAAACAAATTATACCTTCTTTTGAATTGACAGCACGATTCAGAGTCCAAGATTTTTCATTTGCCTCTACAGTTTCCATACTGATATTGACACCATTAGTTATCTTCTCACTCGGATCAAACCTGCATAAGTAAAACAACTACATGTAATTTAGATAAAACAATAAATTAACCACTAATGAGATGACTGCCCCTATATAATTTTCTTTTGAGAGGAAAAATTTGTTATTAATTTTTAGCGCAAAAGAATCTTGCACTGAAATTTCATGACTTTTTTCTTTCACATCTCGCACACATTTTAAGACCCTATTTGCGAAAATCCGAGGTACAGTTGCAGAGATATAGCACATATTCGTGACCAACGGCACAACAAATGGGGGTTGCCAATGATCTTGTGTGTACAATGTATGGGTTTTACAAGAAATGTCAGAATAATTTTTTGTTTCTGTTTTTCCTCAGATAACATCCCTTTTGGCAATCATCGACTATTCTAGATAACACAACAATGAAAAAGAAAAGATTTACAAACATAAACAAAATAAGAAAATAAAAACAAAGAAATACATAAGAATTCAGATTTCAAGAAAAAATAGCTCATTCGCATAATAATTCCAATCATAAATATGGAATTTCAAAACATGTCATTAATTTGACTAAGCTATCTTTTAGATTATATTACAATTAAGCTACAAACATGCCAAATTTGATTGCATTTCCTCCATAAATGCGGGGAAAACTGGAACAAATAAGAATTCCTTGACAAAATTTGCATATTTGCATCATTAATTAGACAAAAATTAAGAATGACGATAGATATATAAATTTGACTATGCATTCTTGTAAAATACATGATGGGACACAGACACGCCAAGTTTGGTCAAAATCGGTTGATAAATGGAAGAGATCTGGGGGAAGGGGGGCCAAATAAGCCCCCCTCCCCGGCCTATGCAGTTTCAAAACGGCCCAGGCTATATAGGGTTAAGCAACAATAGACTGTGCAAGGCTTGACGCTGGACATGATCCCCCCTCTGTGAAGAGAGACATGCCTGTCAAGACATATGTATGAAGATTATAAAGTGAACATTTATACTATATAAACATAACTTATTGAAAGATGATGTTTATTCTGATACCCAGTAAAAGGTCACCACATTATTTATTAACAGCGAATTCAAAATGTTGTATTAATGATACATACACTCCTCCTGTCAGCGCCTTTTTTAGACTCGTCTTCCCGACACGCTGCTGACCCACGATCATAATTCGTGTTTCGTAGTTTGCTTTTGTCCCCTCTCGCATGGCTTCCTTATAGGCGTCTTTAGCTCCTGAACCACGAGCTAAAATTTCCAATGGGATCTTAATACCTGTGAGTAAAAAGGACAATGTACAATGTATCTGTGATTTAAAACATACATTCCTGTTGTGGAAAAGTGAAACATAGTTTTAAACTTTAGTCTCCATATTTATGGAAAAACAGGGTTTTCTTTAAAAAGGGACAACCATATTTCTCCAGCAATACATCAACAAATAACCCTACCTTTTTTAAAAATTTTACAAATAAAGAAAATGCATTAAACTGAGATAACAGTCGATGATATACATGTAGTGGGATATGGACCCATATCAGTTCTTTGCGACACCCAAGATTTTAGATAACAAACACTCTTTTTTTCAAAGACACATGTAATGTACACTTGAGTATTTTTTCTCTCTGATAATTTTGTTGTGAATTTGTTTGCTTGATAGTGAATCCATGTGAGGCTACACTTAGTCAGGTGTTCGCATTCTTGTACAATTTTGATTTTAAAAATGACTTTGTCTTTGTCACATAGACGGACATCGCTCAGGTGAGAATCGTTACTCTAGGCTCTTATATCTAACCATAACCGGGAAGAAACAGTAAACAGCTATTCAAAACACTGCGCGAGCACTACACACGTAACAGGTTTATAGATTCTCACACACCGATGCAGTATGCAGAAAAAACAAATTTCTACATCAATATTCATAAACATAGTTAGTGAAGGAGGAAGAATGAGTAATTGCCCCTCTTCCTCACACACAATAACCATGCACCCATCTTTGTTTCTTCCATCACTCTAAATAAGGGGGGGGGGGGGGGGCGCCCCCCTTGACATCTTTCGCGATCATTTTTCAACGCAAACAAATCTTGCGCTGAAATTTCATGAATTTTGTTTTCACATCTTGCGCACATTTGAAAACCCTATTTGTGAAAATCGGGGGTACGGTTGCAGAGACATACCACATATTTGTGACCAACGTCACAAAAAAATGGCGGATTCCAATGATCTTGTGTGTACAATGTATGGGTTTTACAAGAAGTGTTGTCTGAAGAATGTTTTTCCTCAGATAACATCACTTTTGGCCATCATCAACTATGCTAGATAACAGAACAATGAGAAAAAAGATCTAAAAACAAATAAATACATAAGAAATTAAAAACAAAGAAATACATAAGAAATTAAAAACAAAGAAATACGTAATAAGTCAGAATTTCAAGACAAATTAGCATATTTGCATAATTAATTACAATTATAAATATGGAATTTCAATACGTCATTAATTTGACAAAGTTATTTTTTAGATTATATTACAATTAAGCTACAAACATGCCAAAATTTGATTGCATTTCCTCCATAAATGCAGGGAAAACTGGAAAAAAATTAGAATTTCTTGGAAATTTTTTTCATATTTGCATCATTAATTTGTCAGAGTCAGAGTCCATCTATAGAATGTGGCTTGTCGAATAGTGTTTTGTAACATTAGTGACATTTGTTACATTTTACCCCTATGACCCAAAATTGATAATTAAAACGCTGCAAAAACTGTTTGGTAAACATTATAGAGAGGAGGGAAATCGGGAAAGAAATCCTATCCTTTTGACTTACTGGATGTGATGAGAGTATATCTCCTGTCATTGCTATTCACTTATTCCTCTTGAATATTCCTGATTACAAAAATGATCAATATTTTATGGACCACTTGTCTGCTTTCAATGCCCACAGGAGGAAGTCAACTACTCGCGGTGAAATGATGTGTCAGGTGGGGAACACAATAGCATATTCTAACCCGCTAATTGCATTCTCCGCCTGACACATCATTCCACCGCGAGAAGTTGAAGAAATGGCTGCCTCCTAGCTGTGGGCATTGAAAGCAGATGGCAGTGGTTTATAAAATATTGAATATTTTTGTAATCAGGAATGTTCAAGAGCATAAGCGTCGATCTGTAATTGATACCCATTCATCAGGGGGGATGATCTATTCATTCATCCCCCCCTGATGAATAGGTATTACGTAAGTATCGACGCCCATGTTCAAGAGGATATACATGTAAGTGACTAGAAATGACAGGATTTATGCTCTCATCATATCCAGTAAGTCAAAAGACTGGGATTTCCTTCCTGTTTTCAGATGAATGTCTCCATATTTACAGTGGATTTTCTCTTTGCATTTTCTTATTATTGCAGATTGAATAAAACTCAGTTATACAATCCAAAAGCGGCGTCGTTCAGTTCATTCCATGGGTGATCCAACGATTCAATTCTGAGGTAACCACGGTTCACCGACTCAACGCCACGTACAGCCAGGAAGCGTCACTGCCGCCAAAATGACAGACCAGAAGTCTCGCAAGCTGAAACGACGAGGGGCAAAAGGGCGCTTCACCCGATGCAGCAATGAGCTTGCTGCCATGATAGATGCTGACGGACCGAAGGATGAGGTAAAGGAGGCGCTGCAGCAGATGTTGTCAGCGTTTCAACTGGTGCAGACTGCACATGAGGAGTACACCGAACTCATAGAGAACGATGACGAATTTGAGACTGAGGAGAAGTGGCTAGACGCAGTCCACGCCGAGTGCACCAAGTCGAAAATCCGGTGCAGTCAGTTCCTGAACAGAATCCTGCAGCAGTTGGGGCAGGCCGCCCCTTCTCCTACGTCGCCGCCGCCACCATCAGGAGGATCAGCCTTCAAACTAGAGAGACTTAAACTACCGAAATTCAGGGGAGATGTCCGGGAGTACGGCATATTCAAGGCGGACTTCCTGCACCTGGCTGGCACATACACCAATAGAGATGCCATAACCTTGCTACGCAGTTGCTTGGAAGGAAAACCAGCAGAGATGCTCCGCGGTGTGAGTGACCACCAAGCAGCATGGAAGTTCCTAGATGCAGTCTACGGAGATAAACGTTTTGTAGTGGATGCTGTAGTGAGTGACATTGATTCTTTCCGTGCATTGAAGGAAGGCGAAGAAGGCAGGTTTTGCGACTTCACCCAGTTAGTACTGCGCAGCTACAACACGCTCAAGGATGTTGGTCGCACATTCGGTCATCGAAAAGAAGCTTCACATCGAAGACAAGAAAGTATGGTTCCGGCATCTGCATTTCATGAAGATAACCGAGCCATCAGTGACAGAGCTCATCGACTGGATGACGGGTGAGATGGCAGCTAGGATTAGAGCAACAGCACCCATCAGGTCCAAGCCAACTCACCAAGTGCACCACGTCACAACTGAGAATGAAAGGCCAGAGATAACATTCCAGAACAAGCTTCCTCCGAAATGCTGGATCTGTGCTTCAGATTCCCACTGGATTGATTAAGGTAAGAAGCTGCTAGCCATGAAGCATCCCGAACGCCTGAAGCTTATGAAGGAGAACAACGCTTGCTACAGCTGCTTAAAAAAGGCCGGCCGTGATCATCGTATGAGCAATTGCAGGAGAAGGAAGCAGTGCAGCGAGACTCCATGCAAGTACTACCATCACCCGCTTCTGCACTCAGAGGGAAATGCCAGTGTAGCCGTATCGTCAAACGTCGCTGTTGCTGCAGGTTATGCAGATCAGGAAGCACTGCTCCCAGTTCTACAAGCTGAGATACGGGGGCAGCAATGTGACGAGAAGATAGAAGTGACTGTTCTGCTTGATTCAGGATCACAAGCCTGATCAGACAGGCCGTTGCTGAGGAGCTGAACCTCCAGGGCACGAAGACGACCATAACGGTGAAGAAGGTCGGCGGAGATGAAGAGACGATGCAGACAAAGGTCTACAAGGTACCGGTAGGAAAAATTGGATACAAGTCGCCTACTTACATGATTAAAGCAGTGGCTTTGCCATTTATTAGCGATGTGCATGAGGTGGACTTAACCGAAACAGCGGAAGGCCTGAAGATCGACGGGGCAAATCTACATCGCCGAGGAGGCAACATAGACCTGTTGATTGGTATAGACTATGCCGCCCTTCACACCGGGGAAACCAGAAAGGCAGGAAAGCTGATAGCGAGGAGGTCACCGGTCGGATGGGTAGTGTTTGGGGGTGCAACACAGTCAAGATCAGATAGGAGGGTACTGCATGTGCAGATGGCACCGCCCGTAAGCCTGTCTGACTTCTGGAACACAGAGGCCATGGGGGTACAGAACAGTTGTGGCTGCGAACCATCGGGCATGACCAAAGCAGCCAAAGAAGAGTATGACACCATCTACAACTCGTGCGAAAAAGGAGAAAAACAGTGGACGGTGCCCTATCCATGGAAAAAGGACCCCAATCTCCTGCCAGACAATAGAGGGCAAGCCGAAAAGATCCTACAGTCTACAGAAAAGAGATTGAAAAGAAACGGTGAATACGCCAAGGTGTACGATGAGCAGATGAAGCAAATGGAGGAAATTGGATTTTCCCGCAAGCTTACAGAGAAAGAGCTGTCCACTTACCAAGGCCCCACACACTTCATATCCCATCATGCCATCATCCGCCCTGAGAAGAAAAGTAAACCAGTCAGAATCGTCTTCAACTCATCAGCGAGTTTTCAAGGGCACGTTTTAAACGACTACTGGATGAAAGGGCCAGACCTACTCAACAACATTCTGGGAGTGCTGTTGCGTTTCCGAGAGAGATCGACGGCGGTTATCGGAGACATCTCCAAGATGTACCATCGAGTGTTGATACCGGAAAGAGACCAGCATGTCCACAGATTTCTATGGAGAAATTTGCAAACAGACAGAGAGCCAGATGTGTACATCAAAACCGTTGTGACCTTCGGGGACAAGCCATCGGCCGCGATGGCGCAGATCGCTCTCCGAAGAACAGCAGAAGAAGGTGAAGAGTCCCACCCGGAAGCAGCTCGCATCATCAAGGAAGATACCTACATGGACGATATCTGTTTTTCAGTATCTTCAAAAGAACAGGCAGTTCAGCAGACAGAAGAGCTGGACAGCATGCTAGCAGAAGGAGGCTTCCGCGTCAAAGGTTGGTCATCAAATGAGCAGTTGAGTGGCAACGACTCAGTGGAAAAGAGGGAAGCTAATCTGCTAGAAGCTGAACATGAAGAGAAAGTGTTAGGTGTGGTCTGGAACAAAGACACTGACACCTTAACATACAAGGTGAAGCAAGCAGAGGCTGTACCAAAGCTGACAAAAAGGAAAATCCTTAGCCGCATAGCAGGACTTTTCGACCCACTGGGATTTGCAGCTGCCTTCCTAGTTAAAGCAAAGATCGACATGCAAAGGTTGTGGGAGCTAGGACTTGAATGGGATGAAGACTTGCCAGCAGAAGAATCCGAGTGGCTAGCGCTGTTCAAAGAGATGAGCAAGCTGGACAATGTTGAGCTGGAGAGATGTCTTACCCCGTCGACAGCAGTACAGAAGCCGATATTGTGTTTGTTTGCGGATGCATCTGAAGACGCATTCGGAACATGCGCTTACTTGAGGTGGCAACTCGACAACGGGCAGTATGAAACCAGATTTGTCACCGCCAAGTCTAGAGTGGCACCATTGAAGAGGCTGACAGTACCGAGGTTGGAGCTACAAGCAGCAGTTATGGCCACCAGTCTAGGTGCAACAATAGTGAGAGAGCTGAGATTGGATCTGGAAAAGGTAATCTTTCTCACAGACAGCATGATCGCGCTATCCTGGATCAGAAGTCAAGCTAGGACATTCAAGCCATTCGTGTCAGCGAGGATTGGAGAAATCCAGACGAACTCCGACCCCCGACAGTGGAGACACGTACCGGGCCCTTGAATCCTGCAGATGACATTTCAAGGGGTATAGCTGTCGACAAGCTTGATGACAGATGGAAGCATGGGCCAGCGTTCCTATGTTTGCCAGAGGAAGAGTGGCCTGTCGAAACTGGTCAACTGGATCCAGTCGCGATCGCAGAAGAGAAACGCAGAGTCAAGCAAGTCCTCCAGGTGACTGAAACACAGGTGATTGACTGTTCAAAATTCTCAAGCTGGAGGAGACTTGTACGCGTTACTGCTTACGTACTGAGATTTGTTCGTAAGCTGAAATCCAAGGTCCAGAAGAAATCGGAAGACGCTGCAACCGCGGATGTATCGTTAACGCCTAGCGACCTGGAAGATGCAGAAGCATATTGGATCAAGCACGCGCAGAAGTCGCTAGGCGAGAGATTGACATCCACGGAGCTGAAGCCGCTGAGTCCATTCGTAGGTAACGACATCATTCGCGTTGGTGGTCGAGCAGACAAAAGTTCGATGTCGTTCGAAGGGAAGCATCCAGTTCTTCTTCCGCGTAGTCATCCAGTTTCCTTTCTGAACACGCGTCATTTCCATGAGAAGGGGCATGATGGAGTAGCATCTACCGCCGCAAAAGTCAGAAGGAGATATTGGATCATAGGGGTACACAGACTGGCCAAGACAATCAAATTCAGGTGTGTAAAGTGCCGGTCTATTGAGCACAAGATCGAAAGTCAGAAGATGGCGGATTTGCCGCAAGAGAGAATGGCCCCATTCACGCCGCCATTTCATTACTGTGCATGCGACTACTTTGGGCCGTTTGCAGTCAGAGTCAGCAGAAACAAAACCGCGAAGCACTACGGGGTGATTTTCACGTGCCTCAATACGCGTGCTGTGCATTTGGAAGTAGCAGCCGACTGTTCAACAGCAGAGTTCTTACAAGTCATGCGCAGATTTCTCGCGATCAGAGGACAGCCAGCCTGCATATTCAGCGACAACGGCTTACAGTTTGTAGGCGCAGAAAGGGAGCTTCGCGAAACGGTGCAAGGCTGGAACGAGCAGGAGCTGAAGGATTTCTGCGCAGAACGAGGGACGGAGTGGAGATTCATCACACCACAAGCGCCTCATCAGAATGGTTGCGCAGAATCGCTCGTAAAAAGCTGTAAAGTCGCGCTGAAGAAAGCAATCGGAAGCCAAGTTCTAACACCGCTAGAGCTGCAGACATGCTTGCAGGAAGTCGCGAACTTAGTGAACCAGCGACCGATAGGTAGAGCACCGAACGACCCAGATGACGGTGCTTAATTATGCCCTAACAACATGTTATTGGGAAGGTCGTCATCTAGGGTAGAGTTTGTTCAGCAAATAGTGAATGCATTCTGGAAGATTTGGAACAGAGATGTCTTCCCATTGTTAGTCCCACGTCGTAAGTGGAACACTGAGAGGCGAAATGTACGTGTGGACGATGTAGTCATGGTAGCTGACCATAACGTGGTCAGGGGCAAATGGACAATAGGCAGAATCGTTCATGTATACCCAGGGTCAGACGGAAAGGTTAGAAACGTAAAAGTGAAGACCGTCAGTTCGGAACTTGCCAGACCCATAACGAAGATAGTAAGGCTATGAAGATTAACTAAGAACTGAGTATAAGATAAGGACTATGAATGCCCTTATCTGGGCGGGGAGAGTGTTTCGTTGAAAATCGGAAATTTTGTTATGAATTAAGGTTCAAGTTTTTTCTTTGATCGTAGTGGCGATTTGAAGACACCGTAGCGTAGGAATTTCGCAGTCAACAACATGTTTGTTTGTTTGTTTATTTTATTTCCACTTTTTCAAAACAATACAAAGAAACATCATACAAATATATATTATAAGTAATAAGTAAGTTTAACAAAATATGTTTCTAATTAAAATACAAGCAAAAAGAAATATGTTCATTAATAACAATCCATAGTGAAAATAATTTGCATAATATAAAATAAGAAATAAGGGGGAGAATGGATATCTTATAAAATGCTTAATAAGTTTATAACAAAGGAAAAAGCAGGAGACCACATGTCGTAAGCGTAGAAGCTTGAAGATGACAGTGGCCTCTGCCGAGTTAGCAAATAAATAACAACCTATGCAAGGGACGCGATTAAAAATCCATTTATCAATTGTATTGATAATGTTTATATTATATTCGAATTTAAATAAGATATAGGTGTAATGATTCCAAGTAAGCATGGCTGCATTAATTTCCGAGTGAAAATAACAAAATATCTTTAGTGATATGTTTTGTATTGAAAAGTGCATTTGTGCATAGTGCAAACAAAAAAAAGCTATGTTCTGAAGATAGTTAGAGTATCTGTCTTTCCGCGGGTCCAGAATGTCCCGAAATTAGTTCTTTCCGACAAGTTTTAACGCCGCCCAAAGAGTGAGTTTAATTATGAATTACATGACATTTGATTAATGAAGTATGAAAATGTGTAGTATCGTAAATGGGGAATAATACGTACAAAACTTTGTGTCTGAGTGTTGCGAGTTAATTTGGTTTTGTATTTAGCGGTAATACAGTGCATACCGGTATTGGTACGCTGAAGTGTACGTGTGTGCTTGATACGGCTTGTTTTAGCCGCACAGTTTCCGGTCAGATTACGGTGACTTTGAAGAAAAGGAAATTTACGTTTAATCGCAACTATAGCTCAGAGACACAAAGTGTTGTACAGATGTACATGTAAAGTGAAAGAAGTGTCATGTTTGTGAGGTATGTCAAGCATAGATTATTTTCCTTAAAATCAGGAAAGTTAAGGTTGTTTTGATAAAGAGGAATTAATTTCGCAGTAAATGAATTTGAGCTTGAAAGAAGTAGGTCACTGAGAAGTAGGTCACTATGTAGTGAGGCTATACAAAATAGAGTGGCCATCCAAGCTATGGTTTGCTATTACACAAAATAGAGCATGAATTACATCATGATTTTGGTTGCTCATTTGGATGAGGAAATCGGTTTGTTTTAAGAAGAATACAAAAGCAATTTGTGTCGAGTTAAATCAAGATGGTTTAATCGTGGTGAAATTGGGGATGCCATTTAGTTTGGTAATTAAGTAAAGATTTGAGAATGTCAAAGGTACATTTTAAGTGTGTTATGAAAGAGTAATAAGAAAATTAATAGATGCATAAAGGCACATTAACAAAGAGAGTGTTTGAAAGAAAGTATGATTTTGAAGGTGCAAAATTGCCTGCAAATTGAAGGTGAATTTCTGAAGAATATTTTGGTCATTTCTTCAGTTGTTTGTTAAAGAAAGAAAGAGAATTCACATTTAAAGGAATTTCTCTATAGATAATTTGTACACTTTTGATGCGCTCACAGTGGTGCCGATTGTGTAATTTGGAAATTGAGTGCCAAAAGATAGACTTTATTGAGCCCAGATTTAACGGGTATTTCATTTGTGAAAGTCACATTGATTGTTAGTGTGATAGTTTAGGCGATATGCCCACGCACACACTTTGAAGTTGTGATCTTTTTGATAGGATCTTTAATGAGAATACATTGACTCAATAAGAATGTGCCTTGATGCATTGAAGCTTTGTACCATGTTTACTAGAACACACTTAATAGATAATAGACACACTTCTCACTTATAGAAATTAGGACACTGTTACTCATTCTTGACTTGTTCAACAGTAAATTAGTTGATGAGATTTATTGTGTAAGATTGTATGCCATCAGATGAATGTCTCCATATTTACAGTGGATTTTCTCTTTGCATTTTCTTATTATTTCAGATTGAATAAAACTCATTTATACAATCCAAAAGCGGCGTCGTTCAGTTCATTCCATGGGTGATCCACAAATGATAAAGCCTTTATATTTTTAAGGCCAGATATGAAACAGGTTAGGGTGACACGCAATCGAAACGTTAGCATGAGAGTACTTTGCATAATATGCAAATGAGCTATAGTTTGATTGGATCAATATGAAGTTCTGTATTGTTTAAAATCTAGATTGCACTATTAAGTCCCAGTCAATATAGGGTCTTGACCTCGGCAAAAGTTGCAACATGGGAATTTTCTTCGGAATTCTGGAAACTTCCCCTGATCACATAAGTCTTAGAAATCGAAGCTACGGAAAGAGGTTTAATTTGCATTATAAAGATAAGCTAATTTGCATATTTCTGAAATGTGGTCAGGGGCAGCTTCGATTTCTTAGGACTTTTTTGTATGTTGTTCAGGGAAGTTTCCTGAATGAAATTTTGAAGAAAATCCCATGTTGCAATTTTGCCGAGGTTACCCCCTAATATTTGCTAGATTGACTGGACTATCAGTGCAGTGGTGCTAGTAGCCTCTTGACGAGGCTGTCTCGTCTGAGCCGAGTTGATATGCACGTATAGTATGCATTATGCAGGAACGACTGGACAGCCGCGACTACCCTGCACAATCATTTGCCGAGCATGACTTCACTACTCGCCAGATAGTCTCCATCACGCGTTCAGCGTTCCTGATACTGCATGCAGCGCAGCCATTGCTTGCTTGATACAACGAGCCTTGCTAAAAGGCTATGGTGCTAGCGATAAGGAAGTGATTAAAAGTGGATTCCCCCCCCCCCCCCCAGAGATCTCGGGCATTGAACGTGCGGCTCGCCACCAAATTTGGCACGCAGATAGCTTGCAACATAATCTACAGATTGCAATGTTATTTTTATTTTTTTATAAGTACATTTTTAATTCATTATGCAAATTTATGCAAAAATCCCATTTTTGTCTGTAAATCACTAAATGTTGCTCAGAATATATATTGTTCATTAAAAATTGCGACAGCCAAAATTTCGTATGTATTTCTTTGTTTTTTTCAGACTTTTGTTGAATGGAATCAATGGAATCAATTATTGACCATTATCCAAGCCGCTTTTAGCCAAAAATAAATGATTGCAGTGATAAGAATGAAAAATAAGTGAAGGTTTTGTCAACTTCTAGGAAAAAATTAGGATTTGTACAGAAATCACAAAATTTAGTGATTTTTCAGGCCGACGTCCACATAATAAAGGTCACGTCACTTTAGAGCGGTGTACCCGGGTCGTCGCAAATTTGGTCTCAAAAGTTGCGCAAGACTTCAATCAAAATGCTCATGCAGTTGCGCAGCAATACACGCGCGCGTTGCAGAATTATCGCGCAAGACAGTCAAGGGGGGAGGATTCCATCCCCCGGCCTGGTTAGGGTTAAAGGGATGCCTGTAAAGTGTCAGATATTGCACAAAATGACATTTGAGACTTCAATCCTATATCAATATCATTGTAAAATACAATTGAAAGATTTGTGAAGTTTGAAAGAAAAACGAACACTGTTTACCTAGTGAAAAAAACGAATATTGAGTTCATATTTTATCACCGAATACTGATGGCCTGCGTTTAGAATTGTCACAGTAATATTCATCCGTTTGATCTTGACGATATCCGCACCCGTGTTCACATGACGATACGGAATTCATGGAATTTGCGCACGCTCGGCTCAAACAGTCGTATATCGGGAAGGTTTCCCACGCGCTGGCCGGACGTGTTCAGCTAAGGCAATTGTACTTTTTATCAAAACGGTTGAGCTAACGCTTTTGAAATAATGATTTTCAATGATAAATATCTTCATACTAAAGGGACATTTGAAAAAATCTAACCTTATTTTATCTTCTCTTACCATAAGCTAAACAACACGGCAGAAGAGAAACGAGGAAGCTCCAAGTATTTTTCGTGGAGTTGGACACTTTACAAGCATCCCTTTAACATACGGATTCACAATTAAAGTGATGCCTGTAAAGTGTCCAACTCCACGAAAAATACTTGGAGCTTCCTCGTTTCTCTTCTGTCGTGTTGTTTAGCTTATGGTAAGAGAGGAATAAAATAGGGTTAGATTTTTTCAAATGTTCTTTTAGTATGAAGATAATTATCATTGAAAATCATTATTTCAAAAGCGTTAGCAACGCTTTTGATAAAAAGTACAATTGCCGTAGCTGAACACGTCTGGCCAGCGCGCGTGGGAAACCTTCCTGACCCGACTGAACTTTGAGCCGAGCGCGCGCAAATTCCATGAATTCTGTACCGTCTGTAAACATACACGGGTGCGGATATCGCAAACGGATGATTATTACTGCGACAAATCTACTGCAGGCCATCAGTATTCGGTGATAAAATATGAACTCAATATTCGTTTTTTTCACTAGGTAAACAGTGTTCGTTTTCTTTCAAACTTTCACAAATCTTTCAATTGTATTTTACAATGATATTGATATAATTATGATTGAAGTCTCAAAAGTAATTTTGTGTAATATCTGACACTTTACAGGCATCTCTTTAATCAATTTATCAGTCGTACGATCAACTGATACATAGCCCACCAGGTTCCTATGGGCAAGACATTAATATAGTAGTATACTGATTAATAAAGTGGTATACTGTCGATGGAGGTGCATAGCCGCCAACCGCTCCCTAAGGCACTTGATGATGATGATACTGATTATACAGAGGTAATGTGCAACAATTCATGTTTCATATCAAGACATAACACAAAATAATTTGCATTTCAAATTGGGCAGCTGAAAGCTGATTCTAAATTACTGTATGAGAACTAAATATATACATACCTATTGGAAGATGCTCATCTGCTATCCTGGACAGCTTTGCTTTCACCAGAGCTTCCCTGAGGACAGACCTCTCCTCAGCCTTTCCCACAGTGTCATGCCAGTCTCGTAGCATCTGCAGTGTTCCTACAGAAGTCACTTGATCAAACCGCGTATTGGTCTTGATGTAGTTTCTAATCTCTCCCCATCGGAACCCGAGTGCTTTCCCCAAGGCTCTTATCTTGCCATTGTCAGTGACATCCTCGGCTATATCAGACAGGATATTATCAAAACTGGGGGACAAAAAACAATAAGACATCAAAGAGATTTCATCTTGCAAAAAAGATACAACAACTAAATAATCCAGTATTTGCAATCACGCCTGTGCCAAAAATATCCAAATGCCAGGATCCACTAAAGGAGTAGAAGTCTTATAACTCATCTGAAAGTGGAAATGGTCAAAAGACAATTTTATCTTAAAAGCAAAAAAAAGAGGGGGGTCGCATCCTTCTAGGTGTCACTGCCAAGGTGCTCCATAAATCTGTAGTTGGCCTCTTTACCTAGGCCTATATGTTGACTGCATTACACTGTTGGTCCTCCTAGGGTGAGCTTACATACATACACATGATACATTTGTCAGTTCTCACTGCCTCTTTCCCTGTATCTTGACTACATGCAGTGTGGACCCTCCTAGAGTGAGATCAGATGCATACACTCCATCATGCAGAATTTGAGGTGTACTTCTGGCAGATAGAAACAGGTGAAGTATAGTGAAACACACTGCAAGTATGAAGTACAAGTAATACATGTTATTTAAAGGGTACCACCAGGGAAAGAGCAATATGTTTGGGGTGTATGGCTCGTAGGTAGAGTAGAGGTGTCAGAACTCATCTTGTGGCCTATGTTTGCCCTCCTTGAGTGAGATTACATGCATACACTCTGTCTTGTAGACTTTGAGGGGGTACAGCTCGCAGGTAGAAAAAAGTGAAGATGGGTGATAAACACCCCAAATTATGACATGAAAATTATTTTATTTATTTAAAAATACCAGTAATTGTTAATAATAATAGAATGTAATATATTTATTGTACACTATTCAATCTAGTACCACTGTCAAAAGCTAACTAAACAAAAATGTCATCGAGCCCGACTCAAATGCTTTTAATGAGTGTACAGTAAATTATACAATTTAAGAGGGCAAATCATTTCACAAAAATAGTGCACTAACAGAACTAGATGGATCTTCGACTGCGCGCAGTCGAAAATGATGACTCCGCCATTACGCAATTTATTTATATCAAGCCCAAATCAACATGTACACTGAATTAATTCTGTCAACTAAATTTTGATGGTACTCTGTCTTTTAGATCTTGACGTATCACAATTATGAGCTATAAGTGACCTTGACCTTTGCCCTCATGACCCCAAAATCTCATGACTACAATTGTTCCCTAAGATACATTCAGGTATCAAGTTGGATTGAAATCTGATATTCAGTTCTTGAGATTTCCAATCTCAAGCTTCTTTTACATATAATGAGCCCTGTGACCTTTGACCTCATGACCCCAAAATTTAATCAGTTCATTGGCTCTCCAAGGAACATACATGTACCAAGTTTGGTCAGAATCTGTCAATCACTTCTTGAGATAATGCGATCACGAGCTATTTTTGCATATATAATGAGTTCTGTGACCTTTGACCTTTGACCTCATGACCCCAAAATCTATTCAGATCATCGGCTCCTCAAGATACATACATGTACCAAGTTTGGTCAGAATCTGTCAATCCTTCTTGAGATAACGCGATCACGAGCTATTTTTGCATATATAATGAGCTCTGTGACCTGTGACCTTTGACCTCATGACCCCAAAATCTAATCAGATCATTGGTCCTCCAAAATACGTACATGTACCAAGTTTGGTCAGAATCCTTCAATCCGTTCTTGAGATAAAGCGATCACGAGAACGGGACTTACGCACGGACGGACGGACGGACAGACGGACAACCCGAAAACATAATGCCTCCGGCTACTTCGTTGCGGAGGCATTAAAAGCCTTAATTTCTCCAGCCGCACAGCCTGCTCCGCAAGGGTCAGTTTGCCACGTGCTTAAAAGTTCAGTGACCGGAAAACAACCGTAAAACTAGGTAAACTTTCATGGAGATACAAAAATCACCATTGTTTTGTCATGGAAAAACCTGACCAGCAAAAAAAAAAACCTCGAAATTCCACTTTTGGGATGTCCCTAAAAATTGGCTTGTGACATATGGGGGAAGGGGTTGCATGGGGAAGGGAGGGGGGGGGGGCAGCCCTGAGGGAGGGGGGATGGGGAGTCATCCCACCATATTCTCGACTCTCTAGCATGCCGCTTAGGCCTTACAGATAAACACAGGCTTATCCTGTCACAAATATTTTTTTGATGAAGAATTAATTGTTTGGAGAGCTCTAACAATTCACATTTCTTGTCCAAACCTTTTGTGGTAAAAATCATAGTAAAATTTGCTTGGATTATTTCCTCAAAAGATTTTGCCCCTCCTCAAAAGTGTGTGAAGCCGAGTGTTTGTTACTGATGCCATTTGAATTCGGCCGAAATGAAACAAATGAAAAATAATGCAATTTGTTCACCCAAACGATGGCCACACTCTCCGAATCGTCTCGATATGTCCCCACAAGCTCCTCAATAATTTATCAGGGTGGGTTCAAGAATGCTTAAAAGAACCCACCCCAACAAATTTGGAGTCTAAACTGGACACTGGTATAAAGAGACAAGAGACAATTCCGATACCAGGCCGACAGCACCCTGTACGTCTCTTAATTGTTCGGATTGGGTTTGGTTTGGCTGTGTGACGGATAACAGTGTAAGACCTGAGAAGGGGCAGATTCATTGAGATACTGCTAATGTGGTAATATTTATGGTGCATTCATTTTCATGCATTTAGGCTACACTTGGCAAGTGCGAATTCCCAAATCCATGAAAATATATAGATTTTCATTAGGTATATTTCAGAGTGTGTGAACAATGAATATGGAGTATATACGGTGCCTCTGGTTCTGTCTCTTTTAGAGGGCTGTATTGGAATAGTGAGATAGAACATACATGTACATGATACATACATACAGACAGGTAAGGATTCTTCAGGTTATATTGACCAACAGATTATTATGACTCTATCATCTACTGAAATGATGTTTTGGTCGTTCAGGTCCACCTCACATCTTGAAGGACAATGAAAAGCAAACATTTCCAAGTTGACATTAGCTACCCAGTGAAAGAATAATGTGTAACATCTGTTTCATGTGTAGTTTTGGGGCTCCAAAAGTAGGCTCACAACTAAACTAACATCCATACCTTTCTTTGTAGATAGAAACAACACTTTCTCTAACCTGGAGGAGATCACATTGTGCCTTATGATGATAGAGTATTATGAAATAAAGCATTTCTAGCAATCTAACTCTCAACAACCTCTTTGTTGCTCGTATAATTGTTACCAGTTCTGCATTCTCATGATTCTAGGACCCCCATAGGGCGTTCTGAAAGGGCCTAGTAGAGCGTGGGGGTGCAGCCCCATTACACCTGAAAACACCAATATTCTGGCAAAATTATTTAAGCACCTACATGTACACTCAGGGGCAAAGCTTGTTTGTGTTACTCGAAGATAGATTTTAATGAACACAAGATTAGTACAAATCCACAACTAAAGCAGTACAAGAAACATGGGGTCAGTACATTGACAACGAGCACTGCACAAACTTTCTTCTATATACCTGAATGGGAAGATTAAAGGTACTGTTGAGTATTGTTTTTTTCCTAAGTGCCCCCCCCCCCCCAATATTTTTTTGTGAGATATAATGAAAATCTGACTGTCAAATTTGAAAGAACATACAATTATAATGACATATTAAACTTTATTTGATCAAAATCGCTTCAGAAACGGCTAAAATATCCATAAACATATTTTCATTCAGAATTCTTCCCCAGGGGATATTTTGACTTTTTAGAAAAGAAAAAACAAAAATGCTTAAAGACTACTTTGAAAAAATCTGAATATGTTTTTAAAAGTTGTTGATGATACCTCTATTGAATCATTATTTTAACAACATATTAAATGCGCGATTTTGTATGAAAAATGGCTAAAACAAATGACTTTTTAGAGAGCAACATCTTGAGTTGTAACGGCTCTTTTTGAATAATAACAGGGGTTTCACTTAGTCGTTTGGAATTGTGTATACTTTTCGAGCATGGTGAAGTTATAACTATTATTTTGTACCGTAATGGTGCAGGTTTTGGTTACTAAGTTAAGTTTGACCAATACTCAAAGTTCTATTCCTTTAATGTTCGCACCAAGTTTAATTTGCATAAATCGCATTTTGGTACAATTATTACTATATTCTTTTACAATAGGTAGAAGAACATGAATATGATGGTGTTTTCGAACAGAGCTTGCAGTACAGCACGCTCCTCAAAAAATAAGTGCCTTTCTAGAGACCTTATGCACCACATTATACATTTGTTAACTGGTGGTGGAGGGAATATCACGGAATGTTCCATCTGAGGGATTTTAAATGCTATTGAGGGAAGATTATAAGTCCCGAGACAACGTCGAGGTTTTTTCTTCACAAAATAGCATTTTAAATCCCGAGGGAACATTCTGTGATTTCCCCGACAACAAAGTTAACAACTGTTATATCATCTGGCTAAATCTGCGGGCTTAATACAAATTCATGCATTTGAAAATGAAATCAGTAAAAAACAACATACGGTACATGTAGATTATACGTGTACCTTTGGTTCTCATTGTGACGTCATAATGCAATCTCTTTTGCAGCGCGCGCCAGAGGGGTGTCATAACTCTCTGGTCATGGTGTCATAACAAATTGACACCCCAGTCATGTGACCGTGTTTAGCCAATCAACGACGCATATTTTACCAAGTCAGATGATAAAATTTACTGATTCACTTGTAGCAATATACAGTTGAATATCAACCAAAGACCACTTTGTTTGTAAATAAATCTTACCCTGAGCTACCAGCTTGTGATGATTGAGTTGATCCACTCTGCAACTCTGTAAATATACAGCAAATAAACGAGTGGAAATTATTTTGATTATTTAGCTAAGTCCTTCTTATTTCACACATCAACATTATAACAGGTTATTGTTGTACTTGGTAGGTATTCTAACTCGGTCACCAAACCAGGGCCCTTTAACCCTAACCTGGCAGGGTTATTTGGCTATTGGCTATGCTCTGGCCGGGGGGGGGGGTGGATTCTCGGGCATCGAACGTGCGGCGGCCACAAAGTTTGGCACGCAGATAGCTTGCAACATAATCTACAAGATTGCATTGTTATTTTTTTTAAATAATACATTTTTAATCAATTATGCAAATTTATGCGAAAAACACATTTTTGTTTGTAAATCACTCAATTTTGCTCAGAATATGCTAATTTTGTGCATTAAAAATTGCGATAGCCAAAATTTTCCGTACGTATTTCTTTGTTTTTGGAATTTCTTATGTATTTCATTGTTTTTTTGGACTTATGTTTTTTATTGTTTTATAAATGGAATAAATTCTTGACCATTATCCAACCGTTTTTAGCCCAAAATTAAATGATTGCAGTGATTAGAATGAAAAATAATGAAAGTTTTGTCTACTCTAGGGAAAAAATCTATTTCCATAGGATTTGTACACAAATCACAAAATTCAGCGATTTTTGGGCCGATGTCCACTTAACCCTAATAAGGCCAGGGGGGGGGGGGGGGGGGGGGGGGGGTGGGGGGCATTATGTGATTTTGTGATTTGTGTACAAAACTTATGGAAATATCAGTTTTCGTAAAAGAGATATATCATTGGTTATTTTGTCTTATTTACATTTTAGGTGTTTGTTTTGGTGTTCAAAATAGTTGAATTATAGTTAGAAATATCATCGCAATATGTTCTTCAATGGAAAGTGGACAGTTTAAACTCTAAACTGGTTTCCTTCTTCTACTAACAAATCAACACAGGCCACTGCATGAATGAACCACTAATGTTGGAAGTGACTCTAGTTGATAAAGACAAAATTACTTGATCCATTTAAAGACAGTACATTAATAAATTGGTGTGAATAAACTGTTTCTTCCATATCTTTTCTATTCATTTAAATCCAAACAATCATACACACATTTACATAAATGTAATTAAGATACAAAACTGCACTAACCACACCTAACAACAAACAGTAGATTTGCATTAATTCAATAAGCTTACCTCTTCTTTCATCTTCCATCGTTGAAGCAGTGCTTTCCACTGAATATGCTGATGGTGAAACTGTAAACATCGGAAATGAAAATGAAACACTATCTGAGGATGCATGATTTTTACAATACTTTCAAATGTTATACATGTACAGCAGCATCAAGGGCCCATCACTTACACTGGCCTGCTGATCTGAGACACTGTTCTTTGAGCCAGCAAACAAATCTATGAAAGTCATAATTTGGTAGCTGGATTGGGCAGATGTATATTCAAACTGACAATGAAAGAATAACTAGATCTTGAATTCTTGTATGTCAAGCCTGATCCAGTAAGTTTTGATAAAAAGAGAGTGAGAATTGAAGGATAGGGAGTGTACCTAGTATTATCATTATTTACAAATGAAGGTATATTTGAGGGCTGTACAGAGGATAGTTTTCCCTGTCCGACCAAGCCATACAAACATTTGCCAAAAAGGTCAATGTAGAATCCAGAATAGCGCAAATTGTTAAATTAATGTTAATTTTCCCCCCATAATCATCTTTATCATGTTCAACAAGTATGTGATCACAATTTCATGATCGCCACTATTTAACCGTATTGCAAAATAAACAGGAACAAAAAAGGAATTTTATTTGTTTTAGCATGATTGATCGTACCTGTATTGACTTTAACATACAATTCTGTCCAAACATCATTTATACATAATTGCTTAAATTCAGTCACATGGTTGCAAAAGCAAATAAACATGAAGTTGACTCATGAAAGATTTTCCATGATTGTGTTCCTTCTTTAAAGTGATCCATGTAAAGTGTCAGATATTGCACAAAATGACATTTGAGACTTCAATCCTATATCAATATCATTGTAAAATACAATTAGAAGATTTGTGAAAGTTTGAAAGAAAACGTCCACTGTTTACCTAGTGAAAAAACGAATATTGAGTTCATGTTTTATCACCGAATACTGATGGCCTGCCGTAGATTTGTTGCAGTAATAATCGTCCGTTTGACGAATTACGCACACGTGTGAACAGACGGTACAGAATTTGCACGCGCTCAGCCCAACGACTCGGATCGTCGGCTACTCCGCAGGCCAGAGTTCGTTATCGCGTGGCGCGCTGCCGGCCGTGGCCGGGCGTATTCAACTACGACAATATTGTACGTTTATCCAAAAGCGTTGGCTAACGCTTTTGAAATAATGATTTTCAATGATAATTATCTTCATACTGAAGGGACATTTGAAAAAAATCTAACCCTATTTTATTCTTCTCTTACCATAAGCTAAACAACATGGCAGAAGAGAACTGAGAAAGCTCCAAGTAATTTTCGTGGAGTTTGACACTTTACAAAGCTTGAAATTATTACAGGCCGATGGCCCAGGTCCACCAACAAATGCTGCCGGGCCAATATGAAACTTTTATGAGCTTGGTTGCCCGATCAGGTCAATAAATGCTGAGACCATAATGTGGAAAAGTTTTTCCTAGGTATAGGGACTTTATTTTAGCATGACTTTTGTGTGAATAATTATGTTTAACATGACTTATTTGTCCTGCTGATCGTGAGGACCACTAGCGGGCGTTCAATTTGACAAAGGAGGTACTAGTCCTTCCTTGATTCGACTTCCTTGCCCTCAGCTTCTGAGATTGTTTAATCTCTATGCCAACAAACTCCCACTGTGTTTACTTCCCTTCAAGGGCTAGCACAGTCAAACAGAAAAGCTGCACTGTGTCCCGGACGTGCAATGCATAGGTCATAGGTCTATAATTGCATTAGAGATTTTTGCCCTGTACGGTTTATACAAGTCAAGACTTGTTCATTCCTATTTATCGTATGGATGTGGTGTGGCAAGATTGGTAGAGCGCGCGCTTTCCGATCATGAGATCTGGAGTTCGAACCCTGCCCACTGCCTTTGTCCTTCAGCAAGACAATTTATCCACAATTGCTGCTCTCTATCCAGGTGTATAAATGGGTATCATGGTCGGGTGTTAATTAGCCTGTAGCGCCATCTTCAGTGGCAGCTCGGCTAGTTTGCTCCCTGGGGAGTTGAGAAAGTATGCAATATCATTGTGTGGGTTTGAAATGTACCTGATGACCATGGGTAATAATAATTGAATAATTATTTAAGCGCTTAGTCTTAGAGGCTCTTTGCAATTTGCGCTATATAAATGTCTATTATTATTATTATTATTATGGCCAATGCGGCCTGACAGACAAAAAAAAACAGTGATCTATATCCTCTCTGCTATAATCCTTCTTACTACCGTATGTATTATTATTTGACTGTTAACCCCTTCATGACAGACTTATTTTGCAACAACATGTATTCTCCATATACCAATGCCTGAATATATTCGGGACCAGTCCTAAATGGGTTAACTAAACAAATTTCAGTCTACTTATTATATAGACATTTAGGTTTTTATGAATCAGCTGTTCAAACAAACATAACAAACCCAAACACCCTATGTCTGTGTATCGAGACCAGCACACAGACGTACTTGATTGACATGTATAACATCTGCTCAGTACTTCTTCAGTGCTGTGGAGCTAGTGATAAGGAAGTGATTAAACTCGTCTATGGCATGGTCTATGGCATGGTCTATGCTCAAACTAGCGAGGTTTCAACACCAGAGAGTATCTGAAAATAGCCATTATATTCAGGTTGTCAAGCAACCCAAGAAATATGTAATGATACATGTATGTACAGTGTATTAATTTGGTATATATAGCCTAATGATACCTCATATATGGGAATTAATTAAAAAAGTACTGTGTTAATAAATGTGTATTGGTACGACATACCTTTGACAACCAGCTCACATCTAAGCACTTTCCCTGCCAGATCATCCATTTCTGTTTCCTTCAGCTTCTCAGCCAGAATCTCCCTCTTATTGCCTCCTTCCTCTCTGGTGTTCCATCTCATCAACACTTCAGTAAGGGCCCCCCTCACATCGGTTGGATAACTGACTCTGATCTGATTCAACTCAGCATAACGAATTCCGAGGTGGGTTCCAATAACATCATAATAGCTTGGATCAATGCTCCCTGCCAAACGAACAAGTTCTGCCTCTTGTAGAGCCCTGTATTGGAATGGGGAGATAGAACATACACGATACATAAATACAGACAGGTCAGGATTCTTCAGGTTATATGGACCTACAGATTATTATGACTCTATCATCCACTGAAATGATGTTTTTGGTCATTCAGTTTCACCTCACATTTTGAAGGACAGCGACAAGTAAGAATTTCCCAGTTGACATTAGCTACCCAGTGAAAGAATAATCTGTAACATCTGTTTCATGTGTAGTCTTGGCGCTTCCATACCTTCCTTTGTAGACAGAACAACTCTTTCTCTAACCTTGAGGAGATCACATTGTGCCTCATGATGAAAGAGTATTATGAAACAAAATATTTCTAGCAATCTAACTCTCAACAACCTCTTTATTTATAGTATAATTGCTACCAGTTCTGCATTCTCGTGATTCTAGGACCCCATAGGGCGTTCAGGAAAGGGCCTAGTAGAGCGTGGGGGTGCAGCCCCTTTACACCTGAAAACACCAATATTCTGGCAAAATTAATTAAGCACCTACATGTACACTTGAGGGCAAAGCTTGTTCGTGTTGAGCTTGTTGCCTCGCAGATAGATTTTGCTGAACACAAGATTAGTACAAATCCACAACTAAAGCAGTACAAGAAACATGGGGTCAGTACATTGACAATGAGCACTGCGCAAACTTTCTTCTATATACCTGAATGGGAAGATTAAAGGTACTGTTGAGTATTGTTTTTTTTCGAAGTGCCCCCCGATATTTTTTTGTGAGATATAATGAAAAACTGACTGTCAAAAATGAAAGAACATACAATTATAATGACAGATTAAACTTTATTTGATCAAAATCAGTTCAGAAACGGGTGAAATATCCATAAACATATTTTCATTCAAAAATTCTTCCCCTGGGGATATTTTGACTTTGTAGAAAGAAAAAAAAAGAAAAAATGCTTAAAGTGATACCTGTAAAGTGTCAGATATTGCACAAAATGACATTTAAGACTTAAATCCTATATCAATATCATTGTAAAATACAATTGAAAGATTTGTGAAAGTTTGAAAGAAAACGAACACTGTTTACCTAGTGAAAAAAACGAATATTGAGTTCATATTTTATCACCGAATACTGATGGTCTGTCATACATTTGTCACAGTAATAATCAGCCGTTTGAGATATTCGCACCCGTGTATGATTACAGGTCAGACGTAGTACAGAATTCATGGAATTTGTGCTCGCTGGGTTCAAAGTTCAATCTCCGGAATGTTCCCATGCGTGCTGCAATGCGGACGCGTTTAGCTACAACAATTGTACTTTTTTTCAATTGCGTTGATTAACGCTTTTCAAATAATGATTTTCAATGATAATTATCTTCATACTAAAGGGACATTTGAAAAAATCAAACCCTATTTTATTCTTCTCTTACCATAAGCTAAACAACACGGTAGAAGAGAAACGAGGAAGCTCCAAGTAATTTTCGTGGATTTGGACACTTTACAGGTATCATCTTTAAAGACTACTTTGAAAAAATCTGAAAAGGTTTTTAAAAAGTTGTTGATGATATCTCTATTGAATCATTATTTTAACAAAATATTAAATGCACAATTTTGTATGAAAAATGGCTAAAACCAATGATTTTTTTAGAGAGCACCCTCTTGAGTTGTAACGGCTCTTTTGGAATGATAACAGGGGTTTCACTTAGTCGTTTGGAATTGTGTATACTTTTCGAGCATGGTGAAGTTATAACTATTATTTTGTACCGTAATGGTGCAGGTTTTGGTTATTAAGTTAAGTTTGACCAATATTCAAACTTCTATTCCTTTAATGTTTGCACCAAGTTTAATTTGCATAAATTGCATTTTGGTACAATTATTACTATATTCTTGTACAATAGGTAGAAAGAACGTGAATATGCTGGTGTTTTCGAACAGAGCTTGCAGTACAGCAAGCTCTTCTAAAAATAAGTTCCTTTCTAGAGACCTTATGCACCACATTATACAGTTGTTAACTGATGGTGGAGGGAATATCATGGATTATTAACCATAGCAGACATCTGAGCAGGGCAATTTTCAAACGATATTGCCCTCAAAGTTGAGTAAGCCAACAAAATTACGGGTGAAAAAAATCTTATTGCCCGCTCCGAAAAGTCAATGGGATTTTGTGTGTAATTTGCTGCTCAATAAGATCACACAGTAAACCAATGGACAAAATCTTATTGCCCGCTCAGAAAAGTCAATGGGGTTTTGTGTGTAATTTGCCAGTCAATAAGATCACACAGTAAACCAATGGACAAAATCTTATTGCCCGCTCAGAAAAGTCAATGGGGTTTGTGTGTAATTTGAAATTTGCCGTTTAATAGCTGTGTCCACATGGTGAACATGTGAACGCAGCTAATCCGAGTATGAAAGGGCGCTAACAGCGCATGAGTGCGCAACATCATACGCGCGTTTTGGATTTGCGCGTATCTAATTATGACGTAATAATATGTGTTGGCATCTCTCAGGGGGGTGTCACTGCTGCCAGAGTGCCGCGATTTTTGCTCACCGGAAGAGCCTACAACTGGTTGCATTTTATGGGTTACTTGGAAACTACAGTAAACCAATCACAGATTAGTTCATTCGCGTCGTCACGGGATCGAGGTCAATAAAACAAGTTCATATGCATACGTCACCATGGATCCCATTGTTCATAAGCGTGATACAAATCTAGGACCAGGGATGTAAGTGGAGCCAAAAAAAAAAATCCAGAAACTGGGGGTCCAGGGCTACCGCCCCCTTGACCCCCAGTTTCTGGATTTTTTTTTTTTAACCAGGCGGGGTTGCAGGGGCAGCGTCCCTGCAGGAAAATTTTGCAAATTTGCCTTTGAACTTTGAAGTTTTTAGTAACATGATGGATAGATTTTGATTGTTATTTGTAATTACGGACACGTTTGTCGATTTAAAAAAAAAAAATAATAATAATAATAATTATTACAAAAAAAAAAAAAAAAAAAAAAATTATAAAAAAAATTTTTAAAAACGGAATTGTAGAAAAAATCCGGATTTCCGTCAAAATCCGGAAATATGACATCCCTGTAGGACAGTGCGCAGGAAAATAGGCGCGATAGTCTACGCACTGCATAGCATGATGATTGGTCAAGTATTTCTAGGTCACTACGCGATGACGTAGAGAAGTAGTCCACGCGAGCTTCAAAAATCGGTTCACTCCTCCATGTTGCCCATGTACAAAGTCTATGGGACACGTGACTTGCGCGCGTTAAGTGAGCCTTCTAGTTATAAACAGGTCGGTTTGTTTATTCATACTTCTATGGCATCTCTGCTATACTTTATGTGCTAGCTAAGTATTCTTTACAAACTGGGTTGAAGATGCATACATTTTGGTTAAAACTTGAAGTTTAAACATCGTTCAATAATTGTAAGAATTGTGACAATTTGTACCCTTTAAATTAATATATTGTATGTTCGCTCGAGATGTCTGATTAGTTAATAATTACAATATTGACTGGACTTTCGGGCGACACTACAAATATTGCCCTCGCTAGATCCATATTGCCCTCGTCTTCGACTCGGGCAATATGAATCTAGTTCAGGCAATATTTGCCGTGTCGCCCTCAAAGCCAGTCAATATTCTTTAAATGTTCCATCCGAGGGATTTTAAATGCTATTGAGGGAAGATTATAAGTCCCAAGACGAAGTCGAGGGACTTATTTTCTTCACAAAATAGCATTTTAAATCCTGAGGGAACATTCTGTGATTTCCCAGACAACAAAGTTAACAACTGTTATATCATCTGGCTAAATCTGCGGGCTAATACAAATTCATGCATTTGAAAATGAAATCAGTAAAAAACAACATAAGGTACATGTAGATTATACGTGTACCTTTGGTTCTCATTGTGACGTCATAATGCAATCTCTTTTGCAGCGCTCGCCAGAGGGGTGTCATAACAAATTGACACCCCAGTCATGTGACCGTGTTTAGCCAATCAACGACGCATATTTTACCAAGTCAGATGATAAAATTTACTGATTCACTTGTAGCAATATACAGTTGAATATCAACCAAAGACCACTTTGTTTGTAAATAAATCTTACCCTGAGCTACCAGCTTGTGATGATTGAGTTGATCCACTCTGCAACTCTGTAAATATACAGCAAATAAACGAGTGGAAATTATTTTGATTATTTAGCTAAGTCCTTCTTATTTCACACATCAACATTAAAACAGGTTATTGTTGTACTTGGTAGGTATTCTAACTCAGTCACCAAACCAGGGCCCTTTAACCCTAACCTGGCCGGGTTATTTGGCTATTGGCTATGCTCTGGCCGGGGGGGGTAGATTCTCGGGCATCGAACGTGCGGCTGCCACAAAGTTTGGCACGCAGATAGCTTGCAACATAATCTACAAGATTGCATTGTTATTTTTTTTAAATAATACATTTTTAATCAATTATGCAAATTTATGCAAAAAACCCATTTTTGTTCGTAAATCACTCAATTTTGCTCAGAATATGCTAATTTTGTGCATTAAAAATTGCGATAGCCAACATTTTCTGTACGTATTTCTTTGTTTTTGGAATTTCTTATGTATTTCTTTGTTTTTTGGACTTATGTTTTTTAATGTTTTATAAATGGAATAAATTCTTGACCATTATCCAACCGTTTTTAGCCCAAAATTAAATGATTGCAGTGATTAGAATGAAAAATAATGAAAGTTTTGTCTACTCTAGGAAAAAAAATCTATTTCCATAGGATTTGTACACAAATCACAAAATTTAGCGATTTTCGGGCCGATGTCCACTTAACCCTAATAAGGCCGGGGTGGGGGGGGGGGGGGGGGGGGCATTATGTGATTTCGTGATTTGTGTACAAAACTAATGGAAATCAGTTTTCGTAAAAAGAGATATATCATTGGTTATTTTGTCTTATTTACATTTTAGGTGTTTGTTTTGGTGTTCAAAATAGTTGAATTATAGTTAGAAATATCATCGCAATATGTTCTTCAATGGAAAGTGGACAGTTTAAACTCTAAACTGGTTTCCTTCTTCTACTAACAAATCAACACAGGCCACTACATGAATGAACCACTAATGTTGGAATTGACTCTAGTTGATAAAGACAAAGTTACTTGATCCATTTAAAGACAGTATGTTAATAAATTGGTGTGAATAAACTGTTTCTTCCATATATTTTCCATTCATTTAAATCCAAACAATCATACACACATTTACTTAAATGTAATTAAGATACAAAAGTGCACTAACCACCCCTAACAACAAACACATAGTAGATTTGCATTAATTCAATAAGCTTTAATACCTCTTCTTTCATCTTCCATCATTGAAGCAGTGCTTGCCACTGAATATGCTGATGGTGAATCTGTAAACACCAGAAATGAAAATGAAACACTATCTGAGGATGAATGATTTTTACTATTCCAATACTTTCAAATGTTATACATGTACAGCAGTATGTATCCAGGGCCCATCACTTACACCTGGCCTGGTGACTTGGGACACTGTTCTTTGAGCCAACAACAAATCTATGAAAGTCATAATTTGGTGGCTGGATTGGGCAGTTGTATTCAAACTGACAATGAAAGAATAACTAGATCTTGAATTCTTGTATGTCAAGCCTCATCCAGTAAGTTTTGATAAAAAAGAGAGTGAGAATTGAAGGATAGGGAGTGTACCTATTATCATAATTATTTACAAATGAAGTTACATTTGAGGGCAGTAAAGAGGATAGTTTTCCCTGCCCGACCAAGCCATACATACACTTGCCAAAAAGAATAGCGCAAATTGTCACTATTTAACTGTATTGTAAAATAAACAGGAACAAAAAAGTGATTTTATTTGTTTTAGCATGATTGATCGTACCTGTATTGACTTTAACATACAATTCTGTCCAAACATCATTTATACATGTACATAATTGCTTAAATTCAGTCAAATGGTTGCAATAGCAAATCAACTTTATAAGCGACTATAATATCCTGTATTTATTTCGTAGCGACGTCATCCAAAATAGACTTAGCAAGTAACTAAGCTAGCGGGCTTTCATGAATATGGGCACTGGTTATTTTGGCTATGCTTTAGCTGGTTGGGGAGTGGATTCCTCCCCCTAGAGATTCCGGCCGACGAACGCGCGGCCGCCACAAAACAAATCATGAATTCACGAGGCGATACCTGCGCGCGTTGCCGAATTATAAAAGGGGTGGCATCCAACCCCCCTCCCGGCTAGATTAGGGTTAAACATATCATTTTAATCTTCAGGCTACATATTTATGGAAATACAGGGTTTTTCTTAACCAGAACAACCATATTTCCCCAGCAATACATCATCAAATAAACATACATGTAGTTCCTTATCTATTATACACATTATTACAAAGAAAATGCATTACATTTTATTTGAGATAACAGTCAATTTATATGGGGATATGGACCCATATCAGTTCTTTGTGCTTTCCAAGATTTTATATAACATAAGTTCTATATTTTAAAGATACAAGTACACTTGAGTATTGGTTCTCTCTGATAATTTTGTTGTGAGGTTTTTTGCTTGGTATTTACTCCATGTGAGACTACACTTTATGTTTATTATACTACTCTACTATTACTGCTGCTACTACTACTACTACTACATGTACTACAACAACAACTACTACTACTACTACTACTACTACTACTACTACTTCTACTACTACTACTACTACTACTACTACTAATGTCATAACTACAATGATGAATGAAACTCGGGAGTAGAAACGACTGTGTATAAGTTCCAAAACACTTTATTATGCCGACGATGTAACATCACGTCGATGCCAAAGTACAGTTCCAGAAAGTTGTCGACTGGCTATTAGTCTCGTCTCGCAGCCGTTATCACAACGACTATTACTACTACTACTACTGCTACTGCTACTGCGACTGCGACTACGACTACTACTACTACTACTACTACTGCTACTACTACTGCTGCTACTACTACTACTACTACTACTACTGCTACTGCTACTGATACTACTACTGCTACTGCTACTACTACTACTACTACTACTACTACTAATGCATCACAACTATTGTAATAATGATACAGTTAGGTCATATCTTGCTCAAAACTTAACTTTACCTAGACATATAAATTAGGTATTCGAGTGTGACTTTTTTTTAATAAATATGCTATCCCATCTATGAATTAATTAAATCAGTGTTAATTGATTACATGTTCCTGGATGGTACATTGGTAAGACATACCTTTGTCAACCAGCTCGCATCTCATTAGTTTCTCTGCCAGATCATACTGCTCTGCTAGCTTCAGCTTCTCAGCCAGAATCTCCCTCTTATTGCTTCCTTTCTCTCTGGTGCTCCACGTCATAAACACTTCAAGAAGGCCCTGCCTCAAATCGCTGGAATGATGGACTCTGATCCGATTCATCTCAGCAACAGGGAATCCAAGGCGGTCTCCAACAGCAGGGAAGTAACGTAGATCAATGCTCTCTGCCAAACGAACAAGTTCCATCTCTTGTAGATTGCTGCATTGGAAAAGGGATATACAACATAAAGTATATGATATAAACAATCCAGATAAGTCAGGATTCTTTAGGTAATATGTTCCAACAGAATTATGATTCTAGCATCCATTGAAATAATGTTGTTTGGTCATTCAGGTTCACTTCACAAAATCAGGAGTTTTCCAGTTGACACCCCGGTGAAAGAAAAATGTGTCACATCCCATCCCCCTCAGTGGAATGTGGTCCTACTACATTGTCAAGCTAAACAAGTATTATGGACTGGCTGCCAAGAACATTTTGATTATTATAAGACCAAGTATCAAATTATGATCTTAGAAACATGACCGTAATGACGCGACACTATACAGATGGTGATGCCTGCCACAGAGTACCTTTACTGCGTAAGGTCTTGGCGCCTCAACACATTCTCACAACCAAACTAATCTTGATCAGGTCCCATTCTTTTCGTATTGCACCTTATCGTGGTATGTATATATGTATTATACAATTAAACATTTACATCAATTAATGTTTTTTTAACCAAATTAGTTTCTCTCTGAGAAGGCTAGCAATCTATACAAGGTGACCTTTATCTGACGAGCCTAACTTTCTGAACTTCGCCTCATTTATCGGTTTAGTTTCTACTCAAATGTCTTGTAAATGTACCGACTAATATATATTGTGCAGTGATGCCATGAAATGTACGTGAACTGTACATGTATATGTGATGTAAGCCTGTAGTGAAACGGTTACACGACGGTTAACCGACCGGCAGCGGCACAATTTAAATTTTCCCGGTTTCGGTTAGCCGTCGCACAGTGGGACAGGTGTAAGCAAAGGTGCGCCAAAATAGCGACCTGGAAATGAAATTGCCTTTGTTCATGTTTTAAGCAAAGATTACAACCTGTAGAACACCTCCGAGCAATATTTCTTCTTGATATTTATTTTAAGTGGTTAATTTTTTCTTCACAAAGTCCGGAAAAGTTGATTTAGGGAACATATTGTGTTCTTCTTCTTCTATAATCTTCAAAGGGCTATAATGCAGCCTATCTCGAAGATGAACTTAACTTGTGTACACGATATAAGGAGGAGTGTGGGCCTAATCAAAATGTGTTGATTCATAGTGGTTTGTTACAAGATCTTTGAATTGATCAAGTGAGACTGCATTAACCACTGTGCTAGGAAGTTTATTCCATTCTAGTATAGTCCGTTGAGCGAATGCAAATTTGTCGATATTGCCCCTTGGACGGTATGTTTAGAAGCACATGTTGTGATTTTTCCTAGTTTTAGATGAGTTTATAGTGAAAAATGAATCTAGAGGAATTGCAACAAGGTTATTCATGATTCTATAAACCATGGTGAGTCTGCTCACAGCACGCCTTGAAGATAGGCTGGGCCATTTTAGCTTGCTGATCATAACGGACACGCTGCTTGTTCTTCGATAATCAGCCGTGACATAACGAGCAGCTTGTCTTTGTATCATCTCTAGTGTCTGGATTTCTGAGATTGTATGGGGATCCCAAACACTGCAACAATATTCTAAGTGAGGACGCACAAGAGACTTGTAAGCCGCCTCTCTGAAGGATTGTGGGAGGAACCTTGTATTTCGGCAGATGAAACCAAGCTGTTGGGAGGCTTTCTTAGAGATTGCCGAGATATGTGATGACCATTTGAAATCATTGGACAAGGTGACTCCAAGGTATTTTTCCAGACTCACAGATTTGAAGAAGGGAGTTATGGATGTAGTAATTGTAATTCACTGGATATCGAGAAGGGCAGAACCTCATGACAATACATTTGCCAGGGTTGAATGACATCAGCCAGGTGTTTTCCCACTGCTGAAGTACATCAAGATCTTTCTGCAACATTCGAGCATCTGCGCTGCTGCTGTTGATTTCACGATAAAGCATACAATCATCAGCGAATAGTCTGGTTGTTGATGAAGTTTGATCAGGCAAGTCATTGATATAGAGAAGGAAGAGTGTAGGGCCCAAGACGGTACCCTGGGGAACACCTGATATAACAGGGGAGGCCTTGGATTTGACACCCTCCAAGACTACAGACTGTTCACGGTTGGAGAGGAAGTTCTGTATCCATATGAGATTATGGTCTTGGATACCATAATGTCTAAGTTTAAGGATCAGGCGATTGTGCGGGACCTTATCAAAGGCCTTCAAGAAATCTAGCATAATCATGTCGACTTGCTTCTTTTTCCTATAAGAATCAGCAAGGTCATGAGCTGCTAACAACAACTGTGTCTCACAAGAATATTTTCTTCTGAATCCATGCTGACAAGGAGAGAGGATGGAATAGGTATCAAGATGTTTCATAATTGATGAAACCAAGATATGTTCCAGGGTTTTACAAGCTATGCTAGTCAGGGAGATAGGACGATAGTTTTCAGCTTTCGTCTTATCACCTTTCTTGAAGACCGGGGCTATGTGGGCCTTTTTCCAGTCGTCAGGAAGGACACCAGTCTTTAATGACTGATTATAAATGTGTGTGAGGATAGGGTTAACTTCAGAGGCTGTCTCTTTCAGAAGAATGGCCGGGATATTGTCAGGACCAGATGATTTAGATGGGTCTAATCCCCTGAGGAGTTTTTCAACACCGTTGCCCTGAACTATTATATCCGCCATAGATGGGTACTTGGAAGGAAGAATGTTAGGCAGGGGGATGTCTGGTTCGGCGGTAAAGACAGATTCAAATTGAGAGCCCAAGATATCTGCCTTTTCTTGGCTAGACGATCTAAGGCATCCTTTGTGGTAAAGTTGTTGGATACCTGTGGAATCTTGTCTGAGCCTTTTAACATATTGATAGAAGGCTTTAGGTTTATCTTTCAGGCTAGGGCCAATCACCTCGTTTAGATATTTCCATCTGGAGGATCGAGGAGATTTCTGAACTTGGGATCTAAGTTCGCTGAAAAGACTCCAATCCTCCTCAGAAAAGTCAATGAGATTTTGTGTGTAATTTGCCGGTCAATAAGATCACACAGTAAACCAAAGGACAAAATCTTATTTCCCGCTCAGAAAAGTCAATGGGGTTTGTGTGTAATTTGAAATTTGCCGTTTAATAGCTGTGTCCACACGGTGAACATGTGAACGCAGCTAATCCGAGTATGAAAGGGCGCTAACAGCGCACAACATCATACGCGCGTTTTGGATTTGCGCGTATCTAATTATGACGTAATAATATGTGTTGGCATCTCTGCTATACTTTACTGGCTAGCTAAGTATTCTTTACAAACTGGGTTGAAGATGCATACATTTTGGTTAAAACTTGAAGTTTAAACATCGTTCAATAATTGTAAGAATTGTGACAATTTGTACCCTTTAAATTAATATATATTGCATGTTCGCTCGAGATATCTGATTAGTTAATAATTACAATATTGACTGGACTTTCGGGCGACACTACAAATATTGCCCTCGCTAGATCCATATTGCCCTCGTCTTCGACTCGGGCAATATGAATCTAGTTCAGGCAATATTTGCTGTGTCGCCCTCAAGGCCAGTCAATATTCTTTAAATGTTCCATCCGAGGGATTTTAAATGCCATTGAGGGAAGATTATAAGTCCCGAGACGAAGTCGAGGGACTTATTTTCTTCACAAAATAGCATTTTAAATCCCGAGGGAACATTCTGTGATTTCCCAGACAACAAAGTTAAAAACTGTTATAACATCTGGCTAAATCTGCGGGCTAATACAAATTCATGCATTTGAAAATGAAATCAGTAAAAAACAACATACGGTACATGTAGATTATACGTGTACCTTTGGTTCTCATTGTGACGTCATAATGCAATCTCTTTTGCAGCGCGCCAGAGGGGTGTCATAACTCTCTGACCATGGTGTCATAACAAATTGACACCCCAGTCATGTGACCGTGTTTAGCCAATCAACGACGCATATTTTACCAAGTCAGATAATAAAATTTACTGATTCACTTGTAGCAATATACAGTTGAATATCAACCAAAGACCACTAAATGTTTGTAAATAAATCTTACCCTGAGCTACCAGCTTGTGATGATTGAGTTGATCCACTCTGCAACTCTGTAAATATACAGCAAATAAATGAGTGGAAATGATTTGGATTATTTAGCAAAGTCCTTCTTTTTTCACACATCAACATTAAAACAGGTTATTGTTGTACTTGGTAGGTATTCTAACTTAGTCACCAAACCAGGGCCCTTTAACCCTAACCTGGCCGGGTTATTTGGCTATTGGCTATGCTCTGGCCGGGGGGGGTAGATTCTCGGGCATCGAACGTGCAGCTGCCACAAAGTTTGGCACGCAGATAGCTTGCAACATAATCTACAAGATTGCATTGTTATTTTGTTTAAATAATACATTTTTAATCAATTATGCAAATTTATGCGAAAAACCCATTTTTTTTTTTCGTAAATCACTCAATTTTGCTCAGAATATGCTAATTTTGTGCATTAAAAATTGCGATAGCCAAAATTTTCCGTACGTATTTCTTTGTTTTTGGAATTTCTTATGTATTTCTTTGTTTTTTGGACTTATGTTTTTTATTGTTTTATAAATGGAATAAATTCTTGACCATTATCCAACCGTTTTTAGCCCAAAATTAAATGATTGCAGTGATTAGAATGAAAAATATTGAAAGTTTTGTCTACTCTAGGAAAAAAATCTATTTCCATAGGATTTGTACACAAATCACAAAATTTAGCGATGTCCACTTAACCCTAATAAGGCCGGGGGAGGGGGGGGGGGGGGGGGGGGGGGCATTATGTGATTTCCTGATTTGTGTACAAAACTTATGAAAATCAGTTTTCGTAAAAAGAGATATATCATTGGTTATTTTGTCTTATTTATCGGTGTTTGTTTTGGTGTTCAAAATAGTTGAATTATAGTTAGAAATATCATCGCAATATGTTCTTCAATGGAAAGTGGACAGTTTAAACTCTAAACTGGTTTCCTTCTTCTACTAACAAATGAACACAGGCCACTACATGAATGAACCACTAATGTTGGAATTGACTCTAGTTGATAAAGACAAAGTTACTTGATCCATTTAAAGACAGTATGTTAATAAATTGGTGTGAATAAACGTCTGTTTCTTCCATATATTTTCCATTCATTTAAATCCAAACAATCATACACACATTTACTTAAATGTAATTAAGATACAAAAGTGCACTAACCACCCCTAACAACAAACACATAGTAGATTTGCATTAATTCAATAAGCTTACCTCTTCTTTCATCTTCCATCATTGAAGCAGTGCTTGCCACTGAATATGCTGATGGTGAATCTGTAAACACCAGAAATGAAAATGAAACACTATCTGAGGATGAATGATTTTTACTATTCCAATACTTTCAAATGTTATACATGTACAGCAGTATGTATCCAGGGCCCATCACTTACACCTAGCCTGGTGACTTGGGACACTGTTCTTTGAGCCAACAACAAATCTATGAAAGTCATAATGTGGTGGCTGGATTGGGCAGTTGTATATTCAAACTGACAATGAAAGAATAACTAGATCTTGAATTCTTGTATGTCAAGCCTCATCCAGTAATTTTTGATAAAAAAGAGTGAGAATTGAAGGATAGGGAGTGTACCTATTATCATAATTATTTACAAATGAAGTTACATTTGAGGGCAGTAAAGAGGATCAGTTTTCCCTGCCCGACCAAGCCATACATACACTTGCCAAAAAGAATAGCGCAAATTGTCACTATTTAACTGTATTGTAAAATAAACAGGAACAAAAAAGTGATTTTATTTGTTTTAGCATGATTGATCGTACCTGTATTGACTTTAACATACAATTCTGTCCAAACATCATTTATACATGTACATAATTGCTTAAATTCAGTCAAATGGTTGCAATAGCAAATCAACTTTATAAGCGACTATAATATCCTGTATTTATTTCGTAGCGACGTCATCCAAAATAGACTTAGCAAGTAACTAAGCTAGCGGGCTTTCATGAATATGGGCACTGGTTATTTTGGCTATGCTTTAGCTGGTTGGGGAGTGGATTCCTCCCCCTAGAGATTCCGGCCGACGAACGCGCGGCCGCCACAAAACAAATCATGAATTCACGAGGCGATACCTGCGCGCGTTGCCGAATTATAAAAGGGGTGGCATCCAACCCCCCTCCCGGCTAGATTAGGGTTAAACATATCATTTTAATCTTCAGGCTACATATTTATGGAAATACAGGGTTTTTCTTAACCAGAACAACCATATTTCCCCAGCAATACATCATCAAATAAACATACATGTAGTTCCTTATCTATTATACACATTATTACAAAGAAAATGCATTACATTTTATTTGAGATAACAGTCAATTTATATGGGGATATGGACCCATATCAGTTCTTTGTGCTCTCCAAGATTTTATATAACATAAGGTCTATATTTTAAAGATACAAGTACACTTGAGTATTGGTTCTCTCTGATAATTTTGTTGTGAGGTTTTTTGCTTGGTATTTACTCCATGTGAGACTACACTTTATGTTTATTATACTACTCTACTATTACTGCTGCTACTACTACTACTACTACATGTACTACAACAACAACTACTACTACTACTACTACTACTAATTCTACTACTACTACTACTACTACTACTACTACTACTAATGTCATAACTACAATGACGAATGAAACTCGGGAGTAGAAACGACTGTGTATAAGTTCCAAAACACTTTATTATGCCGACGATGTAACATCACGTCGATGCCAAAGTACAGTTCCAGAAAGTTGTCGACTGGCTATTAGTCTCGTCTCGCAGCCGTTATCACAACAACTATTACTACTACTACTACTACTACTACTACTGCTACTGCTACTGCTACTGCTAATGCGACTAGGACTACGACTACTACTACTACTACTACTACTGCTGCTACTACTACTACTAATGCATCACAACTATTGTAATAATGATACAGTTAGGTCATATCTTGCTCAAAACTTAACTTTACCTAGACATATAAATTAGGTATTCGAGTGTGACTTTTTTAAAATAAATATGCTATCCCATCCATGAATTAATTAAATCAGTGTTAATTGATTAATACATGTTCTTGGATGGTACATTGGTAAGACATACCTTTGTCAACCAGCTCGCATCTCATTAGTTTCCCTGCCAAATCATCCAGCTCTGCTAGCTTCAGCTTCTCAGCCAGAATCTCCCTCTTATTGCTTCCTTTCTCTCTGGTGATCCACGTCATAAACACTTCAAGAAGGCCCTGCCTCAAATCGGTGGAATGATGGACTCTGATCCGATTCAACTCAGCAACAGGGAATCCAAGGTGGTATCCAACAGCAGGGAAGTAACGTAGATCAATGCTCTCTGCCAAACGAACAAGTTCCATCTCTTGTAGATTGCTGCATTGGAAAAGGGATATACAACATAAAGTATATGATATAAACAATCCAGATAAGTCAGGATTCTTTAGGTAATACATGTATGTTCCAACAGAATTATGATTCTAGCATCCATTGACACCCCGGTGAAAGAAAAATGTGTCACATCCCATCCCCCTCAGTGGAATGTGGTCCTACTACATTGTCAAGCTAAACAAGTATTATGGACTGGCTGCCAAGAACATTTTGATTATTATAATACCAAGTATCAAATTATGATCTTAGAAACATGACCGTAATGACGCGACACTATATACAGATGGTGATGCCTGCCACAGAGTACCTTTACTGCGTAAGGTCTTGGCGCCTCAACACATTCTCACAACCAAACTAATCTTGAACAGGTCCCATTCTTTTCGTATTGCACCTTATCGTGGTATGTATATATGTATTATACAATTAAACATTTACATCAATTAATGTTTTTTTAACCAAATTAGTTTTATTCTGAGAA